>OY748295.1:4289547-4338995 GCA_963556515.1 Nudaria mundana | reverse complement strand
TTATGTGAAATTACTATCTAAGATCAAAAGTAATTGCTATGCTCACAGTATATTAAACGTAAATTCCGAATTTCATTTTCATGTACAATTAGCTATACCTATATTTTACAAGATAAAGAGTGGCTGTCTTAGGGCGGTGAAGCTCGCATTTATTCGGTAATTGGGCTGGTAACGCGCTAATTGCATGATTAAATTGCTTGGGTCTCTAGGTAAAATGTATGAGTACTGAAAAGATAGGGGGTGGAGATGGCGTGTACCCGCAATTAGTGGAATGGGATAATTCCCAGTCCCGGCCTTTCCTGGGTAATTAGTGTTTTGCAGGAAATTCGTAGCTCCCATACCTATACGTATGCGATTTACTATGCTAGTAAGTTGTTCTCAGATAAGTAAACTCTTAGCGACAAAATAACTCCCGAAATGATTATTTTATGTAGTACTAGCGGACGCCCGCGGCTTCGCCCGCTTGCCAGATTTTATAATAAAACCTTCGTCGAGATCCACTCTAACCATTGATTAAAACCGCGTCAAAATCCGTTGCGTAGTTTAAAAGATTTAAGCATACATAGGGAACGGAAGACGACTTTGTTTTATACATACTATGTTATGAAAAATACTCGCATTTAAAACCCCTTTTATTTAATTCGCGCGCGCGTAATTACGTCCGTTGCCGGGCGTCTCTAGTTCACACGCAGAAGGTATTTCCAAAAAAAAAAACCTGTAAAATCTCAAATTTCTGACCACCCAATGTGTTTGTTTTCACTATCTCCACATCTCTTGGAAATTTATGGCTAATTTAGCCCTAATTAAAGTCCTGTTAGCATCTCAACAAGCACTTAATTTTAACTTAAATATTATGTTTATTTATTGATCCTACCAGTAAATTAAATCTAACGACATTTCAATACTTGAGTGATAGTTGGACATACAAACGCCTGATTGTATCATAAGTCGTAGAGTTCTAAGTCCACTTAGCAAAAAATACATAATAAACATAAGTTATTCTCTGTTTTTTAAGTCAGTCACATGACTATCCTATATTTATCAGGCAAATATTTTTATTGAATAAATCATAAAGTGCGCTAACGAACAGTCGTTAGGACTTTAGGCAACTTCAATACATTCAACATATAAATGAAGGCAATTGTACGCACGGGCGCCTGGAAAAATACAAACGACGCGCTTAGCTGAGTGATCGTTCATAATCTGAAATATATGGTCGTACAATTGGAGAAAAAACGCTTGAATGCTGCTTAACCGCCGACGCCATGGGGTAACCGCCGACGTCCTGGGTTTTTCTCTCTGAGGGCATGCTTAGGATGCCCGTAAAAACTGTGTGAACAAAAAATGTAGTAGGTTTCAATAGATATGTGTAGGCTAGTGAAATTATTTTTTTCGCTTTTTAACTGAACTTTCGCTCTAATGTACATCGCGGTGAAATACATTCATGGATGTGTCAATCGATTTGGAATACTTTCTCACAAACGTGCATCACGTTTTGGTATGTACCGGCTACAGGTAATCGCTGTAATGAATTTCGACAATTACCTATTGTTAGTAAAAGCTCTATCAAGAAATAAATGCCTTAAATTGTTTTTAGTTTTTTTTAATCCGTGGCCCAGGGCCTTACCCGAACCTACATCCATTGCCGAGCGCCTTCGGGAGACATTGAAAGAATTCCCAGTGGCGCATAGCGGACCTTGCGAGGCCGCTGCGTGGTGATCGGGTGTTAACCCGCATCTTTGGGGTCGGGTATTTTCCCGCGTCAGTGAGTGAAAGCGTGCGTGGGGTGAAGCTGGTTCTTGCTGGTATTTTCTCAGGAGAACCAACTTACCGAACCAGCGAAAGAATCATTTTCAAATGGTTATTTATATAGTTCATTTAGTATTTTTACAATATTGCTTGACATAAAATTGTAAAATTTTGACATTCATATGTGCTCTTTATGTGCCTAAACTGAATAAACGAAATTGATTCTTTGATTCTTTGTAAAAAATTACTTACCGGAAGTATGCCTTGATATATGTATCGTCCAGTAGGATAGATTTGTTGCAGTCTTTAAGAGCCTGGGGATATTTTCCCAGCTTGATTTTAGCCGCTGCACGATTGCAATACAACATTGAACGGTCCTTGTAGAACTCGACCGGGCACCTCAGTATACCTGAAAAAACCATCAATTGAATTATCTATCTATACTATAAAGTAAAATATATATGGTCTATAGTCCGAGACGCCCAGGACTTTAATTGGCTGTGCCACAGCGGCTGGCACGTAAGATTTTGTTGCCTTTTGTCAACATTTCATCGCAAAGTTTTACCAAAAAAATCAGCTATAGAGTTGAATATCTCGCAAACGAATACTTATTAAAAAATACCCCTGCCCGTGCCCTATAGCACGACGAAGCCTGTTTGAACAATGCAATGTTAAAACAATGGGGTAAGATGTTGAATTTTTATTTAATTGCACTAATTTCGCTAAATAGAAGACATTATAAACGTCGACACATGTTTCACCTACTCACGAGGCATTATATAAAAATTAAACATCTTACCCCATTGTTTTATCATGGACTTTCGCCAGGTAACGCCTGATTACATTCAATGCAATGTTATTTCAAAATCAAATCAAATCTTTTTTGGAATCGTCCTCAACCAAGTCGTTCATAAAATTCGTGGATAAACAAATACGGCCCATCTACACGCGCTAAAGCTGAACGTCTATTGACGTATATTTCCATTAGAAATACAAGCGACCGTCTCTGAAATACAAATTGCAATAAACTGATTTGTAACATCCGTGTAAATGAAAACCAAAATAAATCAATGAATCAACAAACGCTACAGTTTTAGTACTTAACTGACAGTTTGTGTTGTATTGACTAGCGTTTAATAGTTTTCTCGTTTCTTTCCCCAGTATATAGGTACTGAGGAAAGCCTCAATCTAGTTTCAAACACACAAGTCGACTAACGACATCGTAAAGGTCGAAAGCCACTGGATGCGGGAATCTCAAGACCGAATGTTGTAGCGTTCGTTGGGAGAGGCCTTTGCTCAGCAGTAAGCGTCAATTGGTTGAAATTATGATAAATGATTAATATGTCGTATGTAGTAACAATTTCTCACGATTAGATTTGAAACTCTGAATATCTTTTTGGTAGATTTTGTAAATGTAGTAATATTGAAGCTTTTTACGTAGGACTAGCTCAATATAGCTTAGTTTAAGGTATGTAAGTATCTATGGGCCATAGAATAAGTTAATTACAATCTGTATCTTTTCTTGTGTAGCCTGAAAATAAAATTATAAAAAAAAAATGCTAAGACGAGGTATTTTATGTAGAAACTTAATGTCACTCTTATCGGCAATTTTACTGTATTTAATTATTTCTACCTTTAGTCGATTGGCCAAAGTAATGTGTTTCTTTTTTATCACCTTTTAAGTAGTGTAGTGGTTGAAAATCGATGTCTGTAACTTTAACTATCAAGTTATTTTAATATTATAATTTATTCTTAGCAGAATCCTTGAATAATAAACTTGTGATAAGTAAATAGATAAAAATAAAGGAACAAAAGCGTTTACCAAAGATAAACTTGTGCAAATTTTCTCTTGCCCGCTCAGCTCTAACCTTACTTAACATTCTACCCAAGGAAACTCTTTTCACATTTCACACCCAAGCCTAAATGAGAGCCTTTCCTTTCTCTAAAATCCGCAGTCTCTGTTGTCACAAGGTATTGCACTCAGATCGTGTCGAACATGTCCGATGTTCGACACGATCTGAGTGCAATACCTTAAAATATATATGGTCTATAGTCCGAGACGCCCAGGACTTTAATTGGCTGTGCCACAGCGGCTGGCACGTAAGATTTTGTTGCCTTTTGTCAACATTTCATCGCAAAGTTTTACCAAAAAAATCAGCTATAGAGTTGAATATCTCGCAAACGAATACTTATTAAAAAATACCCCTGCCCGTGCCCTATAGCACGACGAAGCCTGTTTGAACAATGCAATGTTAAAACAATGGGGTAAGATGTTGAATTTTTATTTAATTGCACTAATTTCGCTAAATAGAAGACATTATAAACGTCGACACATGTTTCACCTACTCACGAGGCATTATATAAAAATTAAACATCTTACCCCATTGTTTTATCATGGACTTTCGCCAGGTAACGCCTGATTACATTCAATGCAATGTTATTTCAAAATCAAATCAAATCTTTTTTGGAATCGTCCTCAACCAAGTCGTTCATAAAATTCGTGGATAAACAAATACGGCCCATCTACACGCGCTAAAGCTGAACGTCTATTGACGTATATTTCCATTAGAAATACAAGCGACCGTCTCTGAAATACAAATTGCAATAAACTGATTTGTAACATCCGTGTAAATGAAAACCAAAATAAATCAATGAATCAACAAACGCTACAGTTTTAGTACTTAACTGACAGTTTGTGTTGTATTGACTAGCGTTTAATAGTTTTCTCGTTTCTTTCCCCAGTATATAGGTACTGAGGAAAGCCTCAATCTAGTTTCAAACACACAAGTCGACTAACGACATCGTAAAGGTCGAAAGCCACTGGATGCGGGAATCTCAAGACCGAATGTTGTAGCGTTCGTTGGGAGAGGCCTTTGCTCAGCAGTAAGCGTCAATTGGTTGAAATTATGATAAATGATTAATATGTCGTATGTAGTAACAATTTCTCACGATTAGATTTGAAACTCTGAATATCTTTTTGGTAGATTTTGTAAATGTAGTAATATTGAAGCTTTTTACGTAGGACTAGCTCAATATAGCTTAGTTTAAGGTATGTAAGTATCTATGGGCCATAGAATAAGTTAATTACAATCTGTATCTTTTCTTGTGTAGCCTGAAAATAAAATTATAAAAAAAAAATGCTAAGACGAGGTATTTTATGTAGAAACTTAATGTCACTCTTATCGGCAATTTTACTGTATTTAATTATTTCTACCTTTAGTCGATTGGCCAAAGTAATGTGTTTCTTTTTTATCACCTTTTAAGTAGTGTAGTGGTTGAAAATCGATGTCTGTAACTTTAACTATCAAGTTATTTTAATATTATAATTTATTCTTAGCAGAATCCTTGAATAATAAACTTGTGATAAGTAAATAGATAAAAATAAAGGAACAAAAGCGTTTACCAAAGATAAACTTGTGCAAATTTTCTCTTGCCCGCTCAGCTCTAACCTTACTTAACATTCTACCCAAGGAAACTCTTTTCACATTTCACACCCAAGCCTAAATGAGAGCCTTTCCTTTCTCTAAAATCCGCAGTCTCTGTTGTCACAAGGTATTGCACTCAGATCGTGTCGAACATCGGACTTATATAACTAGTCATGTCACGTTTCACTGCCTCTACGACGTCTGTTGAATGCCGCAGAATTTGTAGCAGCGGACCATAACGTCTTTATTATAGGTAGCACCTTTTCTATTGCTCAGAGGTACGGTGTAATAAAATGCATGTGTTATGAGTTGAGTGTAGGATTTTAACGGTACCTAAGTTTTATGTTTTTTTAGTGTCGAAAAAATAAATACAATAATACTTCTTTCGCGTTTGTACACATTATAAACTTAAGACTAACTGGTCTTTTACGCGATTATTGAGATATATACATACCTCTTCGCTCATCATGAGCTGAAGGCAGTCCACCCGTGACCACGGCTCTTGTAACAGGGCCGAAACGTCGGGTAATAAAGAGGTATATTTATATTTCAATAATCGCGTAAAATACCCGTTAGTCTTAAGTTATATATATATATATATATATATATATATATATATATATATATATATATACAATCTGTTGGTGAAATACTATTGCCGTTTTTGTGTACTTTTATTTGCCGAGGCTCATCAATCTGTTAGCAGGTGTATCACGTGTATGTAAGGATGACTTAGGCTCTGGGTATATGATGGTTATTATCACCTTATACCTTTTATTCTTACTTAGCTCAAGAATAGGTACTTATATTAATATAATATTCAGGTACACACTGTTTAAAGTAACTTTCGTGCAAGCAAGTCGCGTGTTTGGTCTGACGTCGGCTCCTACTCTCATGTTACTACATGGATCATTATGCGCTACGATTATAGGTTTGGCCGTCGTCTTTATGTATTTCCTATAAAAAGTTACTTGTTTAGCGTAAAAAAATTCTATCTACAATAAAGCAGAGACGTCAAATGTGTGTTCATAGGTCTACCCTACACACATTTAGACGTCGGTACTTACCGAACAACTAATAAAAGAGGTCCTGTCTGACAAACAAAAATTATACGATTGAGGTCGGACTACCGTCACCGGGCGTCGCCGTCGGTTGTTTCAGACCATAATTGCAATGCAGCTGGAAAATAGCAGTGTAAGAATCGCTTTATTTGTCCAACCGCAGCAGTCGATTATAACTTTAGTGATGGCCGTTTAGATTGAGGAGCCACATTTCGTATCTTAATGAAATTAATATACGTATTTAGCAGTAAGTTTAAAAATTTTGTAGCCTCAGTCCTCGATTTTGTAGTATGATACATGGGGCACACTAAAAGTTTTGCACTTCTAGCTAATCGGAACTATTTGAATTTCGAATGTTAAATTTTTTAAAACGTTGCAACCTTCTTAGTAATAAAAAATACAATTGGCGGGAAATCATTTGTCAATTGTTTTTATCACATCAAAGTTTTTTTTTTTTTTTTTTTTTTTATATTTAGGTCGACAAATTGACGCCACTCGCCTGATGGTAAGCTGAGGCGACGTCTGGCAATTGAGGGCGACTCTCACAGTACACAGGAATACTATAGAGAGTGGCCCTCAACTTGACGACCCTGTAATGTGCCTCTTCACGCTTCGCTTAAAGAGCCCAGGGTTATATGTTGGAGGAAACACGTGCGCAGGCAGGGCGTTCCAAGCCACCATCGTTCGGCAGAGAAACGATCGTTTAAAACGCTCGGTTCTCGCGAAGTCGGTTTCCACGGTATGAGGGTGACATCTCTGCCCGGCACGCGTTGTTCGGGATCGGAAGGGAGAGGGTGGGATCAGGTTGAAGAGCTCTTCAGAACACTCACCGTGGTAAATACGGTAGAACGCGGCCAAGGAAGCAATTGTTCGGCGCTGGGCTAGCGGCTCAAGGCTTCCCGTTACCTCCGGACAGTCTATAATGCGAACAGCGCGTCGCTGCATAGCGTCGAGTGCGTCCAGCAAATACTTCGCGGAGCCGTCCCAGAGGTGAGAGCAGTATTCAACGCAGGGTCTAATCTGCGTTTTGTACAGCAGACACCTCTGGTGCGGTGTAAAGAATCGCTTTACCTTGTTCAGTATTCCTAGTTTCCGCGAAGCCAGCCCAATACATCTCTCAATGTATTTTGTGTTATTGAGCTCTCGACGAACGTCTATGCCAAGGATGTCTAGATTGTCCTTCATTGGTAATATTGCATTCTGAAGAGTGGGTAGGGGAAGGAAAGGGGATTTTTTCGCTGTAAATGCACACGCCTGTGTTTTGTGGGCATTGAACTCGACCAAGTTCTCGGCACCCCATTGGGAGATACTGTCGAGGTTTCGGTCGAGATCACCCACGAGATGTCGTCTCTCCTCCTCTATCACAGATCGCCCCGCCGTCGGACGAACCGAGTAACTCCCGTGCAATGTACTGTCATCTGCATAGCAATGAATGTTCCCGAGGGAAAGCATATCATTGATATGCAGAAGAAAGAGAGTTGGTGACAGTACGGACCCCTGCGGTACCCCGGCATTCACTTGCAAAAAGCGAGAAGCCTGGCCATCGCAGAGGACCCGCACTCGGTGCTCGTTTAAAAAACTGGCAATCCAGCTGCACAGTTGAGGAGGTAGACCATATGCCGGAAGCTTGGAAAGGAGCAAAGCATGCCAGACCCTATCGAAAGCTTTGGCGATGTCCAGGCTAATAGCCAAGGACTCGCCGAACTTTTCCATAGCCTCACCCCATACATGCGTGACGAATGCCAGGAGGTCACCCGTTGATCGTTTTGGCCTGAAGCCATATTGCCGATCATTGATTAGCGAGTGATCCTCCAGGTATCGCATGAGCTGCTTATTAATAAGAAGCTCGAGCACCTTGCAAATGACTGAGGTGACAGCTATGGGTCGATAGTTGCCTGGATCGGATCGATCCCCTTTCTTGGGGATCGGTTGTACGTTCGCCTCCTTCCAGGCCTCCGGCACGAGGCCTGTAGAGTATGACAGGCGGTACAGATGCGTTAATACTGGAGACAACTCAGCAGCACATTTTCGTAGCACCACCGCCGGAATGCCGTCAGGGCCACTGGCTTTCCGCGTGTCGAGTGACCGCAGCACTGCCCGTACATCACATTGCCTGATAACAATATCAGGCATAGTGTGGCCACAGTTGGCGATGGCGGGGGGCTGCAGGCCACGGTCATCGACCCGGGAATTAGCCGCAAAGAGGTCTGCGAGCATGTCCGCCTTCTCTTGGGCTTTGTGAGCCAGTGATCCATCAGGAAAACGCAGTGGTGGCAGCGAGGGTTGACAAAAATTTGGCTGTACGGCTTTGGCCAGTTGCCAGTATCCACGGCTGCCCGTAGGATGGGATGTGAGCTCCTGACCAAGCCGCGCGACGCGCTGGGTATCCGCTCTCTTGAAGGCCCTCTTGCTGAAACTAGTGGCCCGATTGTACGCTGCTTTGAGGTGGTTCACGTTCGGGTCACGTGCCGCCCGAGCCCTGACCCAGGCGCGATATGCCGACTGTTTTTTCTGGACAGCCTCGGCACATTCACGCCCGAACCAGGGGCGAGCTTTGCGGATGCTGGCGACATCAGTGGATATAATATTCTATCCCTAGACTGATCTCGCCAGCAATGGCAGCAGCGCTATCCGAAGGCGCCTTCCCTACAAAGCAGCGCTGGCTCCACGGGACGGACGCAAAGTAATCGCGGAGACCGTCCCAGTCTGCCGACGAGTAGTGCCATAGTCGTCGAGTCATTTGTTCAGCACGAGCAGGCGGTGGCACTTGGAAGCTGGCGTGCACCACACAGTGGTCGGATGTGCCCAGTGGGGCGCGTACCGACACACTGTACTCGGCTGGGCGACTCGTCAGCAGTAGATCCAGCAAGGCGGGCGTGTGGTCTGACCTGTCAGGTATCCGGGTGATCCCCCGTACCATCTGGGTCAGCCCGTGGGAGAGAGCGAATGCATGGGCGGTTCGTCCCGCATGATCGGTCCTAAGGGACCCCAGCCACTCAACGTGATGACCGTTAAAGTCCCCCAGGAAAACCAGGTCAGCGTTAGGGAACCGCACCTGCGCATCGTCAGCCATCTCGCTGAGGTATTCGAAAAGCCTTGTTGTCCCAGTGTCCCCTGTGTGGGAGCGGTAGACGCACACGTAGATCTGGCTCATGGAGCCATGATCCACGTGCAGCCAAAGGACGGAGTAGGAGGGGTTCTCCAGACAGCGCAACCGGCGGCAGCAAACATCCGCCCTAACGAACACGCACACCCCGGCTTTATCGCGGAATTGTTCTTCATTGATATAGCCCGGGTAACAGAGGTACGACGTGTCGTCAGGGCGGCGTATCTGGTCTCCGTTAGGAACATCACAGAAGGCCGTGCCGACTCCAGGTGATGGTGGACGGTATCGAGGTTTGCATGGAGTCCGCGGATATTCGCGAACTCCACCTCAAACGAAGTCAACTTTGTGGGGTTTCTAGGGGCCGCTGTGTACCGTCTATTCTCTTGTAGCACTGTCATTTTGAAATATGGAGAAGGGTGAAGACAGGGCGATATTTGGTGCGGCAGTAAGTGACAAAGTGCAGAGGCTAGCTTCGTCTAGAACCGTGTGGTTAGGTCGGAGCCGACCCGCCGGACGGAAGGGCTCCCAAACCCCCCTGATGCAAGGCCGCCGCTACCCCACACCGGTTACCACCCGGAGCGGCGACCCCACAACAGGATTATGCGCAACATGTGGGGCAGCCTACTGGGGTGGTTGGTCCCAGGCGGGCCCCATGACTATGTTGCGGGCGGCCGCGGCAACGCCGTTGCTAAGGGTCTCCCTGGCCGGCGAATCGACCCACACCACCCACACTAGACTCAGCTTCGCCCCCACTGGACCCCTGCCTGCCGCACCATACACCGCCCCGGGCCCGGCAGTGCAGCTGCTGAACCCCTAACGCAACCCAGCCTGGGCTGGGTTACTTGGGGGGCTTTAGCACAGCTGCACGGTGGTACCCCCCCGGACCAAAACTGTTGTACAACCTGGTATCCACGTAGGGGCCAAAGCCACCACATGGGTACCGTAATATACGAACCTCGTCCGTTAATCAGCAGGTGCGCCAGCAGGTGAGGTCGCTAGGGCCCGATAGATGTAAGAAGGGCCCCTTTGCACCCATCCCAAGTTCTACGTGTGCAACGAAAATGGAATTAAGTCGAAAAGATTTTAGAGCGATGATTTTTTATGATTTTAAAAGTTCTCTCTCTCCGCAAGACTGTGCCACTCGTCTTCAAAATGCTTTTGGGAGAGAAGCACCCTGTTTGAGCACCGTGAGGTGATGGTTTGCTGAATTTGAGAGAGGTCGAGTTTCTTTACATGACGAATTTCGCGAAGAGCGGCCTTCAACTGCCGTCAACGAAAATAATGTGGCTACTGTTAAGCGGTTAATTGAAGAAAACCCGCGGATTACCTATGAGAAAATTCGAGGACTATTGGGGATTGGTATGAGTCAAATCCAGAAAATTTTACACGAAGAATTGAAAGTTCGGAAACTTTGTTGTCGTTGGATCCCTCATGAACTGACAGCGGAGCAAAAGCGGGCTCGCGTGGAATGGTGCTCACAGATGCTACTGAAGCACGACCACGGACATTCTAATGCTGTTTATGACATTGTCACAGGAGACGAAACGTGGATTTATTGTTTTGAACCCAAAAAAAAACAGCAATCTTGTGAATGGGTGTTTGAAAATGAGAACAAGCCAACAAAAGTGAGGCAGGCGAGAAACGTTGGTAAAAAAATGATCGCGTTTTTTTTCTCAGCTACGGGTCCCATCTGTACAATTCCACTTGACGATCAAAAGAGTGTTAATGCCGAGTGGTATTCTACCATCTGTTTACCCAGGGTTTTAGAAAAAGTTCGCGACAGACGACCCAAAAGCTGCGTTCTCCTACATCATAACAACGCTTCTTCACACACGGCCAACAAAACAAAGTCATTTTTAGTTTCCGAAAAAGTACAACTCGTCACCCAACCTGCGCATAGCCCCGACCTAGCACCCTGTGATTTCTGTATTTTCCCCAAAATCAAAGATTTGATGAGAGGTTTTTTTTTTTTTTTTTTTATATTGGGTTCGCCAAATTGACGCCGCCCGCCTGGTGGTAAGTCGTGACGACGTCTAGCGATTGCTGGCCACTCTCACAGCACACAATACTATACAGAGTGGCCCTCAACTTGACGACCTACTGATGTGCCTCTTCACGCTCCGCTTAAAGAACCCAGGATTATATGTGGGAGGAAACACGTGCACAGGCAGGGCGTTCCAGGCCACTATCGTTCGGCAGAAAAACGAACGTTTAAAACGCTCGGTTCTCGCGAACATTCTATCCACTGTGTGGGAGTGGCATGTCTGCCCGGCACGCGTTGTTCGGGATCTGAAGGAAAAGGGTGGGATCAGATTGAAGAGCTCTTCAGAGCACTCGCCGTGGTAAATTCGGTAGAATGCGGCCCAGGAAGCTATTTTTCGGCGCTGAGCTAGCGGCTCAAGGCTTCCCGTTACCTCCGGACAATCTATAATACGGATAGCCCGTCGCTGCATAGCGTCGAGAGCGTCCAGCAGATACTTCGCGGAGCCGTCCCTTATTCAGTATTCCTAGTTTCCGCGAAGCTAGCCCTATACATCTTTCGATGTAGTTTTTATTATTGAGCTCTCGACGAACGTCTATGCCAAGGATGTCAAGGTTGTCCTTCATTGGTAATAATGCATTCTGAAGAGAGGGTAGGGGAAGGAAAGGGGATTTCTTCGCTGTAAATGCACACGCCTGTGTTTTGCGGGCATTGAACTCGAACAGGTTCTTGGTACCCCATTAAGAGATACAGTCGAGGTTCCTGTCGAGATCAGCCACGAGATGTAGTCTATCCTCCTCAATCTCCAACCGCCCTGCCGCCGGACGAGCCCAGTAGCTCCCGTGCAATGTGCTGTCATCTGCATAGCAATGAATGCTCCCGAGGGATAGCATATCATTGATATGCAGAAGGAAGAGAGTTGGTGACAGCACGGACCCCTGCGGTATCCCGGCATTCACTTGCAAAAACGAGAAGCCTGGCCATCGCAGAGGACCCGCAATCGACGCTCGCTCAGAAAGCTGGCCATCCAGCTGCACAGTTGAGGAGGTAGACCGTATGCCGGAAGCTTGGAAAGGAGCGAAGCATGCCAGACTCTATCGAAGGCTTTGGCGATGTCCAGGCTAATCGCCAAGGACTCGCCGTGCCTTTCCATAGCCTTACCCCAGATAAGCGTTACGAATGCCAGAAGATCACCCGTTGATCGTTTTGGCCTGAAGCCGTATTGCCGATCATATAGTAGTGAGTGATCTTCGAGGTATCGCATGAGCTGCTTGTTGATGAGGAGCTCAAACACCTTGCAGATGCCTGAGGTGACAGCTATGGGTCGATAGTTGCCCGGATCAGACCGATCCCCTTTCTTGGGGATCGGTTGTACGTTCGCCTCTTTCCAGACCTCCGGCTCGATTCCTGTGGAGTAAGACAGGCGGTACAGACGAGTTAGTACAGGAGACAACTCAGCTGCGCATTTTCGTAGTACCACCAGAATGTCGTCAGGGCCACTGGCTTTCCGCGTGTCGAGTGATCGCAGCACTGCCCGTACATCGCATTGCCTGAGTACAATGTCAGGCATAGTGTGGCCACAGTTGGCGATGGCGGGGGGCTGCAGGCCACGGTCGTCGACCCGGGAATTAGCCACAAAGAGGTCTGCGAGCATATCCGCTTTCTCTTGGGCTTTGTGAGCCAGTGTTCCATCTGGATAACGCAGCGGTGGCAGCGAGGGCTGACAGAAGTTAGATTGCACGGCTTTGGCCAGTTGCCAGTATCCACGGCTGCCCGTGGGATGGGAAGTGAGCTCCTGACCAAGCCGCGCGATGCGCTGGGCATCCGCTCTCTTAAAGGCCCTCTTGCTGGATTTTGTGGCCCGGTTGTACGCTGCTTTGAGGTGGCCCACGTTTGGGTCGCGCACAGCCCGGGCCCTGATCCAGGCGCGATATGCCGACTGTTTTTGTCGAACAGTTTTGGCACAATCTCGCCCGAACCAGGGACGGGCTCTGTGGATACTGGCGATATCAGTGAAAGGGATGTAATATTCCATCCCTAAACTGATCTCGCCAGCAATCGCAGAAGTGCTATCCGAGGGAGCCTTTCCTACAAAGCAGCGCTGGCTCCAGGGGACGGACGCATAATAATCGCGTAGACCGTCCCATTCCACTGACGAGTAGTGCCATAGTGGTCGTGACATTTGTACAGCACGTGCAGGAGGTGATACCTTCATGCCAGCGTGAACAACACAGTGGTCGGAACTACCCAATGGGGCTCCTACCGAAACACTGTACTGGACTGGGCGACTCGTCAGCAGTAAATCCAGCAAAGCGGGCGCGTGATCTGACCTGTCTGGTATCCGGGTGATCCCGCATACCATCTGGGTCAGACCGTGGGAGAGAGCGAACGCATGGGCGGCCCTACCCGCATGATTAGTCTTGAGGGACCCCAGAAATACTAGGTCAGCGTTCGGGAACCGCACCTGCGCTTCATTAGCCATCTCGCTGAGGTACCGGAAGAGCTTTGTTGTCTCAGAATCCCCTGTGTGGGAACGTTAGACGCACACGTAGATCTGACTCATAGAGCCATGGTCTACGTGCAGCCAAAGGACAGAATTGGAGGGGTTCTCTAACTTACTAAAACATCCGCCCTAACGAGCACGCACACCCCGGCTTTGTCTCGAAATTATTCCTCGATGACATAGCCGGGGTACGATGACATAGCCGGGGTATACTTTTACCATCTCCGAAGGGGCAGTGATAGCGTTCAATTAGTATCAGTATATATTCAGATCTGTGGTCCTCCTGTTTTAAACAATGGTTAATGGTTTTGGTACAAAGGAGCTCTACCAACATCTATAGGGCCCCAGCGACCTCACCTGCTAGTGGCGCACCTGCTGATAAACGGACGAGGCTCGTTAATTTACGGTACCTATGGAGTGGCTTCGGCCCCTACGTGGGTACCAGGTGGTACAACAGTGTTGGTCCGGGGGGGTACCACCGTGCAGCTGTGCTAAAGCCCCCCAAGTAACCCAGCCCAGGCTGGGTTGCGTTAGGGGTTCAGCAGCTGCACCGCCGGGCCCGGGGCGATGTATGGTGCAGCAGGCATGGGACCAGTGGGGGCGAAACGGAGTCTAGTGTGGGTGGTGTGGGTCGATTCGCCGGCCAGGGAGACCCTTAGCAACGGCGTTGCCGCGGCCGCCCGCAACACAGTCATGGGGCCCGCCTGGGGCCAACCACCCCAGGAGGCTGCCCCACATGTTGCGCATAATCCTGATGTGGGATCGCCGCTCCGGGTGGTAACCGGTGTGGGGTAGCGGCGGCCTTGCATCAGGGGGGTTTGGGAGCCCTTCCGTCCGGCGGGTCGGCTCCGACCTAACCACACGGTTCTAGACAAAGCTAGCCCCTACGCTTTGTCACTTACTGCTGCACCAAATGTCGCCCTGTCTTCACGCTTCTTCTTCAAAATCTACAATGGCAGTGCAACAAAAAAGAAATAAACGTTACACAGCGGCCCTAGGAAACCCCACAACTTCACATTTCGAGGTGGAGTTCACTAACGTCCGTGGACTCCATGCGAACCTCGATACCGTCCACCACCACCTTGAGACGGCACGGCCCGCTGTGATGTTCCTCACGGAGACACAAATACGCCGCCCTGACGACACGTCTTACCTGTGTTACCCCGGCTATGTCATCGAGGAACAATTTCGAGACAAAGCCGGGGTGTGCGTGTTCGTTAGGGCGGATGTTTGCTGCCGCCGGTTGCGCTGCCTAGAGAACCCCTCCAATTCCGTCCTTTGGCTGCACGTAGACCATGGCTCTATGAGCCAGATCTACGTGTGCGTCTACCGATCCCACACAGGGGATTCTGAGACAACAAAGCTCTTCCAGTACCTCAGCGAGACGGCTGATGAAGCGCAGGTGCGGTTCCCGAACGCTGACCTAGTGTTTCTGGGGGACTTCAATGGCCATCACATTGAATGGCTGGGGTCCCTCAAGACTGATCATGCGGGTAGAGCCGCCCATGCGTTCGCTCTCTCCCACGGTCTGACCCAGATGGTATGCGGGATCACCCGGATACCAGATAGGTCAGATCACGCGCCCGCTCTGCTGGATCTACTGCTGACGAGTCGCCCAGCCCAGTACAGTGTTTCGGTAGGAGCCCCACTGGGTAGTTCCGACCACTGTGTTGTTCACGCTGGCATGAAGGTGTCACATCCTGCACGTCCTGTGCAAACGTCACGACGACTATGGCACTACTCGTCAGCGGATTGGGACGGTCTACGCGATTATTTTGCGTCCGTCCCCTGGAGCCAGCGCTGCTTTGTAGGAAAGGCTCCTTCGGATAGTGCTTCTGCTATTGCTGGCGAGATCAGTTTAGGGATGGATTATTACATCCCTTTCACTGATGTCGCCAGTATCCGCAGAGCCCGTCCCTGGTTCGGGCGAGATTGTGCCAAAGCTGTTCGACAAAAACAGTCGGCATATCGCGCCTGGATCAGGGCCCGGGCTGTGCGCGACCCAAACGTGGGCCACCTCAAAGCAGCGTACAACCGGGCCACAAAGTCGAGTAAGAGGGCCTTTAAGAGAGCGGATGCCCAGCGCGTCGCGCGGCTTGGTCAGGAGCTCACTTCCCATCCCACGGGCAGCCGTGGATTCTGGCAACTGGCCAAAGCCGTGCAATCTAACTTTTGTCAGCCCTCGCTGCCACCGCTGCGTTACCCAGATGGAACACTGGCTCACAAAGCCCAAGAGAAAGCGGATATGCTCGCAGACCTCTTTGCGGCTAATTCCCGGGTCGACGACCGTGGCCTGCAGCCCCCCGCCATCGCCAACTGTGGCCACACAATGCCTGATATTGTTATCAGGCAATGTGATGTACGGGCAGTGCTGCGGTCACTCGACACGCGGAAAGCCAGTGGCCCTGACGGCATTCCGGCGGTGGTGCTACGAAAATGTGCAGCTGAGTTGTCTCCAGTATTAACGCGTCTGTACCGCCTGTCATACTCTTCAGGGCTCGTGCCGGAGGTCTGGAAGGAGGCGAACGTACAACCGATCCCCAAGAAAGGGGATCGGTCCGATCCAGGCAACTATCGACCCATAGCTGTCACCTCAGTCATTTGCAAGGTGCTTGAGCTCCTTATAAATAAGCAGCTCATGCAATTCCTAGAGGATCACTCGCTAATCAATGATCGACAATACGGCTTCAGGCCAAAGCGATCAACGGGTGATCTTCTGGCATTCGTAACGCATGTCTGGGGTGGGGCTATGGAAAGGCACGGCGAGTCCTTGGCTATTAGCCTGGACATCGCCAAAGCCTTCGATAGGGTCTGGCATGCTTCGCTCCTTTCCAAGCTTCCGGCATATGGTCTACCTCCACAACTGTGCAGCTGGATTGCCAGCTTTTTAAACGAGCGCCGAGTGCGGGTCCTCTGCGATGGCCAGGCTTCTCGCTTCTTGCAAGTGAATGCCGGGGTACCGCAGGGGTCCGTACTATCACCAACTCTCTTTCTTCTGCATATCAATGATATGCTATCCCTCGGGAACATTCATTGCTATGCAGATGACAGCACACTGCACGGGAGTTACTCGGTTCGTCCGACGGCGGGGCGATCTGAGATTGACGAGGAGAGACGACGACTCGTGGCTGATCTCGACCGTAACCTCGACAGTATCTCTCAATGGGGTACCGAGAACCTGGTCGAGTTCAATGCCCGCAAAACACAGGCGTGTGCATTTACTGCGAAGAAATCCCCTTTCCTTCCCCTACCTTCAGAATGCATTATTACCAATGAAGGACAACCTTGATATCCTTGGCATAGACGTTCGTCGAGAGCTCAATAATAAAAACTACATCGAAAGATGTATAGGGCTAGCTTCGCGGAAACTAGGAATACTGAATAAGGTAAAGAGATTCTTTACACCGGACCAGAGGTGTCTGCTGTACAAGACGCAGATTAGACCCTGCGTCGAATACTGCTCTCACCTCTGGGACGGCTCCGCGAAGTATCTCCTGGACGCTCTCGACGCTATGCAGCGACGGGCTATCCGTATTATTGGTTGTCCGGAGGTAACGGGAAGCCTTGAGCCGCTAGCTCAGCGCCGAACAATAGCTTCCTTGGCCGCTTTCTACCGTATTTACCACGGCGAGTGTTCTGAAGAGCTCTTCAATCTGATCCCACCCTCTTCCTTCCGATCCCGAACGACTCGTGCCGGGCAGAGATGCCACCCCCACACAGTGGATAGCATGTTCGCGAGAACCGAACGTTTTAAACGTTCGTTTCTCTGCCGAACGATAGTGGCCTGGAACGCCCTGCCTGTGCACGTGTTTCCTCCCACATATAATCCTGGGTTCTTTAAGCGGAGCGTGAAGAGGCACATCAGTAGGTCGTCAAGTTGAGGGCCACTCTCAATAGTAATGTGTGCTGTGAGAGTGGCCCACAATCGCTAGATGTCGTCACGACTTACCACCAGGCGGGCGGCGTCAATTTGGCGAACCAAATATAAAAAAAAAAAAAAAAAAAAAAGGCATGTTTTCTACGCTGATTGGACGCTATCACTGCCTATTCGGAGTTGGTAAAAGTGAAACCTCTCATCAAATCTAGGTGTGGTTCTCTAAGGTGGCACTAAAGGGCTCTGGTGTTACACTCTCCGAGTTCCTTACTAAAGGACGCCACGAGACATTCATGGCTGCGCGCGAGAGGTTCGGGGTCGGTGAGTGCTTTACACGGGACGGTTATGTGTTTGTTATAGACTCTAATGGCAAGCGTCATCGTGTGTCTTCTCTCAACGAACTTAAAAAAATTAAGGTGACGAGTGACATACAGGAGGTTGCGAGTGACATACAGGAGGTCCCGAAAAACGTTAACACCAGGTCTAAGCGTGCTGGGGCAGGCAGGAATAAATAGTTTACATGGGTTATAGCATCCATAACGATAGTGTGGACCTATGGTAGTAGGTTCGGTAGTGTCCGTCTGATGTACATTCATAATATGTATCTACTTTCACTTTTACTGTAACTATACATATTGTGTTGTGTTTTGTTTCCACCCACTATTGGTGTAATGATTACAAAAGTAGGTATTTAATTAACTAGGTACCTATTATTTTATACTTCAATTTCAAACTTTGTTTACACACATGTAATAACCACGAGCGACTTTGCTTTGTATTGTCTGTCCGCTGTCAGTCAACTGTCACCTGTCAATGTCAATGTAATTTCTATAACTTTAGGCTGACTACAGACTTACTATTTGCGTTTCGTTAGTGCAAAGTACAAAACATGTTTTAATTATTTAATTTATATTTTTTTTTTCGTTTTGCTCATAATTGCTCGATGGCTTAATTTATTTTAATTATTATTTTGTTTTTGTGATAAATTGACCTGGCCCGTCATCTAACTATATACCTACTAAAGCCATGTACTTTATTATTTGCTTGAAGCCATAGTGTGGAGGGGCGTACTGTGATTTCTGACGCTCAACTGGCGGGTGGATTGTAAAGTAATAGAGTGTAATAGTATATTTATTACATTTATTTTATTTTTCTTTCTTTTAATATTATTATATACATTACTTTTTATATTAACACATTCGACATAATTTTGTATTATGTCGGAATCTGAAAATGAGAGTGATAGCGAAAGCTTCTATTCTGCGTCTAGCTTAAGCGGTAGTTATACTAGTATTCTATCTGTACCATCACTCAGTGATACGTTAAAAACCCAGTTTTCTGATGTCCCTAAGAACTTTAATGTAGTCCATTTTAATGCTCAAAGTATTCCCGCCCATCACTCTGATATGCTGACTAGCTTTGACTGTAAGAATATCCACGCTATTCTAGTTTCGGAGTCCTGGTTTAGGCCTTTTCATTCGTCAGTGTCTTTCCATCTTCCTGGTTTCGAGTTGATTAGAAATGATCGCGGTGGCGACGGAAAGGGAGGCGGTGTTGCTGTTTATCTGCGTAGTTATATTCCTTACAAAATTCTAGATACTTCAGCACAGCCGCCACTCTCGAACGCTGGGGAGCACCTATTCTTAGAGGTGGAGCTATACCACTCGAAATTTTTACTCGGAGTCTACTACTGTCCGTCGTCAAATATAATTTTTTTTGCCTCTTTTGAACACCTCCTGGAAAAGTGGTCGCCCTCTTATAGTCACGTAATCATAATGGGAGATTTTAACACGTGTCAATTAAAAAACGATTCCCGCACCTCCTCATTCCGTCACGCTTCTTTATCCCACAACCTTTCCATTCTTCCTTTAAACTCCACTCACCACGTTCCTGGCCGCAATCCATCTCTTATCGACCTTATACTAGTATCATCTTTACAACATGTCGCCAGGCATGGTCAATGCAGCGCAGATGCCTTTTCCTATCATGACCTACTGTTCCTCTCCTACAAACTCCGCCCCCCTAAGGCACGACCGCGTATTTTGTGGCAGCGCAATTTTGGTGGAATGGATTTAGATAATCTTTGTGAGGATGCTGATAAAATCAACTGGGGTCCTCTATTTCTCTCAGACACGGTTGACAAGAAGGTTAATATTTTTTCATCTAAATTAATAGAACTTTTTGATACACACGCACCTGTACGGCAGATTAAAGTTAAACATCATCCTGCCCCATGGATAACTGATTCCATCAAGGATACGATGGCAAAGAAAGCAACTGCGAGACATAAATACAAGTGTCGACCAGCACCTAACAATTTGGAAAATATGTATCTATACGAAATCACTGCAACAAGGTGTGTAGGAATGCACAACGCCGATATATTCACGCCTCGGTTGAAAATGCAGATCCATCTAAGGTCTGGAAATTTCTCAAAACAATTGGAGTTGGGAAGTCTAAACAACACAATCATCCCTATTCCTTGGATCTTGAAGCACTTAATTTGCATTTTACTTCTTCGTCTAATTCAGCAGGGACGACTAAAGTAGCAACACTGAATAATCTTTCATCACTTCCAACTCCACAGCACTCAGCTTTCGTCTTCGAAAAATTCACCGATTGTGATGTTAAGAAGAGCATACTGTCTATAACATCGAATGCAGTTGGAATTGACTGTGTAAGCCGTAACATGATCTTACCTATTCTCAACCAAATCCTTCCTATCATAACCCATATTCTGAACTTTTCTATAGCTAATAGTCAGTTCCCTACTGCTTGGAAGGAGGCTGAAATCATTCCTTTACCTAAGACACGCAATCCTTCATCTAACACTCATTTCCGTCCTATATCTATCTTACCTTTCCTTTCAAAAGTGTTAGAGCGCCTTGTTCACTCTCAGCTCACCAAATTCCTTAACACGAACTCTCTTCTCAATCCCTTCCAGTCCGGTTTCCGTCCTGGCCACAGTACTGTTACGGCTTTAGTCAACGTCACGGATGATATCAGATTAGGCATGGAGGCGGGAAATCTCACGGTCTTGTGCTTGTTAGATTTTAGTAACGCCTTCAATACCGTAGATCCCGATATCTTGCTTGGTATACTCAGCTCTATTAACATATCTCCAACGGGAATTGGCTGGTTTCGTAGTTACCTGTCTGGTCGCCGTCAACGTACGCGTCTGGAGGAATTGTCTTCTTCTTGGTGTGATGTCGCAGTCGGTGTACCACAGGGCGGCGTTTTATCTCCACTATTATTCTCTATTTTTATTAATACTATCTCTAAACATATTACTTCATCCTACCACCTTTATGCAGATGATCTTCAGATATATACGCAGGCTCCCTTGGATCAGCTACATAATGCAATCAATACCATTAATCTGGACCTGGAGCGCATTTGTGAATGGAGCAACAATCACGGTCTTCAGGTTAATCCATCCAAATCCCAGGCAATTATTACTGGCAGCTCTTGGTTTATGTCACGCCTTGATATTACGCAGTTGCCCCAAATTACTTTTAATGGTACCCCTGTCGAAATAAGCGACACTGTTAAGAACTTGGGTGTCCATATTGATAATACATTGTCCTGGGATTATCAGCTACAAGAGGTTAGACGCAAAGTATTTGCATCTACGGGATCCCTGCGTAGACTGCGAATGCTGCTTCCGATTTCCACTAAAACTGCGCTGGCACAATCGTTATTACTCCCAATCCTTGATTACGCTGATGTCAGCTATCTTGATCTTACAGAGGAGCAACTTGATAAGCTTGAGCGACTCCAAAACGTTTGTATTAGATTCATATTTAGTCTACGCAAATATGACCATGTTGTTTGTTGGTTTTTGGAATAAAAGACAGGAGCTCGTAATAATACGTGTCGTGTATTTCAGTCGGCCATGTTACAAAGTGAGGAAAGAAGGAAGTGAACATAGACAAGACAATATTGATATAATCTAAGCATAGACTAAACTAGGCTATGGCTTACAAGCTAATATAATATTATGACATCTTCCCTTTAAGTTTATTATAACTTATATTTTAGATTCTTATATAAAAATAACAAAACGCATTTTAGTGTTTTGACACGAGACAATTTGACGTTTTAAAAGATTCTGACAGTTGACATAATTTGACGTTGTCAATTCGACGATTGTTTCTAAATGTAAACAAACAATGGTTTACAACATTTTAGTTTACTAATTAATTACTTATAACTAAGTACATGACAATGAATACGAAACAATGCTTATAAGACTGTGTCTATAAGACGTTGTGGTTGCCTTATCTCTCTTCCTGAACTAGAATATTTCTTAATTGGTTGACTGCTAGTACGTTGAGGAGATTGACTATGAGAAATTTTAGAGTAATCATTTGTATAACAAGGAGTATAACTGATATAAGTTTGATTGGAACTGACTGGTTGAGTGTGAAAATTATTAGTCTGTGTGTTATGTGAATGAAAAGAATATTGAGACTTTGTTCTAAGTGTTATATATTGTCTATTGCGACGATATGTACCAAATTTACTTTTTATGATATACGACCTAGGTTCAGGACCAACTTGTTGTAAAATACCTGGAAACCAAGACGATTGTGGATGTTTTTGAAACATAACATGACTATTTACCTCCAAGGGTTTAAGATCTTTGGAATGTTTGTTGTAATACTCTTTCATCTTATGTAAATTTTGATCATTGACTTGTTTAAGATGTCTATAGTTACACAATTTTGGTTTTAAAAGTTTTTCTACTATAGGTAGCTTTGAAAGTTGTGCTGGTGAACATAAATTGTTTTTGGGAGTATTGCGATATTGCAGTAATGCTAAATATGGATCAGTATTATCAAGTAAACATTTTCTAAGCATATTTTTAATTATGCCTACTGTCCGTTCTACCATACCATTTGAACGGCTGTGATAGGGACTGGAAGTGACATGGTGAATATTCCAATCTTGTGTGAAATCATGAAAAGATTTGGAATTCATCGATGGACCATTATCTGACATTAATGTATGGGGAATACCATGACGAGCAAATATTGATTTTAACTTGATTATGACTTGGTCTGCACTGTAACCATTACTTAAAATTGCTATCTCAACATATTTTGAGAAATAATCGACTACAGTATGTATGCTTGTTGAACTCAAAGAAATCTATACCTTATGTCAAGGAATGTATTTGTAATCATGTGGTAATAGACTTTCTTTAGTGTTACTCTTTCTTAAAGTGAGACAAATTTCACAATTACTGATGTAATTATCTATATCTTGACTAATATTAGGCCAGTAAATTGTATGTCTTGCCAAATTTCTACAACTATTCAAGCATTGATGACCTCATTTATCACGATACCTCAATATACCTCGTTATTAGCATAATGAATATCATCTTTAACAGGAAAGAAAGGTTTAATACAATCTTCTACTTTATGCTTTGAATTTGGAAATCCATTTTTACAGTAATTAATAAGAGTTTGAAGAGTTTGGTCAGACCTGGTAGCTTGTTCAATTTGTTGTAGTTTGAAAGGACTAAGTGACAAATTAGCAGTGAGTAAATTAACATGAAGTTTAATATCTTCATCCAATTCTACTAATGCATTTTCTGGTAATGCAGCACGGGACAATGTGTCTGCGATATATAAGTATTTACCTGGTTTATAAGTAACGATAAGATCATAGGGTTGCAAACGAAGCATTATTCGTTGCAATCTTGGTGGAATATTAAATAAAGGTTTACTAAATAAAGAGACAATAGGTTTGTGATCTGTTTCCACTAGGACTTTGTTACCAAAAATGTATTGATGGAACTTAGTACAACCAAATAAAATTGCTAGGAGTTCCTTTTCAATCTGAGAGTAATTTTGTTGAGACTTTGTCAAAGAAGGTGAGCCATATGCTATAGGACTAATATTATGTAAGATGACAGCACCTAAAGCATCTTTTGAAGCATCTACTGACAAAGTAAGTGGTTTTTGAGGATCAAAGTAAGTTAAGACTGGTGAAGAACTAATTAGAGACTTTAATTTATTGAATTCTTTCTCATGACTGTCATTCCATGACCATATTGTGTTTTTATTAAGTAACTGTCTTATGTTTGATGTTTCTTTTGATATATCTTTTATGAATGAGCCAAGAAAATTAATCATGCCCAGGAATCTCTGGACATCTGTGACATTCTTAGGCTGTGGCATGTTGCAAATTGAATTTACTTTAGATGGATCTACAGACACTCCATTTCTATTGAATATAAAACCTAAATACTTGACTTCACTTTGACAAATGTTACATTTATTACTATTAAATGTTAGACCTATATCTTTTGCACGACAAAGAACTTTTTCTAGGATTTGATCATGTTCTTGAATGGTTTTAGCATGTATAAGAAAGTCGTCCATCATTATTTTAATGCTTTGTATGTCACCAAACCGGGAAATCATTTCTTTATGAAAGATTTCTGGAGATGCATTGACACCAAACGGTAGCCTTAAAAAACGAAATCTGCCATAGGGGCTTATAAAAGTACATAGTTTGGATGATTCTTCATCTAAGACAAGATTCCAAAAGCCTGACTTAGCGTCTAAATTTGAAAAATAACATGAACCATTTAGGTCTGCTTTAATTTCATCAATATGTGGAAATGGGTAATGTGAACGTTTAATAGCTTTATTTAACTTACGTGGATCTAAACATAATCTAATGCTTTCATCCTTTTTAGAGACAATTACCATAGAGTTGACCCAATCAGTTGGTTCATCAACTCGAGCAATAATACCAGTGACTTCTAACTTATTAAGTTCTGCCTTGACTTTATCCTGTAATTTAAAAGGAATTTTTCTACTTGCGTCTACCGACGGCTTGACATTTTCGTTGAGAGTTAAATGACATTCATAGTTTTTAAGAGCTCCTATTTCATTAAAAACCTTACTATATTTCTTTAGTATTGACAGACTGTTTGACTCTGCAGGGACTTTGTGACACATTGACTGTGATATGACTTGACTTTGACTGTTAGACTGACTTGACATTGACTGTAAATTGTTGTTCTGGCTATGCTGACTAAGTGTGTAGTTTGGACTGTGTTTAGATATGTTTTCATCAAAGGTTACTGACTGTATTCTTTTTATGACTTTTAACTGTTGACATGACTGTCTACCCAGAATATTTTTGCAATCTAACTGTGTAATATGGAAACACAAGTTGTATGATTTGTCATTATACTTACATGGTAATGTACAATAACCGATTGTAGGTATACTTTGACCTGTAAATGTTGTCAAGTTAAATGGTGTTTGTATAAGATTTATCTCTTGCAACGCTAGTTTTTCAAATGCTTTTTTAGACATCAAATTCACATCTGCACCTGAATCAATAAGTAAGCAAACAGATTGACTACAGATACTTAGGGTTATTGACCATTGGTTACTACATTTTACAGAATTACATTGATAAACAGCACCTAAAAAAGCTTGATCATCATTAGAAAAATCTTCTTGCACATAATTAACATATTTTTGCTTGGACTTACACATCTTTGAATAATGATTAAGTTTTTGACAGAAATTACATTTTGCACCAAAAGCAGGACATTTAAAACGATGTGTTTGACCACACTTTGGACACATTGAGTTATTCATAGACTGATTGTTACCTTTATAACCATTGGGACTGCTATAACTCGATGAATGGGATGTATTGTATGACTGGTTAGGATTGTACCTTGACTGTTGACTGTGACTCTGACTTCTTGATTGACGATCCTGTGACTGCGGATGATACCTTGATTGTTGACTGTGACTATGATTTCTTGATTGACGGTCCTGTGACTGCGGATTATACCTTGATTGTTGACTGTGACTATGATTTCTTGACTGATTTCTTGACTGACGATGTTGTGAATGACTTCTACTGGACTGTTGACTACTTCTGTTATGTATACTATTTATACTAGCTACAGATGAATTGGGATTTGTGCCTGATAATATTTGAACTTCTTTCCGGGACGATTCTAGTGACTTAGCAATATTTATAGTGGCATCTAAAGTGGTAGGCAATTCTTGCAAAATTTTCTCTTTAATGTATTGATTCTGATCATTTAGATTCCAACTAAATATATCTTTTAGTAAATCGTCTTGCAATTCACCACAATTACACTGATGGGCTATATTTTTGACTTTGTTTGTTATATAGTGTTTTGTTATATAACTGTCCAGCTGTTCATTTTGCAGTTGCTTTCTGTTAAAAAGTTTATGCCTTATCATGGTTATATTGACTTTTGGGCTGAAATAACCTGCAAATCTGTCGATCAACACTTGTAGCTTGACTGTTTCGACATCTAGGTTGAAAGAATAAAATATGTGAAGGCAATCTGGTCCTATATAATGTAATAAAAGTGCAACTTGCCTATCTTCGCTTTCTTGATCATATTTAAATGCTTTGAGATATATTTTGAATTTGGTGATCCAATTTTTCCACGTGAGCGGCATGTTGGATGCATGAACGTCCATGTGCTTGAGGCGACCCGACGACGTTGAAGATTCGTCCATTTTTTTCTTTTGGTTGATCCAGTTCTTCCTAAGACACGCCAGTTTACACCACACCTGATGTTTGTTGGTTTTTGGAATAAAAGACAGGAGCTCGTAATAATACGTGTCGTGTATTTCAGTCGGCCATGTTACAAAGTGAGGAAAGAAGGAAGTGAACATAGACAAGACAATATTGATATAATCTAAGCATAGACTAAACTAGGCTATGGCTTACAAGCTAATATAATATTATGACACATGTATCCGAATTCCGCAAGATGCTCAAGTGGCTCCCAATTCGCCTTCGCCGGAATACTCATATCCTATCTCTATTATACAATATACTGTTCAATCCTTGTACCCCCCGATATCTTAAAGAACGATTCAAGTTCCTCCATGACACACATTCTAGATCTCTGAGGTCATCAGAAAATTTAATATTGGAAATGCCGGTGCATTCCACTAGTTTCTCTGACAAGTGCTTCACTATTCAAGCAATTCGTCTATGGAATGCCCTGCCGCTACATATCAGACGCGCTCAAACAATAGTATCTTTTAAAAATATGGTAAAGGATTACTATCTCACTTCCGTTAACTAGAAACTCGCTAACGCTATCTATATCTTCTATTATATCTATCTATATATTAAAGTATCCTTTTATCTATCTCTTGAACTTCACAACCATCGACTCTCTTTGTAAAACCTTTTATTTTCATGTATAATATTTATATTACATTGTGCACAACCCCTATCAATTTCAACAATTTTCTTTCCATCCTGAGGTTGTCTGGAAGAAATTGCTCTTTAGCAATAAGGCCGCCTGTTGTACATTCTTTTTAAAAATATGTGTATATATTTGTTTATGTTTTTGTGTACAATAAAGAGTATTTGATTTGATTTGATTTGATTTGAAATCTTTGATTTTGGGGAAAATATATGCGCAGGGTGGGTGACGAGTTGTACTTTTTCGGAAGCTAAAAATCACTTTGTTTTGTTGGCCGTGTGTGAAGAAGCGTTGTAGGAGAACGCGGCTTTTGGGTCGTCTTTCGCGAACTTTTTCTAACACCCTGGGTAAACAAATGGTAGAATACCACTCGGCATTAACACTCTTTTGAACTTCAAGTGGAGTTGTACAGATGGGACCCGTAGCTGAGAAAAAAAACGCGATCATTTTTTTACCAACGTTTCTCACCTGCCTCACTTTTGTTGGCTTGTTCTCATTATCAAACACCCATTCACAAGATTGCTGTTTTTTTCGGGTTCAAAACAATAAATCCACGTTTCGTCTCCTGTGACAATGTCATAAACAGCATTAGAATGTCCGTGGTCGTGCTTCAGTAGCATCTGTGAGCACCATTCCACGCGAGCCCGCTTCTGCTCCGCTGTCAGTTCATGAGGGATCCAACGACAACAAAGTTTCCGAACTTTCAATTCTTCGTGTAAAATTTTCTGGATTTGACTCATACCAATCCCCAATAGTCGACGACTATTGGGGATTGGTATGAGTCAATATGAGTCAATAAAATTGTCTCATAGGTAATCCACGGGTTTTCTTCATTTAACCGCTTAACAGTAGCCACATTATTTTCGTCGACGGCAGTTGAAGGCCGCCCTTCACAAAATTCGTCATGTAAAGAAACTCGACCTCTCTCAAATTCAGCAAACCATCGCGTCACGGTGCTCAAATAAGGTGCTTCTCTCCCAAAAGCTTTTTGAAGACGAGCGGCACAGTCTTGCGGAGAGAGAGAACTTTTAAAATCATAAAAAATCATCGCTCTAAAATCTTTTCGACTTAATTCCATTTTCGTTGCACACGTCGAACTTTGATGTGTGATAAAAAACAATTAACAAATGATTTCCCGCCAATTGTTTTTTTTTATTACTAAGAAGGTTGCAACGTTTAAAAAAATATATCATTCGAAATTAGTATCTATAAATAGTTCCGATTAGCTAGAAGTGCAAAACTTTTAGTGTGCCCCATGTATACCTATAACAGTTACGATGGAAAATAGTGACTATTTAAAAATAGTAAAATATCGTAGTTAAAAGTCCAGATGCGACTGTAAACTAGGGCAATTAAAATAACATAAAGTCACTAATTTATTAACTGAATACTGTGAAGCCAGCTTAGCCTTCAGAGGGAAAGTCTTAATTAACGGAGTTGCAGCTGCTATATGAGTTTGACCCGTATTGTGTTTTATTGTTTTCAAGACAACCGGGATAAACTTCCACAGCAGACATTGGATTTTTTTTATTGTGTTCTGTTCAAACTTTGTGGTCGGCTTGACTACGTAGTTAATTAACATTGTTGGGTGAGTTCCGCTATGTATTTAAAGTTTATATACCCCATGAAATAGTTTACTCGTTCCCTATTTCCATGGGAATACTTTAATTAGATAATATTATTTTGCATTGTGTTCAGGCTGTCAGCTACCTCCGTACCAAATATCAAAATTAATTAAGAGATGTAATTACTTATGTAAGTATTGAAATTATAAACATAGTACCTATGTTATATCAGCACCTATGTCATAGCACAAACTTCGAAGTAAACTTCAAGTTAATGTATTAGCAATAGTACAAAATAGGGAATGGTACTACGGCAATACGCAATAGACTTTTGAGCTTTGACTACACACAACGCAAAATAATACACAAAAATACGCGACTAATGGTTTAAAATAAAAACTCAATAATCGATGAATATAGGCATGAGATTTCGATCATTCAGATTGTCAGGTAGAATTAAACCGTGATCCAAATAGTGTCCAACCGTGATGTACATTGGGGGCGTTTGTAAAAAGCAATAACCGTTAACCCTTCGACCGCTTTGTTTTCACATCACGTACAGCACTTGAAAAGTTTAGCTTTTCCAAAAATTTCCACGATTTAACGCAATAACCCGGAGGGATTATCTTGATTTATATCAATAAAAGGCGAGTGTTTCGACGGTTTGTTGTGATAAGGATTTATTTTGTTTGTCGCCTAAAGTTAATTGCTTTTGTTTTTATCGATTAGTTACTTTTTTTTATATTTGGGTCGACAAATTGAGGCCACCCGCCTGATAGTAAGCTGTGGCGACGTCTGGCGATTGTGGGCGACTCTCATAGTACTTACACAGAAATACTATAGAAAGTGGCCTTCAACTTGACGACCTAAGTAGTAATGTGCCTCTTCACGCTTCGCTTAAAGAACCCAGGGTTGTAATGTGGGAGGAAACACGTGTGCAGGCAGGGCGTTCCAAGCCACCATCGTTCGGCAGAGAAACGAACGTTTAAAACACGCTCGGTTCTCGCGAACGCGGTTTCAACGGTATGAGAGTGACATCTCTGCTCGGCACGCGTTGTTCGGAAGGGAGAGGGTGGGATTAGGTTGAAGAGCTCTTCAGAACACTCACCGTGGTAAATACGTTAGAACGCAGCCAAGGAAGCAATTGTTCGGCTCAAAGTATTATCATACTATGTATTACAACATAAGGTACGTTTTCCCGAACGGGCAGTTAGAAATATATTTCGTTGGACCCAGATACCTAATAGAGATTGAGCCTTTATACCGCTAACCAGGCACTCTTATGTTTGTAAGGGCCTCGTCTTTACTCGGCAGGTGCACAATATTCAGATGGTTGACTTGATGAGACCTTTACATCTTATTTGGTCCACTAATATATGGAGATGGTGGCTTTTTAAATCAATCTGATTCTAACAGATACTTCATTATTATTCTACGAGTATGTACATCTCTCCTACCGAATATTTATTTACGAATCTAAAGTACCTAAGTTTTCTCTGAAGCGTGAGACTTATTTCATTATTTCTTAGACATAAGTTCAATATTAAAACAAAGCTTTTTATTGATATATCTTAGAATTAAACATGACTGCTGACCTGTTGCATATTCAATAAATGAGACCCAATTTTTTTAATCATTAATGTCTAAACTACGAACCCCCGACATTAAACATATTTATTAAAAAGCTTAATCAAAAAAAAGTATTTAGACATCTTAGGAATTCACATAACCAACCAGATTGATAACATTTATTTGTCTTGTTAAACCTGGTTTATGGATTAAACCTTATCCCTAATATAATTGGTTTAATTAAAGTAAACAACACATTGATCAAATGATGTGTTGATGAGATTATGCCGTAAGCAGTGTGTGTACATTACTTAGATAAATATTGGTATGCAAATTAGGTGCAAGTTTTGTTTATAAGCTTGATAATGCCTCGTTTAGAGGCGAAACAATTGTCGACGTTTTGTTGTCCTTTTGATTCTGCGAAAAATTAATGCTATTAATTAATGCTAAAAAGTTTTTTCTTAAAAATTTTTACTTACCATTGTTTAGTTTTGTTTATATTAAGCAATGTTGTCACAATATTAAATGGCACTAACTTCAAAGAGTTAAGTGGTAACACATTATAAAACTAATTATTGATATAAGTAAATCAATCTATGAGTACCTAACTAATTATTTATATGACTGGGAGTCCATCGAAAATATTAAAATGGGGACAGAAATAAAATTACCATGTTAAAAAAGAGTGCTGTGTTATAAAACCGTGTACAATAAGTAAAACAATAATCTCGTTAATATACACATCTTTAATTTTACACATATAACAGTCGCTAAAAAATGGTCGTAATATGATTCCCCAATGTTTTATATGGTAAAAGGCATCTAGTAGTATATTATTTTATCTATGCAGAGATTTACAAATTTAAGCAATAAAATAAGTACACGTCAAAAATTAAATAAATAAATAAATATTTTTGGACCTTCTCACACAACGTCATCTAGCCCAAACTGTGCTATGGGATTTAGACAACTGATAAACATACTAATATATTTCAAAATACACACATAATTTACATAGAAAACACCCAAACTCCGTAACAAACATTTGTGGAGCACATAAATTGACACTACAACCGATCGAAGTAACGAAATGGAATCACTTGGGAAGTAGAAGCTACCATTAAAAAAAACAAAATCGGTTCATCCAATCCAGAGATATTAGGTAACAAACATAAAAAGAAATAAAAACATACAATCGTATTGAGAACCTCCTCTTTTGAATTCGGTTGAAAATAAAATCAATGAATCTCCACATAACTCATAGTAAGTACAAAGATATCAACAGGGTACTAAAGGGCCATAGCAACTTCTCTAGTGCCCAAGCCCTTCTGATGTCACCAGAAACGCCCGCAGCAATGGACATGGGAGTGGGCGCGGTCTCGCGGAATTAAAAAAAAAACGAAAACGGCCCAAGTCAACCTCGCCTTCACTCGTTGGACCTGCTAAGAAGCGGACGAGGCTCTGTCAAATTTACTGATTCCCTGGAAAAGGTAATAGTCTCGCCAACTGTTACGTGCTGGTTTACGAAGCCAGGCCTATGTCACTCGCCTAACAATCGCAAAAAATACGTGACGTCAGCAACAACTTGAAGTTGTAAGTCAGTAAGTGTTGTCTCTTGTTTGTGACACGGCATTGACCATATTTTGTTCGAGTTCGAGTTGATATTGAGGCATAAACGTCATAATTATTGGTCAAATTATGCTTATGTTCTCTGTAAACAAAAGAATGTGCAATATTTCAAGGGAAATATATGCTATTATTTTTTAAAATTAAACATCATTATTTACCATTGTTTTATCATGGACTTTCGCCAGGTAACGCCTGATTCCATTCAGTAAAAGAATGTGCTTTAATTAACGTCAGAGTGCAAGTTCTGTATGTAAGTACTATTCCCTATTCTGTGACGAAACGACTTGGGAAATGTGGGCGTATGAGTGTCTGTTCTATCCTTTCGAGGATGTGGGAAAGACGATGTGTGACAAAGAAATCCAATTTAAAAAAATACTAACAAGAAATAAAATTTAATCAAAACATGGATAGTTTCTGAAACAACACAGGTTACTGACAAACAGCTTGTAGTTGGGTGAGTGTAGACAATGATAGACACTAGACATTTATCTAGTTAACGTCCCGTGAAGGGAACATTCCGACATACATGCTGTTGAGATTCCACTGTCGAACAATATACTGTTTTTGGGTGTGAAGTTAATGTAAATAAACTGTGTGTTTTGTTACGTATTGTTTTACAACAAGAATATATACCGCAGTGAGTTTTATGTAAGTGTCAAATAAAGTCTGCCTATTTTTTTTGTCGATTCCATATAAAAAGTAGATGGTGCTAGTATTATTTCAAGTTAATACTACCTCACACGCTTACAAATTTTCTATATAAGATTCCTTTAGTAATAAGTAGTGCCCTTGTACTATGCATGCACTGTATTGTTGATACTACTGTTTTTGTGTTCTTTTTTTCTATGTCTGTTGTACATATATAATAAATAAATAAAAACTTATTGCGTAAAACCCAACTCCCAAGATAGCAAGAAACTGCCAGCTCTATGTTTAAAAACGTAATTACTACATGGAACAGTTGCTGGTCACCGGGACTTAAAATATTCGCAAACATCAGCTTTACGAAAGCCCTGAACACCGAAGCGCTGAAAATTAGGAACAATACCTTTACGTTAATGAAAATGCACATTTGGAGGGTCATAAGTACACGAGTTGTGTGGTTAGTTTATTAGGAATAACCAATTAATCTAAAGCTTTGCTCCCCTACTACGTGGTGGAGCTGCGACTGCAGCATGTGGTTAATATTTCCACAAAGAAAACAACAATCGGAACGTTCTTCCGGAAGATATAAGGAACTGCAAAACTGTATATGGAGGAACACTATCTCGCTTCCCTTCTTTAACGATTTGTATGTATGTTTATTAAATTAAAAAAAAAGTAAATTAAAATTATTTTATTTCAGACAATGTCCATAGATGGTTAGTAATAAAAATCTTATAGCCTATGTTAGTATAGTTCTCAATTTAAATATTTTAGTTATCGGTAATACTTATCAAATTTAAATTAGCACATTATATTATATTTATTTAATTAAATTTAAGTTATATCAATTTTAGTTTTAGTCATATAATGTATTATCAGAATTCATTTCACAATAATTAAATTCATAAAAAAAATATTTAAGTAGACTAGTTATAAAAAATAAAATAAATACAATAATTACCATTCCATTATGACCCAACCATGTGTACAATGTGCAACCCACAACAGTGACTAATGTAAGGGCAGTCCAGCCTATCAGCGAGCGCCTTCGGCATGCTGTTGGGGCTCCCCGCACTCGTCTTACAAGTGAAATCCCTCTCTCAATCCACTGCGAGCTTCAGCGAACATTGTCGACGCACTGCAATAGCGAGGGAACCCCAACATCATCCTGAACGCGTTATTGAACTGGATACGAAGGGCACTATATGATTATTGCGTGTAGTCCGCCCACAGGCTGCAGGTGTAAAATGTGGTACAAAAGGATCTAAATAAAGTCTTTTTGATTTCTAATGAGCATCGTGCAAACCTGCGAATTACCATGTTAGCTCTGACTGCTAGCGCCCTTCGCTCCCGCTCAACATCTGCATCGTCTTTCAAGTAAGGTGTGACAATATGTGACTAAATGGCTTTCTAATAGAGAGCCATTTAGTGTTATAGATCGCATTTCTACCACTTTTCGTGACAGCCTGTACGGGTCGGACATCACTCCTGCCCACCTCACATAGTTTACCTGATTCCTGTACCAGTACTTAAAGATGTTAATGAGTTCGTTAGGTACACCAACAATGTCATCAAGGTCTCTTTCTTCTTTCCCCTTTCTTCTTCTAATGTCTCGTCACAATCGACGCATACCCACAAATTAATTTATACACCACCGACCTTGACCGCGGTGCGCGAATGACTAAATAAGATGATAAGTTAATATATTATATATCGACACCTCTGGGTTCAATTGGCGTATAAACCAAAACACGACTTTTCAGGAGAGCAAACTTTTTTATTTTAGAAGTTACGTAAAAAATCCAAGATGAAAGATTCTTAGAATTTGGGGATGAAGAAGGCTGAATCATTTAATCATATCTATCTCCTTTGGTTTGGAAGTTAGCATGGATATAAGTCTTAGAAAAAACTAATTTATGGTGTATACACAAATTGTATAAAAATTTACAACTCACAGCTTATATCCATATTTGGTAAAACTAAGTTCACATTTACTGATGTAAAAACAGGCTTTTAAAAGCTGTAAATTTTTTTGCTGTAAAAACTATTTACTTTTCACATCAATATAATAATGATTAATTAAAACAATCTCAATACTTTTAGAATGTGTCAGAATTCCATTAATAATAGTCTAACTACTGAATTATGGCCAATATACACGAAATTAAACTTCCAGAAACGAAATCAACTTTGTTTTATTAAATAAAACAGATATTATGTCTATTATAATTATGGCACAACATTGTCAGTCATGATCAGATTATCAAACTAAAAAGGCAATTATTTAAATCTTTAGTAGGTAATCAACACACTTAAATAAAATTAAATAATTGAACATTTAGTCTCTTTGCGCCAAATCACAGTTTTCAATACAGTAAATATACTATACTAAACTTTAAAAAACAGCCAACTTAAATAATAACAAAAATTGGTACATAATAAAGTTGTAAAGTTATTATGCAATGAAACATAAAATAGAAAAATGTGAATAAAACAATTATAAGTAATATGTGTTGCATACACTTTATAGATCACAATATTTAAAGGAACATTAAATTTGTACAAGCTTCAAGTACAAATTTAATGGATGGATGGATGTTTGTTACTCTTTCACGTAAAAAGTACTGAATGGATTTTAATGAAACTTTACAATAATATAGCTTATACAGAACAACACATAGGCTACAATTTATAAAGATATTGTGTGAATTGTTCAAAGTATGATGCGGCGCGACGGGAACGGGAAAAACTCCAAATTACCACGCGGACGAAGTCGCGGGCGACCACACCATAAATTGTTTTTTTCCAAGACGTATATCCATACTAACTTCTAAACCAAAGGAACTTTTTGCAATGGATATGGTTTATACGTCCATATGCTAGTAAAATAAAATAAAATATAAAATAAAATAAAATAACGTTTATTATCTTTGAAATTTTCAGAAAATTATTTAGATTCGTCAGAAGTTGGTGTGACTCTACCGAGGGTTCCAAAATGCAACGAGACTGAGAAGAGCCCTCAAGAAACTCAGCTCGGCTTTTTTCAAAATATTTCATCTTAAATCTAATACAGAGTTATTTAGAAAGGAGCAATTCGTTACGTTGTTACAACCAGGCAGGCGGCCTGGTTGTAACAACGTAACGAATTGCTCCTGTTCATGTGATCTAAGAAATCATTAATACTATAATAAGCTTTATGGCACAATTTACTTTTTATTAGTTTTTTAAATTTATTGACAGATAAATTTGCTATTTCGGTTGGCAATGTATTGTACATTCGAATAAAGTTCCCCGCAAAAGAATTACTCACTTTATGAAGCCTAAATTTAGGAACAGCCAGTTTATCCTTATTTCTTTAGTTTAGATTATGATTATCACTATTTTTCACAAATTTACTTTTGTTCTTGTGGGTATACAATAAAATTTCATAAATATACTGTGGCAATAAATATGGTGTGGCAGGATGACCTAAATTTATTGGGTCGTAAAAGCATTGTTTTTTGCGAATTTGAACATTTTAAATATACAGATCGATAGAGAAAAAAATTCTGAACAAAACGGTGTATTTAACTCATTTTGGCCAAAATGGTTAATACGCCAATTGAACCCAGAGGTGTCGATATATTTGTGTATTTATGTAGTTATAGTGTATTTAAGTTTATTAAGCTTAAAACCGTACCACCCTGCACACACGCCAGCACCAGATAAACTCACCTCTCCTCTCCTAGGCCCATTGGAAGAGATCTCTTTTGGTGGTGGCGTGGTCAGAGTGCATCGGCTTTCCACTCCGGAGTCTCGGGTTCGATTCCCGAGTCGAATCAAATATTTGTGTGATCCACAAATGTTTGTTTCGGAGTTTGGGTGTATTCTATGATAATATGTATACGGGAAAAGATCAATAATACACAAAAATTTTGTTATTAATCCAAATTTATTGTATCACCTTCAAAGTATGCTCCTTCAGAAACGATACACTTCCGCCAACGAATAATCCAATCATCAAAACTTTTTTTGAACGCTGTTTCCGGAATAGAGTTCAGTTCTCGCCGCGAATGCTCCTTTATGTCTTCTACCGATTGAAAACGGGTGCCACGAAGTGGTAATTTGAGTTTAGGAAAAAGAAAGAAGTCAGCTGGAGCCATATCTGGTGAATATGGTGGTTGCTCAATGGTATTTGTTGAGTGTTTGGACAAACATTCTTTCACAATAATGGCCTTGTGCGAAGGCGCATAATCCAAGAATTTTCTTTCCACTAATCTGGCCTTTTTCGTCGAATTTGCTCTCTTAAACGCCGCATATCGCTCAAATAATATTCTTTATTTACCGTTTGACCTTCCGGCAAGATTTCCGAGTGCACAACATCGCGATATTCAAAGAAAACAGTAAACATAACTTTGCCTTTATGTAGATCGACTTTGGCGTGGTTTTTTCGGTTTTGGTTGAGTTGGAAGGCGCCACTCCGAAGCTTGCTGACTAGTTTGCATGTCAAACTCGTAAACCCACGTCTCGCCACCAGTAACAATGCGTTTCATGAATGTTGGGTCGGAATTGACTCGTCCTGCATGTCAGCATGACTCTCATGAGATTGAGTTTTTGAAGAAAATTTAGATCTTTTGGGACTAGCCCAGCAGCAATTCTTTTCGTACCCAAATGATTAGTTAAAATGTTACGGATCGACTCGTGAGATACATAAAGTTTGGCGGCTATCTCCCTCAAACTTGAATGAGGATTATCAGTCACTATTTCCTTCACTTTTGCGATGTTAACTTCAGTTGCAGACATTGATGGCCTACCAGAGCGAGGCAAATCTTCCATCACATCTCGACCGCTTTTGACCGCTTTGTACCACTCATAAGCACGTGTTTTTGATAAAGTTGATTTATTGTAAGCCTTCTGTAACATTTTCAGTGTCTCCGAACACGAAATTCCATTGGCGATGCAAAATTTAAGACAAACTCTTAAAAAAACAATGGTAAGTAAAAATTTTTTTAAGAAAAAACTTTTTAGCATTAATTAATAGCATTAATTTTTCGCAGAATCAAAAGGACAACAAAACGTCGACAATTGTTTCGCCTCTTTTATTCCCTGAGAACTCTTCGTTGCATAAAACTTTGATAAACATGAATCCCAGTTGTCCGTTGTTTTATGGCCTTCCAAAAATACACAAGGAAGGGTGCCCAATTAGACCTGTTGTCGCATATAGGGGCGCGCCGGCATATAATTTGTCGAAGTTTTTGAACACAATCATTAAAGAAGCAATAGATTTTAACCCAAAATTTTCTATAAAAAATAGTACTGACCTCATAAACAAGATTAAAAATATTAAGTTACCGTCCAATGCTCAACTTGTGTCTTTGGACGTGAAAAGTTTATTCACTAACGTACCGTATAATGAAGTATTAGATATTTTGAGACACAAATTAACAATAAAAAGGATCAATTTTAATAAAATAGAGGAAATTTATAACCTAACAAGATTGTGTATGACTCAGAATTACTTTCAGTTCAACAACAGTTTTTTTCTACAGAGGAATGGTTTGGCTATGGGGTCGCCACTCAGTCCTTTAATAGCTGAAATATTTATGGATGCATTCGAGACTAACCACATAGTTGGGAACGTTCATGTCTTGTACTATTTTAGATATGTGGATGATATTATTATATGTTGGACAGGAACAAAACGTCAGCTCAGTGTCCTTGTCTCCAAGTTGAACTCAGTACACCCTAGAATTGATTTTTCACTAGAGTTGGAGTCAGATTCCACTCTCAATTTCTTGGACCTTTCAATTACTAGAAGGAACGGTGTTCATGAGTTCCGTATCTATAGGAAACCAACAGTTACAGACACAGTTATTCCTTACTCATCCAATCATCCATGGCAACATAAAATGGCAGCTTTCCACAGCTTACTGAGCAGGTTACTGGCGGTACCGTTGAGCCCACAGGCATTTGGTGAAGAATTGTCCATCATTTGCTACATAGCACAAAGTAATGGCTATGACGTAGGAATGGTTCACTCATTATTAAATAAAAAACGTAGAAAGGCTAGTTTTCATTTATTATATCCGATTCAAGATCCACCTAGGAAGTACACGGCCTGTTTGCCGTTCGTGGGTCCCGTCTCGTTGAGTATAGCTAAGATCATGAGGGAAAGTAGTATATTTGTTGCTTTTAGAACTCAGAATGCCTTGAGGGAGCTGTGTAATGGCAAGGATTCGGTGTCGGTCTCACGCAGATCAGGTGTTTGTTTGTTGAGTTGTGATGAATGTGGTTTGAAGTATGTGGGACAGACTGGCAGGTCCTTCGATATTAGATATAAGGAACATAGAGCGGCGTCCCGCAATGGTTGTCCTGAAAGGTCCCTCTTCGCGAAGCATCTTCTTGACACTGGTCATTCCTTGAACAATAGTAACACTTTTAAAGTTTTACGCTTATGTGAGAAAGGGTTCAAGTTAAGTGTTTGGGAAAGGCTAGAAATAGTTAGAAGAGATGCGGACACCTTACTCAACGAACAAATAGATTTTCACACATCTCCCTTACTTAATCTGTTTGCGAACAGACAGACACATTAACTGTTGTTGGTTTGTGTGTGTTATTTGGGTTTTCTATGCAACTTATCAAGAAACAGTAATTAAATCAAACAGATAAGGTAAAGTATTGGTGAATACCTATTTTTGGAACTTAGTTAGCATGATCTGAGGTTTCTACCCACATTGGTTATTGTAAAGAATCCTACATCGCGATAATGAAATTTGCACGCGTTTACTTATAAGCAAACACGTTCCAACCACGAATTTTGCTGTTCTCTCTGAGACAGTCTTGATAATGCCTCGTTTAGAGGCGAAACAATTGTCGACGTTTTGTTGTCCTTTTGATTCTGCGAAAAATTAACGCTATTAATTAATGCTAAAAAGTTTTTTCTTAAAAAAATTTTTACTTAGCATTGTTTTGTCATGGATTTTCGCCAAGTAACGCCTGTTTCTATCCAATATTTGAGATCAGTGTGCATCACTACCCAGGCTAAACTATATATAAAATTGATCAAGCTCCACAACTCAGTGTCAGGTAGGGATTCTATTTTAAAAGCAAAAACAGTGTGGCTAAACTCGGAAATTAGGAGTTTATTTACAGTGAGAGACAATTTGAAGTGGCATTTAAAGGTTCTACACTCTGAGTTGTCATTCAGTTTACACAGAGTAGAATTTGATTTGTTGGATAAAAAGGCACGAGATTTAGCTTCTAAATTTATACATAAAAAATTTTTAATACAATCAAAAAAATTATTTAATCTAAGGGTGGGTAGAGGCGAGTTTTTTGATCGAAGGGAGCAGGTGTTTTCTAATCATACATTTTACCCCAGAATCAAGAACCTTTCTGATATTCATCTCAGCAACAGTGAGGTGTCCCTTTTAAATAAGGGCTTAAAATATTCCATACCTAAATCATTTAACAATAAAAAATCTTTAGAACCTTTGGCAGTAGATGCGGAGGTGGCAATCATTAGAAATAAGGGTGACATAATGTTGAAGGCACTGGTTGCACAAAAAATCGATTTTGTCTGGTACTTTTAACTCCGAATTGACTGTACAAAGGTCGATTCGCAACAAACTTAGGGACGGGGATGTGGTTCTGAGTAAGGCTGATAAGGGTAACACCGTGGTTTTGATCCCGAGGGAGGATTACATGGCAAGAGTCAGTGACATCATTTCATCTGATGATTTTCAACACTTAACCTTCAATCCTACAGCTAAGTTCCAGGCAGAACTAAAGCTTGCTTTGAAATCCACGACTTATTTATTCCCTGAGAACTCTTCGTTGCATAAAACTTTGATAAACATGAATCCCAGTTGTCCGTTGTTTTATGGCCTTCCAAAAATACACAAGGAAGGGTGCCCAATTAGACCTGTTGTCGCATACAGGGGCGCGCCGGCATATAATTTGTCGAAGTTTTTGAACACAATCATTAAAGAAGCAATAGATTTTAACCCAAAATTTTCTATAAAAAATAGTACTGACCTCATAAACAAGATTAAAAATATTAAGTTACCGTCCAATGCTCAACTTGTGTCTTCGGACGTGAAAAGTTTATTCACTAACGTACCGTATAATGAAGTATTAGATATTTTGAGACACAAATTAACAATAAAAAGGATCAATTTTAATAAAATAGAGGAAATTTATAACCGAACAAGATTGTGTATGACTCAGAATTACTTTCAGTTCAACAACAGTTTTTTTCTACAGAGGAATGGTTTGGCTATGGGGTCGCCACTCAGTCCTTTAATAGCTGAAATATTTATGGATGCATTCGAGACTAACCACATAGTTAGAAAAAATGTGGGTAGGCTTGACAGAAGAACACTAATAATTCTCAGCTCTTAGTAATTATTAATTTAAAATTATATAATCCCAGTTTTATAGTGATATTTATGCAGAAAACTATAGCCTGACTCACCTGCCCACTGCACAAGAAAAATCTTTCCAACATATTCTTTTACACTTAAGTTACTACACAAAACATACTACATGGACGGCAAGTTTGAAAAAAGTCTGGCAGATCTGGAGAAGATGTTCACTGCTCGCCTTTCTGAACATGAGATGAGGTTACAGAGGGCTTTGGTCACACCTGATCCCGCTTCTTCGGACTTGGCAACTCTCTCCAAAGACTTCACCGAGTTCAAGACTTTTATACTCGATACTCTTGGACATCTTAGAACTCAAGTGCAGCTGCTCTCACTAGGCATGGACCGCCATGAAACTGCCATGCGTCGCAAGACCCTCCTGATACATGGGGTTTCGGAGGTACCGGGCGAAGTTCTACATAACACTGTCACTTCTATATTAACTGACAAAATGAAGTTGCCCGGTGTACATTCTGACAGTATCGAAGGATGCCATCGCCTGGGCACAAGCCAGGGAAAACCACGTCCCATTTTCATCCGATTTCGCGATCTGGACCACCGACACTTGGTTTGGGACAACAAGATAGCTCTAAAGGGAACGGGATTAACTGTCTCTGAGTTCCTGACTAGGATTAGACACCGTGTTTTTACAGATGCACGAAAGCATTTCCAGGTGAAGCATGTGTGGTCTACCAATGGTACTATCAACGTCATAACACCGGACAAAGTGCGCCACAAGATTGAATCCGCTGCCGAACTAAGTGCCCTGATTGCGCGATTCCCGGCCTCCGCCACTGTGGGGGATGTTGTAGTTGCCACTGGAGCTTCGGCGGCGGATGCACCAGCTGCGTCTTCTGTGGTTGCCAGTAAGAGGACAAGAAGTCGTCGTCGATATTGACTGGTGATATTTGTTTACATTCTTGATTTACCACTCTAACTTAGTCGGATAACTTTTTTGATATGCGTATGTAGGTACTTTACCATACCATTTGTTTCATTTTTCGCTACCCATCAATTATTTTAATTTAATTTGTTTCTTTTTAATTCCACATGGGTATGTACACATTTATTTTGTTTACTATTGTACTCATGACACACGGCGTCTGTTTGACGTTGGTGTTGTCAAATTGACAACTTGAACAACGTTCCGTTACGCTCTGTTTGTCTTTGTAGTAATGTTATTATTTTATAGTTTTTCTTTTGTGTTTATTTTGTAACATTGTGTAATTTTTGTCTTTCTGTGCTGGTGGGCTAGTGGTGTCTGGTTAGTGCTTATATTTAATTATTTTTTTATACATTAATTATATTTATATATCTGTACTTATTATATAATATTAACATAAAATTTATTTTATAGTATATTTATATATATGGACAATTCGTTTGACAGCCTTCATAACGAAAGTTTCTTTTCATGTCCTTCCTTAAACTCAAGTTTCGACAGTGCAGTGAGCCATGGTTCCGCTGCTACGACCTTGAACGACGAACTGTACTCAATTTTCTCAAGCTTTCCTAAGAACCTTAACATAGTCCACATAAATGCCCAGAGTATTTCCCACCATCACTCTGATATTCTAGCATCCTTCAGCAATGTTCGTGTGGACGCAGTCTTGGTGTCCGAATCGTTTCTGAAGCCGTCCCATCGAACGTCTTTGGTTGCTCTGCCGGGGTTTGCACTCATACGCAATGATAGGATCGGTAGGGGTTGTGGCGGTGTAGCCGTGTATCTGCGTGAGGACATTCCCTTTCGTATTATTAGTTCCTCATCACCAACAACTAACGCAGCAGAACATCTTTTTCTAGAGGTAACAGTGCACCACTGTAGAATGCTTCTGGGAGTGTTCTATAGCCCTAATCTCCACATAGATTATTTTGACACGCTGGATGCGCTGCTTAACGACTTATGTCCAGAGTATAATCAAGTCGTTCTGATGGGCGATTTTAACACCTGCCTTATAAAGAACGACGACCGTACCCACTCTTTACAGTCTCTTTTATCTGCTATCAATCTTAAGATCCTTCCCCTTTCTGCCACTCATCATTTCCCTAATTGTATTCCCTCTCTACTTGATTTAATTATTGTGTCGTCTCCTAATCATGTAGCCACGCATGGCCAACTAACTGCCCCGTTCTCTTATCACGACCTTATCTATTTGTCTCTGTCTCTTCGTCCACCTAAAAGTAAATTTCAATTTACTTTGTCTCGAAATTATAGGAGCATGGACCTGGAAGCATTGCGTAGTGATGCGGGAGGCCTGGACTGGACGCATGTTGTTGATTGTGAGGCTGTGGATGGGAAGGTTGACCATTTCAATAATACTATATCGGCACTATTTGATCGGCATGCACCATTGCGTAGAGTCAAGCTCAAACACATCCCAGCACCCTGGATTACGCTTGAGGTTAAAGAGCTCATGGCTAGTCGTGACAAAGCTAAAAGGAGGTACAAGCGTAGTCCGACGGACAACAACTTTGCTCAATACAAGTTCCTTCGCAATCGCTGTGGTCGCCTGTGTCGTGATGCTAAACGCCGCCATTTTCACGAATCTCTCGTCAACCACAACTCCTCTGAGGTCTGGAAATTCCTTAAGGCTAATGGAATCGGCAAATCACCAACTATTGACTGTCACAACATTGATGTTCGGGCCCTCAACAAGCACTTCTCTCTCCCACCTGTTACACTCGACCCGCTTGTTAGGGCCAACACTCTACTAGAGTTGTCACTTTTGCCGATTCCATCGTGCCCTCCATTCCATCTCTCTGTGGTTGGTGAGGATGACGTCCAAAAGTCTCTCCTAGCCATTACTTCTTCTGCTGTTGGGAACGATCAGCTATGTTCAAAAATGTTCACTCCTATACTTCCAGCCGTTATCCCTATCCTAACTCATATATTTAATTCCTCCCTATCCTCTGGCTGTTTCCCTAGTGCTTGGAAACAAGCTCAAGTTATTCCACTACCTAAATCATCGAACCCGTCTCTTCCATCCCAATTTCGTCCTATATCCATACTTCCATTCCTATCCAAAGTCATTGAGCATTTAGTTCATCGGCAGTTGACAAGTCACCTGACACGCAATAATCTCCTTAGCCCCTTTCAATCTGGGTTTAGGCCAGGTCACAGTACTGTGACGGCACTCCTTAAGGTGACCGATGACATACGTTGGGCTATGGAGAATAGGTCTCTCACGGTATTGGTGCTACTGGACTTCAGTAGTGCCTTTAACTCTGTAGATTTTGATGTTCTCCTAGGGATCCTTAAGTCGTTGAATTGTTCCTCGGATTCTGTGGCCTGGTTTAAATCCTATCTTCAGGGCCGCTCGCAGTGTGTTCGCTATAATGACCAACAGTCTGAATGGCGTAATCTTGCTGCGGGTGTACCTCAGGGCGGTGTACTTTCTCCTCTTTTGTTCTCCATCTTCATCAACTCTGCAGTTCGGGTTATTTCTTCCAAATTCCATCTGTACGCAGACGATCTACAGCTTTATAGGCATTTTACTCTTAACGAGTATCGGACTGCCATCGCTGCCATGAATAACGACCTGAGTGCTATCAGCTTATGGGCAAGGTCCTACGGCCTTCACATTAATCCATCCAAGTCTCAGGCTATTGTTATTGGCAGCCGGCAGATGTTGGCAGGGCTGGATACGGGATCTCTGCCAGCTATATTGCTGGACGACATTCCAATCAAGTACTCCGATGCCGCTAAGAATTTGGGAGTTTTCTTTGACGGCAATTTGTCTTGGCTTGGTCATATTAATGAGGTCAGCAAAAAGATTCACTTTACTTTTCACACGTTAAAATGTCTACAGAGTTTCTTGCCTCTGGACACCAAAATTACACTGGCCCAGACGCTTATTCTGCCCATCTTAGACTATGCGGATGCTTGCTGCTTGGATGCTACTGAGGAGCTCTTAAACAAACTTGAGCGGTTGCAAAATTTAGGTATTCGATTTATTTTTAACTTACGTAAGTATGATCATGTCTCAAAATTTCGCAAGGAACTCAAGTGGCTCCCAATCCGCCTTCGTAGGAATACTCGGTTATTATGTCTCCTCTTCAATGTCCTACACAATCCCTCATATCCTTCCTACCTGCGGGAGCGGTTCACTCTGATGCGCGCATCAGATGAACCGTGCCGGCCTCACCTATCCTACCGCCTCAACTGTCCCTCCCATAAAACCGATTTCTTTTCCTACTCTTTTTCTGTTCATGCTGTTCGGCTGTGGAACGCTCTTCCGGACGATATAAGGAACTGCAAAACTGTTTTTGTCTTCAAGAAGAAAGTGAAGGAACACTATCTCGCTTCCCTTCCTTAACTATTTGTATGTTAATGTATGTATGTTTATGATAAGTTAATATGTATGTATTTGTGTATTTGTGTAGTTATAGTGTATGTAAGTTTATTAACCTTAAGTTTACAACCGTACCAACCTGCACACACACCACCAACTGATTGAACTCACTTCTCCTGTCCTAGGCCCACTGAAAGAGATCTCTTTAGAGATAAGTGGAGCCTTTGTATACATGTTTAAAATGTCTCTATTCACAATATTGTTTATACTGTGTGTACATAAATGAATAAATAAATAAATAAATAAATAAATAAATAGTTGGGAACGTTCATGTCTTGTACTATTTTAGATATGTGGATGATATTATTATATGTTGGACAGGAACAAAACGTCAGCTCAGTGTCCTTGTCTCCAAGTTGAACTCAGTACACCCTAGAATTGATTTTTCACTAGAGTTGGAGTCAGATTCCACTCTCAATTTCTTGGACCTTTCAATTACTAGAAGGAACGGTGTTCATGAGTTCCGTATCTATAGGAAACCAACAGTTACAGACACAGTTATTCCTTACTCATCCAATCATCCATGGCAACATAAAATGGCAGCTTTCCACAGCTTACTGAGCAGGTTACTGGCGGTACCGTTGAGCCCACAGGCATTTGGTGAAGAATTGTCCATCATTTGCTACATAGCACAAAGTAATGGCTATGACGTAGGAATGGTTCACTCATTATTAAATAAAAAACGTAGAAAGGCTAGTTTTCATTTATTATATCCGATTCAAGATCCACCTAGGAAGTACACGGCCTGTTTGCCGTTCGTGGGTCCCGTCTCGTTGAGTATAGCTAAGATCATGAGGGAAAGTAGTATATTTGTTGCTTTTAGAACTCAGAATGCCTTGAGGGAGCTGTGTAATGGCAAGGATTCGGTGTCGGTCTCACGCAGATCAGGTGTTTATTTGTTGAGTTGTGATGAATGTGGTTTGAAGTATGTGGGACAGACTGGCAGGTCCTTCGATATTAGATATAAGGAACGTAGAGCGGCGTCCCGCAATGGTTGTCCTGAAAGGTCCCTCTTCGCGAAGCATCTTCTTGACACTGGTCATTCCTTGAACAATAGTAACACTTTTAAAGTTTTACGGTTATGTGAGAAAGGGTTCAAGTTAAGTGTTTGGGAAAGGCTAGAAATAGTTAGAAGAGATGCGGACACCTTACTCAACGAACAAATAGATTTTCACACATCTCCCTTACTTAATCTGTTTGCGAACAGACAGACACATTAACTGTTGTTGGTTTGTGTGTGTTATTTGGGTTTTCTATGCAACTTATCAAGAAACAGTAATTAAATCAAACAGATAAGGTCAAGTATTGGTGAATACCTATTTTTGGAACTTAGTTAGCATGATCTGAGGTTTCTACCCACATTGGTTATTGTAAAGAATCCTACATCGCGATAATGAAATTTGCACGCGTTTACTTATAAGCAAACACGTTCCAACCACGAATTTTGCTGTTCTCTCTGAGACAGTCTTGATAATGCCTCGTTTAGAGGCGAAACAATTGTCGACGTTTTGTTGTCCTTTTGATTCTGCGAAAAATTAATGCTATTAATTAATGCTAAAAAGTTTTTTCTTAAAAAAATTTTTACTTACCATTGTTTTGTCATGGATTTTCGCCAAGTAACGCCTGTTTCTATCCAATATTTACAAACTATTAATTTGATGTTTTTGTCAATTATGAAATTCGCAATACACAAAATATATGATATAACTAAAATCAGCACTGTATTTAATATAAATGCAACTCAAAGTCCGCGCCAAAATGGAAAACAGTTGTGGCAATCTAACAATAACAAAAATTTGAATTTGGAACCATAAACAAATCATCCATTCTCGATACTTTATTGACTGAATATATATAATGTTCCCATTCACAATTTTGGGTGCAAAGGGGCTCTACCAAAATCTTTAGAGCCCCAGCGACCTCACCTGCTAGTGGCGCACCTGCTGATCAACGGACGAGACTCGTTAATTTATGGTACCTATGGAGTGGCTTCGGCCCCTACATGGGTACCAGGTGGTACAACAGTGTTGGTCCGGGGGGGTACCACCGTGCAGCTGTGCTAAAGCCCCCCAAGTAACCCAGCCCAGGCTGAGTTGCGTTAGGGGTTCAGCAGCTGCACCGCCGGCTGCACCCGGGGTGATGTATGGTGCAGCAGGCATGGGACCAGTGGGGGCGAAACGGAGTCTAGTGTGGGTGGTGTGGGTCGCCGGCCAGGGAGACCCTTAGCAACGGCGTTGCCGCGGCCGCCCGCAACACAGCTGACGGCTCCGACCTAACCACACGGTTCTAGACAAAGCTAGCCCCTGCGCTTTGTCACTTACTGCTGCACCAGATGTCGCCCTGTCTTCACGCTTCTTCGTCTTCAAAATCTACAATGGCAGTGCAACAAAAAAAAGTAAACGGTACACAGCGGCCCTAGGAAACCCCACGACTTCACTTTTCGAGGTGGAGTTCACTAACGTCCGTGGACTCCATGCGAACCTCGATGCCGTCCACCATCACCTTGAGACGGCACGGCCCGCTGTAATGTTCCTCACGGAGACACAAATACGCCGCCCTGACGTCTTACCTGTGTTACGCCGGCTATGTCATCGAGGAACAATTTCGAGACAAAGCCGGGGTGTGCGTGTTCGTTAGGGCGGATGTTTGCTGCCGCCGGTTGCGCTGCCTAGAGAACCCCTCCAATTCTGTCCTTTGGCTGCACGTAGACCATGGCTCTATGAGCCAGATCTATGTGTGCGTCTACCGTTCCCACACAGGGGATTCTGAGACAACAAAGCTCTTCCAGTACCTCAGCGAGACGGCTGATGAAGCGCAGGTGCGGTTCCCGAACGCTGACCTAGTATTTCTGGGGGACTTCAATAGCCATCACATTGAATGGCTGGGGTCCCTCAAGACTGATCATGCGGTTAGGGCCGCCCATGCGTTCGCTCTCTCCCACGGTCTGACCCAGATGGTATGCGGGATCACCCGGATACCAGACAGGTCAGATCACGCGCCCGCTCTGCTGGATTTACTACTGACGAGTGGCCCAGCCCAGTACAGTGTTTCGGTAGGAGCCCCATTGGGTAGTTCCGACCACTGTGTTGTTCACGCTGGCATGAAGGTATCACCTCCTGCACGTGCTGTATAAATGTCACGACGACTATGGCACTACTCGTCAGCGGATTGGGACGGTCTACGCGATTATTATGCGTCCGTCCCCTGGAGCCAGCGCTGCTTTGTAGGAAAGGCTTCCTCGGATAGCGCTTCTGCGATTGCTGGCGAGATTAGTTTAGGGATGGAATATTACATCCCTTTCACTAATGTCGCCAGTATCCGCAGAGCCCGTCCCTGGTTCGGGCGAGATTGTGCCAAAGCTGTTCGACAAAAACAGTCGGCATATTGCACCTGGATCAGGGCCCGGGCTGTGCGCGACCCAAACGTGGGCTACCTCAAGGCAGCGTACAACCGGGCCACAAAGTCCAGCAAGAGGGCCTTTAAGAGAGCGGATGCCCAGCGCAACGCGCGGCTTGGTCAGGAGCTCACTTCCCATCCCACGGGCAGCCGTGGATACTGGCAACTGGCCAAGGCCGTGCAATCTAAGTTCTGTCAGCCCTCGCTGCCACCGCTGCGTTACCCAGATGGAACACTGGCTCACAAAGCCCAAGAGAAAGCGGATATGCTCGCAGACCTCTTTGCGGCTAATTCCCGGGTCGACGACCGTGGCCTGCAGCCCCCCGCCATCGCCAACTGTGGCTACACTATGCCTGACATTGTACTCAGGCAATGCGATGTAACGGGCAGTGCTGCGATCATTCGACACGCGGAAAGCCAGTGGCCCTGACGGCATTCCGGCGGTGGTACTACGGAAATGCGCAGCTGAGTTGTCTCCTGTACTAGCTCGTCTGTACCGCCTGTCTTACTCCACAGGAATCGTGCCGGAGGTCTGGAAAGAGGCGAACGTACAACCGATCCCCAAGAAAGGGGATCGGTCTGATCCGGGCAACTATCGACCCATAGCTGTCACCTCAGTCATCTGCAAGGTGTTTGAGCTCCTCATCAACAAGCAGCTCATGCGATATCTCGAAGATCACTCGCTACTAAATGATCGGCAATACGGCTTCAGGCCAAAACGATCAACGGTGATCTTCTGGCATTCGTAACGCATGTCTTTGGTGAGGCTATGGAAAGGCACGGCGAGTCCTTGGCGATTAGCCTAGACATCGCCAAAGCCTTCTTTCCAAGCTTCCGGCATATGGTCTACCTCCTCAACTGTGCAGCTGGATGGCCAGCTTTCTGAACGAACGCCGAATGCGGGTCCTCTGCGATGGCCAGGCTTCTCGCTTTTTGCAAGTGAA
>OY748295.1:3932777-4289347 GCA_963556515.1 Nudaria mundana | reverse complement strand
GACCCTGCGTCGAATACTGCTCTCACCTCTGGGACGGTTCCGCGAAGTATCTGCTGGACGCTCTCGACGCTATGCAGCGACGGGCTATCCGTATTATAGGTTGTCCGGAGGTAACGGGAAGCCTTGAGCCGCTAGCTCAGCGCCGAACAATAGCTTCCTTGGCCGCATTCTACCGTATTTACCACGGCGAGTGTTCTGAAGAGCTCTTCAATCTGATCCCGCCCTCTTCCTTCTGATCCCGAACAACGCGTGCCGGGCAGAGATGCCACTCCCATACAGTGGATAGAATGTTCGCGAGAACCGAGCGTTTTAAGCGTTCGTTTTTCTGCCGAACGATAGTGGCCTGGAACGCCTTGCCTGTGCACGTGTTTCCTCCCACATATAATCCTGGGTTCTTTAAGCGGAGCGTGAAGAGGCACATCAGTAGATCGTCAAGTTGAGGGCCACTCTCTATAGTATAGTATGCTGTGAGAGTGGCCCACAATCGCTAGACGTCGTCACGACTTACCACCAGGCGGGCGGCGTCAATTCGGCGAACCCAATATAAAAAAATAAAAAAAAAATATTGAATATACTGTGTGTAAATAAATAAAATAAATAAAAACAACAATGCAATGGTAAGTAAAATGTTTTAAGAAAAAAACTTTTATAATTTATAATAGCATTAATTTTTCGCAGAATTAAAAAGACAACAAAACGTCGACAATTGTTTCGCCTCTAAACGAGACATTATCAAGACTGTCTCAAAGAGAACAGCAATCCAATATTTGAAAAACAACAATGTTACTAAGTTCAAATAATATTATCAGAATTTGTAACCAACATGGTGGATAACTAATCATAATATTTCCACTTTTATACCTCAACCACGTGTGCGTCCCGATTTAATTTTATTGACATAAATTTATCGGAAACGACTGTGTAAATTGTTTTTCATGTTTGTTCCGGGATTTGAGGGCTGATTTATAACGGGAGGTTTAGTTGTAAAGGCAAACGCAATATACGTTACGACTGAGATATTACACAACTTTGGCTTTACCTAGTCAAGAAACATTAACATTATTTGAATCGATGGTGTAGAAGGATTCGTCACTGTTAGGGGACTTTGGAAGTTTGCACTCTTATTACCTATAAATTTTGGTATACCGCCGTTTACCCGAATTTTATTTGCCCTAATTTCATTTGACATAATAGTCAACAGACATAATATTATATGACATAATATTCATTTGCCCTACTCTTAGTTGCTATATTAGTCACGTGCTAGAAGCTTTGTTTCCCATAAAGTATCTTACCATAATATCACTTGTCATAATCATTGTAAGCCCTATTTATCACATGCACTAATTATCACATGCCCTAATTATTACATGCCCTAATTATCACATGCCCTAATTATCCCATTTGTCCTAATTATCACAAACCCTAATTATCACATACCCTAATTATCACATGCCATAATTATCACATGCCCTACTTATCACATGTCAAAACATCAGTGAGGTTTAGGTTATGTTAGAACATGAAAGATAACGCACGAGCCGAGTGAACGAAGCGAGCGTGTCGCGGCAGCGGCCGGCGAAGTGCCACAATCATTTGTCATAATCATAGCCCTTTTTTTAAGTTTCCGTGCCTTGACGTTGCCATACTGCGTCCATAACCGGGCGCCTCCGTTAGTTGCGGTGGTATTTACCCAGTGGCGCCTGGTCGATAATCATAGCCCTAATTATCACATGCCATAACATCATTTGCGATCGACATTGAGGTTTAGGTTAGGTTAGAACATGATAGACAACGCACGAGCCGAGCGAGCGAAGCGAGCGTGCCGCGGCAGCGGCCGGCGAAGTGCCAGTAAGCTAATAAGTAGGTAGGTTTTAGAATTAAATCGCCTACAAATGTTTTGTCTACCCACCAATGTATTTATAACGGGTTTGTAAATCATTTTAGAGCGCTTGTAGAAATATCATGAGCAAATGCATAGCTTGGAAGGAATTCGAAAACAATTTATTATGGCGCTTAAATATCATGTGTAATGATAATTATGGCGTTTAAATATTATGGCATTTACATATTATGTCTAATAATCATTATGGCAATTAAAAATATGAAAAACAATACGTATGGCACTCGTATCTTATGGTATCTAAGTTTCTGGCGGTTAAAAGTATGTCATATGTCTTTTAGGGCAAACAAAACATTCGGGCAAATGAAATTCGGGCAAAATAAATTCGGGAATATGATGATTATGGTATATAATCTTCGGGCAAACAATAGACAACCATAAATTTTATGTAAGCGACGGTCAATATTGTTGGTGCTAGTGGTTGTACAGTCAGCTTCAGAGAAAAGGAACCCCCCTTGATAATGACATGAAAGCATTAAAGTTTTTTGAATCATTGCGTATATGGCATGTTGGTCTAGTGGTTATGACCGATGCTTTGTGGACACGGCAACCGGGGTTCAAATCCTCGGACACAAGTTCTTTTTTTATTCATATAATTATTTTTTTATTTTCTTAAGCACTTTTTGTTAATTAATATTTAAGGAATCAAATTTTATAGTATGTATGAGGTTTGTAAGAAAAGATAGGCTTATTGCATAAACAATATTAATTTATTTCTCTTCCTGGTTGAGTATACAGTTTTTCTATCTGAGTTAAATTGGGGTTGCTTATTTTTAAATTTTACCTGACCTAAATTTATTGACAAAACACAATACCCTAAGTGAAGTATAAAATGTTTACTTAATAGAGATAATTTCAATTTCAGATAATTCTGAAACATAACTACAATATTAATTTACTTATTTATTTAAAGTTGCAAACATAAATTTTTCACACTCTGTGTAATCTTTGAATATAAAAGAATGGTTGAAAAATGAAATGTTATTTGTTCCTGTGAATCACAAAGAAAGAACCAACATGCTAAACTATAACAGTATAGCAATATACATCTTCCTCTTTGATCACATTTTCTGATAAGTAGGTAACCCTTTTAACACAACATTAGAAAAATATGTGAGGTCAGATGGTGCATCGTTAACACATTAGAAGATTACTAAACTTGTAATGGGATTAGGTATTAATAATATAATATTATTATTATGAATGTTAGGACACTTTATACACAGCGTCATCTAGCCTAAAATAAGCACCTTAATGTGATATGGCCCTATCTGACTTGAAGCATTTTTCGTCGGTAAATATAACAATTTCGTTTTCCCAGTCGAAATTTAAATAACGAGTAGCAAAATTTACTCAGTTGGTGCGATGATCGTCAGTAAGTTGAATCTTTCTGGCTGGCTTATAATTATGGATATTCGCAGCGTGTAGATGTCGTCGAACAGTACTCAGCGACACTCCAAAAGTTTCAGCACTTGAGCGCGTAGTTTTGAAGGGTCCCACTGAGTGAACTTCCACAATATCACGGTGCCGCTCTGATTCATGAGTGTAAGCAACTGAGCGAGGTCCTTGGCGTTCACATTTTATATCACCCGTCGCTTGATACCTTCGAATTCATCTACGCACTGTATTTCTCTGTAATGAAAATGATAATAAATTAAAGAAATTCCAAAAAACTAACTTGTAAATGAAAATGTAACATGATTAAGCAATAAATAGGTATATAATATATTTTTATCGTAACTCTTACGGTTATGCCCATATCTCGTGCTATTTTCTTTATGCTTTGTTCTTGCTCCCAGAGACAATAATTTTAGCTTTCAAAAATGTTGTTAATCGAACCATACTTTCAATTTACTCAAAAAACTGATCAAAAACTTAATAAATTGAATAATATTACGAGGAAGATTAACACAGATGCAAATTACCACGAATTATAAAGTTACCTTCAATCACAGTTTAGTAAATAAGGCAAAGAAGTATTCTAATTGCAACCTTAGCGCGCTGTCACAGATATTATAATACTATAGCCGCAGCTCATACAGCAGATAAGTTTTTGAAGTAAAACAGGACGGTAGTGCAACAAGCTGTATCAAGCGTAATCTATTGAACTAAACGAGAAATCTATACTAATTTCAACCTTATCTTTTAGTCTATTGAGCAATTATTATTATCACATATGGTGGAAGTTGAAATTTAAACCTTAAGGTCTATAAAATTACACCGTAATCAACTTTGTTCGATAAAAGGAGTAATGCTATTCATATTTTCGCCATTATTATCAAGTGAACCGATAGCCTAGTGGTATAAGGCACGGCCTAGGTGATCGGCTGGCGCTGGAGATGCGAGTTCGTATCCTCAAACAGTCCATAAATTAATGTGGTATTTTTTGTGAGTAAATTGTATCTTGGTATACAATTGAGCCGAAAGACGAAAAATATCAGAAAATTAATATTAACATGCAAAAAAAAGGCAGATGAAGCTGCTCGCTCGTTCGCAGCTCAGCGAACGATCGCATCACGTGACGTCATTCATGAGTCATGTGACGCGGCGATATTCAGTATATTAAGTAAACATTTTATACTTCACTTAGGATATTGTATTTTGTCAATAAATTTAGGTCAGGTAAAATTTAAAAATAAGTAACCCCAATTTAACTCAGATAGAAAAACTGTATACTCAACCAGGAATGGAAAGAGGAAAGAAAAAAACCTAGAAATGTAATTCGAGAAATAAATTAATATTGTTTATGCAATATGCCTATCTTTTCTTACAAACCTCATACCTACTATAAAATTTGATTCCTTAAATATTAATTAACAAAAAGTGCTTACCTAAGAAGATAAAAAAATAATTATATGAATAAAAAAAGAACTTGTGTCCGAGGATTTGAACCTCGGTTGCCGTGTCCACAAAGCAGCGGTCATAACCACTAGACCAACATGCCATATACACAATGATTCAAAAAACTTTAATGTTTTCATGTCATTATCAAGGGGGGTTCCTTTTCTCTGAAGCTGATTGTACGTTTTTATTTGTATTATATGTTGTATTTTTGAGCAGAGCGAAGCGAAGCGAAGCGAAGCGAAGCTCTATCTTGAACGACAAGTATAAATCGTTTGTGAGCCAACTCCTCCAAAACGGCTTGACCGATTTTGACCAAATTTGGAATGCTGGTCGACATCATACCCGGGACTGCATATCTCTGAAATCATGAAAATAGAGCATAAAAAAAATTAAGAAATTTTCCTCCGCTCAACATTTGCAATTAGGCATGCATTGCATACCTGGTTATATTTGTATTAATAGTTATTGTAACTTATATAAAGATGTTTGTAATTCCAGAAGAATCAACCGCAACCCTTGTAAGAGGGGGTAGGGAAAGGGGGAAGTATTAAGGGACGAGAGAAAATGGAAGTGGGTCTACAAAGTTCTTAAATGTAGAGCAAAACACAGTGGTAGGTAGGCAAAATTTGTACTCGGAAAAACCACATCACCACAACACTCAAAAGTGACGTTATTGTTCCATTCATCTAATACGCTCAAATGAAATCATTTTAAGTACCCTTGGTATATGGATTTCTTCACAAAAAGACGGAAGAATGTTATATTCCGTTTTTTCGACAATTGAAAGAATATTCTTCTGAATTGCACATCGATTTGAAACCAGAACAAATAATGTCTGATTTCGAATTGGCGATAATAAATGCAGTCAGAATAGAATTTCCGACCACAATCCAATCTGGTTGCTTATTCCATCTGGGGCAAAACATTTGGAGAAAGATACAAAGGAGTGGGCTCAGTGAGAGATATGGCACAAACAGTGAGTTCGCCTTGAAAATGCGTTATTATGTAGCTTTGGCCTACTTGTCTCCGGAAAATATACCCGATGCCTATAAACAGTTAAGGGAAACGTTTTTCCAGAAGAAGCAGAATGTAATATCCCAACTGCAACCCTTGTTTCCACCTAGTTTCTGGTCTGTTGAAAGAAATAATAATTTAAGTCTTCCGCGAACTCAAAACAGCGTGGAAGCATGGCACCGGCGATGGAATTGTTTAATGGGCAATCGAATTCTTGGGTTGTACAACTGTATTCAAAAGCTCATTGACGAATAGAATACAACCACCCACAAAATTAAGAGAATTTTGGCTAATATCCCACAGACACCACCAGCAAAGAAAAATTAAAATGAAAGAAAATGCTATCACAGCAATTTTACAAAAGAAAAACACAATGTCCACTATTGAATTTATAAGAGCTGTAGCTTTTAATACTAGTCTATATTGAGTTGATTGAATCATTTTGTCATCAATATGACAGTGTTGTTACTTTGGTAATGAGTATACCACCTATAATTGTGATTTATTGACTTCTTTGTTGATTACTGTACTAACTGGAAATTAAAAAGTTAACTTAAAATAATACTTCTCATTGATCTTGTTTCCCAAACCCAATACAAAGATTAGGCTTTATCGAGGTCGCCAGTTCGATCCCCAGACAAATTCAGATTGGAGTATGCTATTCGCAGGAGTGGTTTTCGATTTAAAGTACTTTGGAACTGGCGTACCACTTCTAAATATTTTCGAATTAACGTGCGTCGCGACAACGTCATTCGATGTAGCGGTTTTCGATTTAAAGTACTTTCGAGCTAGCGTACCACTTGGAAATATTTTCGAATTAACGTGCGTCGGGATAACGTCATTCGAATCGTCATATCAGACCCATAAAGGGGGTCTGATATGACGATTCGAATGACATTGCTACGCGTCCATACATCATTCGCCCCAGAATCAACACCAATGGAAAAAGGCTTGTTAAATGTGAAATGTTTTTCTAATTCTCATCACATTGTATTTTTAAGACGGACAAGCAAGTCAAGCGCAAAAATTCAATAAATACTCGTATGTCAGATTTTAAGGTTATGTTTGCGCAAAAACCGACAATAGTTGGTTAAGTATTTTTTATGCATTTTAATTGCTCGGAAATCGGAATGGACTTCGAAGTTCGAACCCTTTAAATACTTTTTCTAGACATTATTGATAGGTAGTAGAAATAACCATTATGTAGCAAGCAAGCATCTATAAATACAGCAGGTTAAGTTTTCCAGACAAATACTATAACAACTGCATACCGTATTCATCGTCTCTGTACATATCTATCAATAGTATTTAAAAAAGTAATATGTGACAGTAGTGACAGTTATGACAGCCTGCTACTTGCTTGTGGATTGTGGAATAAGGATGTAATTGATATTATTCATTATGAGAAAATCGATTTTATTTTATATATACCTACTTACCTATATATATTGCTCGTTAACTTGACTTCACCTCGCTTGATGGTGAGCTGACATAAACGATGTCACAACGGTGGTCAAAATAGTAGTGAATACGTGAAATATCGATTATTTGGTAATCGATATAAGTTATAAGACGATTATATTACCTGATAAACGATTACTTTCATTTTGAATTTGGTTTATTTTTATAGATACCTACTTATATATTGCTCGTCAACTTGACTTCACCTCGCTTGATGGTGAGCTGACATCAACGATGTCACAACGGTGGTCAAAATAGTAGTTATTTATTTGTGAGGTAAAACATTACTGTTAATAAATAATAATGAAAAAGTGAATATCGATTATTTGGTAATCGATTGTTACGATGTGGAAACATCGACATTACACAAACGTATAGCATTTGGTAACATCACTAATTAGAATCTACTAGAATATTAGCGGACCGGTTCGGACAATGAAGAAATTCCTTCACTCATTGTTCTGTGAGTCGGGCGAGATCGTACCGATAAGGATTAGCCAACTAGCCAATAGCGGTGCGCGCGCGGTCATCGATGCGTGGATTGTCGCGTCACTAGACGCCCGGAGTAGGGGTCGGTACGACTCCATTACCTGGCCCGAGGTCATATAAGCCCGCGCAGAGCGAGCAGAGAGACAGAATTAACATAATAGAAATCTCATCAACGCACAGCTGCCGTAACCACCGTTAACTAAGTATTGAATTATAATATATAAAATAATATTTAACGAAGTATTTACCAGCATAAATTGAACCGTGTGTGCAACAGTGTGCAGTTAGTTTCCCGTTCCCGAATCAGGGAACTACCTTGGGGCTTAGATAAGCCATATTTGAAAAGAAGTACCATTGCTGAGCAACCAGACGCTGCGCCGTCACTCCTGTGGCCTTCGAACCGGAGCAACTCGTCAGCTATAACAAAATTGATTGGAGGATAACAGCGGATCCCGCCGGCCGACCGCCGTCGCCTGTGGACCCCCAGTTAAGTGCACCGGGCACTTCCGTAAACATTATATGTGATCCTATTCTACCGACACACTCTTAGCTAATTGATTTATATAAACCCTAGGTTCCTGCAATAAAAGTACGTTAATTGTCTTACGTCGTTTTAATTGTAACTTCCAAGCAGGGGCCGTATCACGATATAAGTTATAAGATGATTATATTACTTGATAATCGTTTACTTTCATTTTGAATTTGGTTCAGTTGCGCATCCTTAACCGGTTGTCGTTGATTGAAAATGTCGGTAGTAAGTATAAGTCGTTACATTATTCTTAATTATTAATTTAGAATAGATCCTTGTCCGTGTGATATAGATATTTGCCTCTAATTCATTAAAATAGATAAATAATTATGGTATAAGCCACATGTTTGTTGGTTATGGGGCGAGATTCGACGATGTCCTTTCTGAAATGGTGTGAAAACGTCCGGGTTCTATTCCCGAGCTAAGGACAAGTTTATTTTAATGTATAAATGCAGATTTTCTCGTTACTGATTACCTATTTGCTGTCAGTCTCAATTTAAGTATCAGGGTAATAATTAGGTATATTTTATTTGCAAAACGCGTCCGCTAGTTTGACTAAAACTAAAAATTTTAATCTAAAGAGCATTATAATAAAATATATTTTTTTTTAATCGAGCCTTTATCGTCGTAATATTGCATTGTCACGCGACTTACGAGGACAAGGTTTCAGCTCAATCGGAAACCGGGAAGTGTGTTAATTTTAACTTGCAAGATTTGATTACACACTGACATCGGGACCAGTGCAAGTAAATAAAAGCTTGTAAAAAGAGAAATTCTCGATATTGGACTTTTCTTTTATCCATAGCACAAATCTTAGACCATTCGGTGTTTATACGATCAATATGTGAGAGGTAGTTATCTTTTATTCGGGCTTTATATAGTACCAATATAAATGGCGAAGAGGGAACACAGAAGTCAAATTGCAAGATGTGAAAGTCGCTTTTGTATTTTCGCCAACTGCGGCTTATGTCAATGCATTTAGCGTCTGCCAAAGGCCTTTCTATTTTCCAGGGTATAATTATATCCTCGGAGAGCACGTTAAGCCGTCGGTTCCGGTTGTCATACGAACATTTATGGCAGTCGTTAGGGGTAGTTGGAGCCCTTAAAAATCCGACCGGTCTAACTACAGAACTCGATATCGCCCATGGGTTGTGAAGGTCAGATGGCAGTCGCTTCACGGAAAATATCGAAGTTCAGCCGAATCACAGTTAGACTGGAAAGCCGACCCCAACTAAGTTGGGAAAAGGCTCGGTGAATGATGAATTATATACAATTCAATCATACATGTAAAAATGTTACCCTTAGCAGGAGTTCAAAGACCTAATAATTCTTTTTTTTCTTGGAACAAAATTTGGGCGATGACACTCGATTATGAAGCTGAATTTTGCACTAAAATTCCCGTGCGATGCGATCACGGCAACTAACCTGATTAAAATTCACTTGGACATGGCAGAGAGAGAACGTTGTGGTTCATTTGAACCTCTTTTTTTTCTATTCTCATACGTCCGTTGCCGGGCAACAAACATAATGTATTAATTTAGTCACGCGACTGAAATTTTGTGCGATTTCATTGATTGAGTCGATAGATTTTAGTCGTACTGCTATCATCTTAGAACCGCTAGTGAGATCTACTTCGACTTAAGCAGTAAAAAAAGTGAATGATTTACATCTATAGTATCCATAAAACATTTTTCTAACGCACCGATATTATCCTTATAGGTACCACTTGACATCCTTAGCCAGAATAATTTGTCTCTTCTAGACCTCTATTACCACATTAAGAGCTATAAATCGCAGCCGGCTCTGGACCAATAATACTCTTATGATACATAGTTTCTTGCATTAGATTTTTGTGATAAAATCTTTGTTCGTAGATTATAGCTTGCGTCAGTGCTTTAATGAGGACCGAAGTTTGAGAGGTTTTATTTACTTATTGTTAAACAAAAATGTTGATGAAATGAAATACATACTTACGTACAAATTATCTCGCCTATATTCCCGAAGGGGTAAGCACAGGTGCATGACACACCCACACTTTGTTGTAATGACCTGGACGCTTTTAAGAAGACTCGCTTAGGCTGACCCAGAACAGACCATACTTTAGACATTAGAGGGTCAAATAAACCAGAATGGTCTCTCTCTAATTTCAAACTTGGAATACTAAATTAAAAGAAAATTTAAAATATTTGATTTTATTGGCTGTATGTATGTACATCGACAGCCAATATTAAGTTACACATATCCATAAAAAAATGAGTATTTCGTGCTTTATTCCAATAAAATGAACGCTAATTTAGGGGCTAAAGTTTCAACAATTTTACCATATCGTGTGACTTTTGATTCCTGTATTTACGTGTGTGCAAGTCAGTTATTAAAAACTTTCATAACTTGTTATTTGCGGGCTAGTTTTCACGCTAGGTAAGCTGATAGTTTAACTACACGTATTGCTTATTCCGCAGCACCATTATTCATCGTTTATGACGTATTAGCAAACGGCCACGTCTTCGCCCACTTGACAAATTAAATACACAAAAACCTTCTTCAAGAACTATTCTATTCATTGGTGAAAACGTCATCAAAATACGTTGCGTGCTTTTAAAGATATAAGCATACATACAGACGAAAGCGACCTTGTTTTATAATATGATGTAGTGATAGTGATAAAGCTTAGACATTGACTGTTGTATAATATGAATAAATTTCATCACCAAGATCTTAAAGGCCCAAGTCAACCTCTCTTTTATCCTTATTCCTATGAGAGTTATGAACTCGAAACTATTTCACAAATTTCAAACCAAAAGTTAATTCAATTTAGTTATCAACGACTTACACTAAGTTTTAGATTACCAACTAAGCCAAGTCAATAAATTTAACTCCCATGTTGATACTATAATATTTATGTATAAACGCATAAAATGTACATGATATCTTTACAAGTTATAACTACTATGTATTTTGGTAACACTTTACGTTAGTTCTGTAATGATATCTGATCTGAAGAGTACAATAACTTTGAAAGTATTTTCTAGGCTTTCTTCGAACTCTTCCAACTAGCGATAACGTGAAGATTTTTTATGACCAGAAGGAAGGAAGAATCTTACAGAAACCAGATAAGTAGTGGATATCTAAATAAAAACCCATACAAATACTTATAACTCCGGTTGAACTTCTCCGAGACTAATTGTATTCCTATTGGATGCATTGTGCATTTTCTTCGATGTCATTGGTTAATACATAGGTCACACTATAAGTTTTGCGTAACTTAAAAAACAACATGTTAAAATCAAAATATTTTGTTTATTGCTTTTCAAAATACTCTCCTTTACATTTTAAACATTTTTTCATGCGATCGAACCATTTTTCAAAACAGGAGGACCACAGATCTGAAGGCATTCTACGTTCTGATTGAACGCTATCACTGCCTCTTCGGAGTTGGTAAAAGTGAAACCTCTCATCAAATCTTTGATTTTGGGGAAAATACACAGATCACAGGATGCTAGGTCGGGGCTAAGCGCAGGATGGGAGACGAGTTGTACTTTTTCGGAAGCTAAAAATTACTTTGTTTTGTTGGCCGTGTGCGAAGAAGCGTTGTCGTGATGTAGGAGAACGCGGCTTGTGGATCGTCTTTCGCGAACTTTTTCTAACACCCTGGTTAAACAAATGGTAGAATACCACTCGGCATTAACACTCTTTTGATCTTCAAGTGGAATTGTACAGATGGGACCCGTAGCTGAGAAAAAAAAGCGATCATTTTTTTACCAACGTTTCTCGCCTGCCTCACTTTTGTTGGCTTGTTCTCATTTTCAAACACCCATTCACAAGATTGCTGTTTTTTTTCGGGTTCAAAACAATAAATCCACGTTTCGTCTCCTATGACAATGTCATAAACACGTCCTAGTCCGTGGTCGTACTTCAGTAGCATCTGTGAGCACCATTCCACGCGAGCCCGCTTCTGCTCCGCTGTCAGTTCATGAGGGATCCAACGACAACAAAGTTTCCGAACTTTCAATTCTTCGTGTAAAATTTTCTGGATTTGACTCATACCAATCCCCAATAGTCCTCGAATTGTCTCATAGGTAATCCGCGGGTTTTCTTCAATTAACGTTCGTCAACGAAAATAATGTGGCTACTGTTAAGCCCACATTATTTTCGTTGACGAACGTTAAAGGCCGCCCTTCACGAAATTCGTCATGTAAAGAAATTCGACCTCTCTCAAATTCAGCAAACCATGGCCTCGCGGTGCTCAAACAAGTAGCTTCTCTCCCAAAAGCATTTTGAAGACGAGCGGCACAGTCTTGCGGAGAGAGAGAACTTTTAAAATCATAAAAAATCATCGCTCTAAAATCTTTTGGACTTAATTCAATTTTCGTTGCATACGTAGAACTTTGATGTGTGATAAAAACAATTGACAAATGATTTCCAGCCAATTGTTTTTTTTTATTACTAAGAAGGTTGCAACGTTTAAAAAAACATAACATTCGAAATTCAAATAGTTCCGATTAGCTAGAAGTGCAAAACTTTTAGTGTGCCCCATGTATATCGATCGACTGACTTCGAGGCTGTCATGCTATTAAGGTTGCAGTCTCTATTGTCATAGCGCAGCACTTACATAGATCGTGTCGAACATCCGACGTATACGGGTATACTAGTCACGTTTTACTCCTGCCACAACTACCTACTATTGAACGTCACAGACTATTGGTGCGCGTTATATTTCGTACCTTTTATTGTCAATGCAAGTAATTGCAAATATAAGTTGCCTTGTTGTTAAGTCGTTGGTCTTTGCGTTTTGAGGACATGAGTCCGATCTCGGCCGCTACATATATCAGTACTGACGTGAACCCAATTCTAATATCAGTACTTTTAGCTGAGCTGGAGGGGTCAACGGAAATCCTAGTAGCTGGTGTTTGCGATTGCTAGTATTCGTTAAAAAATAAAGTAACAATACTAAATGATGTTTTCAACAAATACTTTAGCCTTCAACTTATTCCCAGTGACGATTCTCTTTCGGGGATAATGTTCTTGCCAACTGAGCATCTAAGACCACGGCTAAAATTATCGAAATTGCGATCTATCTTTTTATGGCTTAAGGCGAGACTTTGGAAACAATCGGATCTTTCGAATTACATCCGCCAAATATCATTCACTTTTGGGATATAAGTGATAGGTATAGGAATAGATCACATATCGTATGATAAAATTGACGGAACAAACAAATAACAGAATTTACTTAGTACTTAGATTAAATATACCCTATTATTGGTACTCTATATCAATACTAGGTATACTATTGGTATTCTAAATATCCGGGTCAAATCAGATATTTGTGTGATCTACAAATGTGTGTTTCGGAGTTTGGGTGTCTTATATGTATACTATGTATGTATTTAGAAATATATAAGTATGTTTATCAGTCGTCTAGATCCCGTAGCACATGCTTATATTAGCTTATTTTGGGCTAGATGACGTTGTGTGAGAAACTCCAAAAATATTAAAAAAAAAATATCAATGACTTAGTAGGATAATTTTTATTCGTGGTAATAAATCATTGAAATAAACGTACATACAATACAAGTGTGTTTGTACAATACTGTATAACTATAGGTTGGAACTTATAGGTAGTAATTAACACATTATAAACAAACACACTTATGCTCAGTACCGACCATCGAAAGTATAAGGGAAACAATATTGGTTCCGTTTAGAATATTAGCTACTCGTATTATTGAAATTGTAATTCTGCAGCACTGGTTCTATCTGTGGTTCTAATACTAGTAGCTTCCGTATTTTAACACTGCAATATAATAATGCTGAAACAGTAAATAAAGTTTATCGTGCTCTGGTATTGAAGTTAAGCCAATATACCCGTAAGTACTGCTGGCAGAGATTGGAAAGACAGAGGGAGTTAATTAAAGAAGCTCCCGCGTCGTAACAACCTGTTCGTATTTTAGTGCCGTAGAGGGTGTTAAAGTCGTGTTTTTATTAAACTTAATTGAAATTTAAGTTGGCTGTTTATTTTATGATAGCTATTTAGATAAAGAATTGGTTATAATTTTGAAAGATCAATACTTAGTAAAATGTATTATTATGTTGGAACATAGCAATCTATTGCAATCTACTCGTATTTTATAACTTAGCAGATATTGTGTTAACAGAATTAGGTTATTTTATACAAGTGCTTGTAATAAAAGTGGTAATGTTTATTTATTATATATGTATAGTAGTGTAAAGTTATAGTACACACCGTTTATACAATATTGTGAATGGATACATTTTATACTTGTATACAAAGGCGCCATTTATCTCTTTAGATAGGTATATCTTCCAATCGGCCTAGGAGAGGAGAAGTGAGTTCAATCAGGTGCTGGTGTGTGTGCAGGTTGGTACGGTTGTGAAATGGGACCACGTGGGGTCCCTACAAACCAAAAAAACATGCAGTTGAATTGAGAACCTCATCCTTTTTTGGCAGTCGGTTGAAAATATTCATCTTCTACCTGCCTTTATCCCAATTATTTGGAGTCGGCGCAACAAGTCTTTCTCCTCCACACATCCCTGTCAGACGTCATCTCTTCAGTCACTCCTCTCCTTGTCATGTCCTCTTTCACACATTCCATCCATCTTTTCTTTGGCCTACCTCTACTTTTTAAACCCTCTACAGTCATACTTTGCAACTTTCAAACTTCCTCTAATATACTCGTTCCTTACCCTATCCATTCTTGTCACACCACACATCCATCTTAACATTCGCATCTCCGCTACATGCAGTTGTCTTTCATCCGTCGCCTTTAAGGCCAAACATGACAGTCCATACGACGTCTGTCTGACGACAGTCTTGTAAATTTTCCCTTTAAGTTTTGGGGGAAATAGAGGGTCGCAAATAGTGCATTTGTCCTGCCGCCATTTGATCCAACCTGCGTCAAGTCTGTGCTTCACTGACCAATCGATTTCCCCATCGTTCTGGATAAGAGAGCGGAGGTACCGGAAACTGGAGTAAACTGGTATTGGTGCGCCGTCTAGCACTATGGGTGTAGAACTGGAGAGACCGCCGAAATCAGAGAACATGTACTCAGTTTTGGTTCTACTGATTTTCAAGCCTACACTCTTCAGTTTACACAGCCATTTTTCAAATCTACTCTGTACCTCAGGCCCGTCTTCACCGACGAGTACAATGTCATCGGCAAATAGCATACACCAGGGGGTCTCTTCCTGTATCTCCGATGTCAAAGCATCCATTATCAACAGGAAGAGATATGGGCTTAGCGCCGAGCCCTGATGCAAGCCTACCGCCACACTGAACTCGTCGGTGTTGCCAGCAGCAGTTCGTACGTAGGTTTTCGATCGAAAATACATCGCACTGATTAACTCTATATACTTCCCTGTGTGACATCAGCTTAATTCCTCGATAGTTGCCGCAGTCCTGCACATCACCCTTATTTTTAAAAATGGGCACTTGAGAACTATTGCCCCATTCATCGGGGATCGTCACCTCATACAACAACTTATTGAAGGTTATATCCATCTTTTTCCATTATCTTCTACGCTTCCACTGGAATGCCGTCGAGCCCTACGGCTTTCCCATTCTCCATATTTCGTACTGCCTTTCTTATTTCATCTCTATCAATCTCCTTCACTAAACCTACATTCTCGTCCCTCTTCAAAATTTCCACTCCATGCATTCTCTTCATTCATAAGTTTTTCGAAATACTTTATTTTCGTTACGTTTATTAAAATCTTACCATTCTCATCTTTTATACATCTCACATGTCTTACGTCTTTCGTTCTATCATCTCTGTCTTTCGCTAAGCGGTAGATTTCTTTTTGGCCCTTAGTTCCATCAAGAGCATTGTATAGTTGCTCTTAGGCCTGAAATTTAGCTATTGCTACCGCTTTTTTCGCCTTTTTGCTCCATTTCTTATACTTCTCCTTTTTTTTCCTTTCATTCCCTTTTTCTTTCTGCCATTCTTTAAATTCTTTTTTTCTTTAATTACCTTTTGTACTTCTCTGTTCCACCACCATATATCCTTATCAAGTACACCTTTACCTTTCGTTTCTCCAAACACTTCTTTTGCTACTTTCCTGATGTAACTTGCCATTTCATTCCAACATTCATTCACTGATTTATCCACCATATCTCTCATTTCTATAATTTTATTCACCACTCGTTCTTTAAACTTACTTGCATATTCATTCTTCTCTATCAACCACCACTTAATTCGACGAGGGGGGCCCTTTTTGCCTTTTTGTGAGACTACTTTGATCTTTAAGTCCATTATTAGCAGCTTATGTTGCTTCACTACCCCTTCTCCCGGCAGCACCTTGCAGTCTTTGACACAGACCAACCTACTCCTCCGGATTAGTAAATAGTCGATCTGTGTCAAATGAATACCACTTTTATAAGTGATTAGGTGTGAGTCCTGTTTACAAAACCACGTGTTCACTATGGCAAGGTTAAGGGAGGAAGCAACCTGCAGTAGTGTTTTACCGTCACTGTTACGGGTTCCGTATCCCCATCCTCCATGCACTCTTTCATAATCATCATTTACTCTTCCTACATGTCCATTAAAATTACCTCCTATACATATTTCTTCACTTTCTGGTATACTAATCATGACTTTATCAAATTCCTCCCACAAAAATTCTTTCTCTCTCTCTCATCACATCCGCTCTGTGGTACATAAACGCTGATCACATTTAGCACCATACTCGCCCATACTACTTTCACAACTATTATCCTGTCGTTTACTCTTTTCACATCCGTCACGCATTCTTTCAAGTTACCATCCAGTACTACACCAACTCCATTCCTTGTCCCATTACTCCCAATGTAGTTTAACTTATATCCTTCACCAATCTCTCTAGCACTTGCACCCTTCCACTTAGTCTCCTGTAAACATGCCACATTTATTCTTCTTCTCTTAAACACATCGGCTAATTCTCTTCCTTTCCCAGTCATAGAGCCAACATTCCAACTTGCATACCTCAGTCTTACTTCTCTTTCGCGATGGGCTTGCGTCTTACGTCGACGATGCGACAACCCTTGTCTATTTCCCACGGGTACCGGGTGCTGTATCTGCGCGTCGCCTGTGGGGTACGCCCTAGCCCTAGTTCTCTCTCTATTATCGCTCATTTCATGTTGCAATATGGTTTTTGCTATGGTTTTTTTTTTACAACCGGCCGCCTGCCTGACGTCAACCCTCCTTGGGAAAGCTATTGTGGGCGGTTTGTCCCCCGCCTGATGGGTGCCCTGCAGTGCTGGTTATGATGCACTGGGCCATCTCCCTCAGTCGACTTTTACGACACCCCGGGTTGTGTTAGGGCTGGACCATTCTAAGTTTTTCCTTCGCTCCCAGGCCAGCATGGAAGATGCAGGCCAGCATGGAAGAAGTCGGTTGAAAATATTATCTACAATAAAAGTATTTTGTTATAAGTTAGATGAAGTAAAACATAAATCATTGCCTTTTTACAAAGGTATTTACACCTTTGTAAATTATAAGTACCTACGATTTTTTATCGGTGTACTTTTAGTTAACCATTTAATCGAAATATAACGAGTAGGTCCCTATGTATAGCATTCATATTTTCATACTAGCTGTTGCCTGCAGCTCCGCATGCGTGTTATAGTTTTCTTGATCACCAGTTACTGATTTATTATGTATAGCTGTTGCCCGCAGCTCCGCATGCGTGTTATAGTTTTCTTGATCACCAGTTACTGATTTATTATGTATAGCTGTTGCCCGCAGCTCCACCTGCGTGGTGCTTTAGATCGACATAACTTTTTATTTTTGAACCGATTGAAATAAAACAAACCTTAAATGTTAAGTTGAATAAACCACAACGCATTACTAAAAACCGCATTCAAACCGCATACAAACAGACATACAGACAGACAAACAGACAAAAATTCTAAAAACCAGTGTAGTACAACAACAGTAATTTCTCTATTATATCTTCGATGTACAGACATCGACCACTTACAATTTTATTATATGTGTTGATGATGTTAATATACACTTACATAACAGTTACAGTAAATAATTCCTTCATTAACCTTTCAACCTCTTTATTTTCACATCACGTAGGTACATAAACAGTACTTGGAATGTGTTGGTTTTCTAAAATTGTAGCAATTCAACGCGATCAATCGGTTTATCTTGATTTATGTCAACAAAAGCCGAACGGAACGCTTTAAACGACTCTGATACAGATTTATTGGCTGTAAAGAAATCCTTTCATTATTAAGCTTGTTCACTTTCAAAAAAAGAACTAGGTACCTACATACCACATGCAGCTTGAGTACCATTTATTTTACTTCAATAAATTAATATATAATAAACTGTAATTTAATCATAACTAGGTATGCAATGCATGCTACTAATTGCAAATGTTGAGCGGAGCAAATTTTCTTATTTTTTTCTTTATGCTCTATTTTCCTGATTTCAGAGATATGCACTCCCGGGTATGATGTCGGCCAGCATGCCAAATTTGGTCAAAATCGGTCGAGCCGTTGCGGAGGAGTTGGCACACAAACGATTTACACTTGTCGTCTAAGATTGATCTTCGCTTCGCTCCGCTCAATCATAACATAGTATTTAACAAAGTCACTTCCATTACCTATGTATGCTTAGATCTTTAAAACTACACAACGAATTTTAATGGGGTTTTCATCAATGGATAGAGTGGTTGTCAAGGAAGGTTTTTGTGTATAAATTTTTTGTCAAGCGGGCAAAGCCGAGGGCATCCGCTAGTAATACTATAAAGTAGAAGTGGTTTGTTTGGTTGAACGCGCTAATCTCAGCCCACTTTTTGCCAGTATACATCCTGGTTCCACGTTATTGGTTGCCATCCACCAACCTATTGCCTCTAACCAGGCAATTTTATGTGACCTCCCCAGGGATTGGTTGCACCACTTGCAGGAATGCAAGTAATTCAATATCTAAACAAACAATTGTAGAAATCAAAGGTAATTTTTTGATCAAAAGTAGTGATACGGCCCCTGCTAGGAAGTTAAATTAAACGACGTACAACAATTAACGTTTCTTTATCAGCAGGGAACCTAGGGTTTTATACACTACAAATTAGCTATGTGTGTGTCGAAAGTATAAGATTACAATACTGTTTGCGGAAGTGCCCGGTGCACTTAACTTGGAGTCCACAGGGACGGCGGTATATAATTTGAGTCACCCGTTGAGAGCTCCGCTCGCCTTCGGCTCGCTTCGCTCAATTATGATGTCAGCTGTGTTTTGACAAAGTATTCAAGAGGCGATTCTGTCGCTCCGCTCGGTGCACATGCGCTTTTAAAAGGTGGCCGCGGTGTGCGGAGATCGGGGGGTGAGCGGCATCCCTACTCGATCGCTTTAGTGAGAAGACAAACCGCCTCTCGATATTTGATCTCGTTTGCCCATTGGCCGGTGAACAGCGGCTTATCAACTCAATCTAAAGCGTCATCACAGAACAATGGGCTGCGTTGGCGATAGGGATTTATCCATTGTTTGGACCGGTTCTACTCTCATTCTAGAACATTCCAATTAGTGACGTGACGCATTTTTATCGTGGCCTGTACGATGTTCTTACATTGTAACACTAGTGCCCTGAAAGCCGCTGAGTGCCACTGGAAATTCTTCCTAGTGTTAACCAGGTAGGTGAGGCCGAGGTTCAGGGCCGCGGAATTTAAAAAAAAATTTGAACCATTACAGCCAGTTTTTGAATTGAGAATTTGAAGTTGAGCATCCACAGAGTACGCCAAATGTCAAAATTCAGGAAGAAATTTAGATATTTGACGTGCTCAACGGATTTATCATTCATCTGGGAAATTAAAAAGTTGTCATTCATTACATCTCTCTTTTAAAAGTTCTACCAACCGTTTTTGGGGTTTTAAGATTCGGGTAACAGAAATTCGAGATTTCAATAGGTTACCCTCTTGGACCAATTTGTCCAAGAGTGATGTTAGGTACTAGTAATAGCCTTCCTCGATCTAAAATAGACTATTTAACACGAAAGAATATTTATAGTCAAACGATTTACCTAGATAAGCGCGTTTAACCATACGAATTCAAACCTAACATTACATTAAAACCGCTGCTTTCGCGAATTTTATGTTTCTAAAGTATTCTTTTATTCAAATCAACTGGCTAAATGTAGATGTGACGCACCTCTCTTAACCACGATTATCCGGTTTCGATATGTCGCTAGTCACGATACCCATTTTGTTCCTGGACATTCTTGAATCTCCACAATATTAGTATAAACTTTGTCGTATTTACCTAACCATTTTGACGCTTACCCAGTGGAATTTTGTTTGACGTGGCACTTAAACAGTACATTATGTATTCCTTCATAGACATACATTACAGTCTATTGATCAGGGGGTATGCTAACAGCCCTTATGTGAGATGGTGTAATATTTGCCAATCTTGTACATATAGATGGGGTGTTTAAATGTACAGATAGCAGAATTAAGAGGCCTTGTGAGTTAACATACAAAATACTTTCTTGAATATCATTTTGTTATAATCATCTCAGCCCATAAGAGGCCCCAAAAGAGGGCAAAAATAGGCCTACAGACATATACCACGCCAACTGGATGGGTTATAGGTTTTTGTGTCGAGCTTTCCTTCTCGTATGTGATAAAAGCAATTTTAATGAAATCTAAATTGAAATTCTTCTTCTTTCTTTGTTTACTAACATCTGACTATACTCGTAATAACAATACTATAGCATCTGAATATATTCGTAACATCTCCGAAGCTCACATCACCCTAAACGTTAGATACTGGGCTCTGCTGGTATGAAATAGGGAAACTGACTTGCGAAATTCAACACCTCTGTCTTTGCTTTTGGTTAGAAAGAAAAAAAAAACGTCAAAAGCGGTCAATATAGTTGCTCCGTATTTTTTAACATCTAAAATAATCAGAATCCATTACAATTGATATGTATGTGCAAAAGAAAGTCTAACAATATACGAAACCATAGTAACGGTTGCGTGGCAACCAGCCGCTGTTATGTGCGCACAGTGTTGTAATAATTCTATGATATGGTTGGATGGGAGCTTTGAAAATTGAAAATTTTAAAATCCTATAAATGAATCAAACTTTGGAAGCAAGCACTACTACCCTTTGAATTTCTTCGTTTTTTTTTTACTACTAGCCCTGAACAATTATTTTCCTTAGTTATATTTTTTTCTAATAGTTTAAGTACTTTTTAAATATTTTACTGTAAGTAAATGTTCCTTTTCCTCGAGCCGTATGCACGTCTGTGAAGTGTGTTCACGATCTTTTAATAGCACAAAAGGACTTCATGTACATCAATCACGTATTCATCACGCTCGTATCATTAATTCACCTCCATGTAGCCAAAACCTCGACACCCTGACTTTCAACAACTCACCACTATCCCCCATACCCCTACACTCACAAGTTAGCCAACTGAAACATTCAACTAGCATCGTAAAACGAATACCCCGGGGTGCCCGATCCTGCGTAGCCTCGGCTCTAGCAGATACCATGAAAGATGAATACCAAGAAAATGTACTCGCGACAACAACCCCGCTTCTTGGCATGACCTCCTAACATTCGCTCACAGAACTCTACACGCCACCCCCGAAACTAAAACCTCACTCACTCAACAAATTAAAAATAACACTGCCCCTAACACTCAATTACCCCCAGCGGCATCTCCAAGGCCTCCGCATAGCAAACCTAAAGACTTGTTCTCTAAAGTTGAAGAGAAAGTGCAAGACCTAAAGGGTGCCGCTCGGCTGCTTTTTTCAAATGACACCATAGCACCTGATACACCGGAGATCGCCTTAGCATTACAATCGAAACACCCCCCAGGCCCTACCTGTCCACCTTTTGTAGACCCACCATCTGAGGTTGCAACATGCCTCCACGCCAAAGAAGAAGATGTTGTTGCTGCCATTGCTTCTTTCCCTATAGGTTCGGCGTCTGGACTGGATGGCATCTCCCCCCAGCATCTCAAAGACCTCACCAGCCACGGTGTGGGCGCAGGTGGCGACCACGTCATCTCGGCCCTAACCGGACTAGTCAACATCATGTTGGAGGGGGCTGTGTGCCAGGAAGTTACGCCTATCCTATACGGAGCAAATTTAATAGCTTTAATTAAAAAAGATGGTGGTGTACGACCGATCGCTGTAGGGTCCACTCTGCGGCGATTGGCTGCCAAAATTTGTGTTCGGCTAACACGGTCAAAATTTCAATCCCTTTTGGAACCCGTACAAGTTGGCTTCGGAACCCGTGGAGGTTGCGAAGCGACGGTACATTCCGTACGCACCTTTGCTCAAGATGATCAATGTGAAGTGATCCTTAAGTTAGACGTAAAAAATGCTTTTAATTCGGTCAACAGGGACATCCTCCTGAATGAAATTAAATTATACGTTCCGGAGATCTACAATTTTATGTTACAGTGTTATCACTGTCCTTCTAAATTATTACACAAAAATAATGAAATTATTTCGGCTGTGGGATGTCAGCAGGGTGATCCCCTCGGTCCAGCAATCTTCAGTTTGGCCATTAATTCGATAATCCACAAAGTAAATTCAAAGTTGAATATATGGTACCTAGATGACGGTACCATAGCCGGGGACGCTCAGACTGTTCTAACTGACTTAGTAATGATAAAACAAAATTTTGATCTCATTGGCTTACATTTAAATTTTAATAAGTCTGAACTCTTCATTAACGACAAAACAAACACAACCTCTGCTCAATCCATAGTTAATAATTTTAATAGCGTAGCCCCAAATATCAATATAGTAACAAAGAACAGTCTACGCCTCCTTGGTTCACCTATTTTTGATGAGGTCATTCCACCAGTTCTAACAAATTCGGTTTCTAAATTTAATGAATTTTCGGACCGCCTCCTTAAAATTAGCAGCCATTCCGCTCTTTTCATCATTAAGTTTTGTCTATTTGTTCCTAAATTTACGTACCTGCTCCGCTGCTGCCCAGTGTGGAAATTTCCCCATCTAATCCAAGACTTGGACAATACAATAAAATTCCAAATTGAAACTATCATAAATATCAGATTAAGCGAGCAGGCATGGACGACCCAAGCCTCCCTACCAATTAGGTATGGTGGCCCGAAAAATCTCTACTGTAGCACTGCCAGCATTTCTGTCCTCAATCCATAGCTCGTCTGACCTCGCAGGAAAAATCCTTAAAGCCCCCGCGGCTACAAACTGTGAGATCGCGAGCTTGGTCGAGGCTGAAACTGCCTGGCTAGCAATAAATAATAAAAAATAAAGCAATAAAAAATGTCCGGTTCAGTTTTTGGAATTTTAACTGCATTCGATCACAATGTACAAACGTGGGAGACGTACAAGTGTCGTATACAACAGTGGTTCGTGGCTAATGATATTACCGCTACAACGGATTCTACAGGAAAAAAGCGGCGAGCTATCTTGTTGAGCGCTTTGGCGGACGGTACACATCGGTTGGCATCGGATCTTGCCTTACCAAAACAGCTGCAAGATGTTCCGTACGTTGACGTGGTTACTCTTTTGGATAAGCATTTTATCTCAGACTAGAAGAAGAATATAGACGGAACATGTAGAATGAACACGTGAAGCCAAATGACATTTTCAATGTGTGCGTGTGACTCCGATTTCCGTGTACCGATACCACTAACGGTGTGTGCGTAATGTTGCCAGCAAATGAAAAATCTCCAAAAAATCTTAGTGGACATATATGATGGATAATTAATATTTGTTATAGTAAATGTTATCTGCAATTATTTTATATCATTTACACAAATGATTATTATGATATGTGCCTAAAATGGGGAAGTGTTAAAATAAATGAAAACGTGATAAACACTGAGTAAACACACTTTAATTACTAGCTTTCAAAAAATCCCATAATTAAAATAATCCTTTTTAAGATGAATGAACAAAGCTCCATTCCAGTGTAAGTACAAGTTACAGTCAACAACAAAAGTTGATTAGCACAAAAATATTTATTATTCTTTTTTACATCCCAATGCATGTGCCACAGCAATGTACTAGTAATGTTAGAATACCCAAGGACAAAGTTAATATATTTCGTGTTTTGTTTATGATTTTGTGATCGGTTTAACAGCTATAGTGATCAACAGATAAGAATTATTGGTTAAGCTACTTTTGTCGTTGACTATACATGAAGTAGATATCAATAGTCGTTAGGTTAAGACTAAGGCCTTTGTAGTGTTAGACTGAAATTAAAATACTGACACAGTAACATAAATAAATTGGATCAGAACACAGGCTGGGAGGTCAGACAGCAGTCAATTCCAAGATTGCCGAAATAGCCAAGCCACGCATAGTAAGTAGATCCCGGACACAGATGTGATCGGGAGTTCGGGAGTAACGCACGAATGATGATGATGATAATTAGAAACATCGAGCTTGTCAACATTGATGACACTGATTTTTTTTACTCAGTACTTTATAATTCCCATAAATACTGCAAAATATTTTGTGGAAATGATGAAAAAATTATGGCAACTCTGTATAGTATGGCGGAGGTTTTGTGTTCCTAGTTTGTGCAACTAAAATATTTAGAAAAATGTTATGAAATCTAATAAGAAATAGTTAATTACTTATGAAACGATAATCCAGCATTCTTCCTATGAATAGTTGAAGTGTTTTTACACCTTTTCACCACACAATACGGCATATTTATAATATTTTGTTCAACCGTGATCGCACGTGCGTACACACTCGCTGCTCACAAAGGAGTGCGAGCGGAATGGTATCCCATTGCTATATAGTATCCCTTTTGGCGGCTTCACTCGCTAGTTCTATTCGTTCCGTCTATGTTATTCTTTTAGTCTGAGCATTTTATACCCAAACGATGTGGATTCGGCACACACGACGACACAAGTTTTACGCAGCTACGCAACAAGAAGGGGAGTCGTACGCATAATGGGCGGCTAAACTTCGGGGTTTGACAGCTCATGCGGGTTCTCCAACATTGAAGAGGCACTGCGTGACAGATTTGTGATGGGGATGTTGTCTGGACCTGAACGAGACAAACTGTTCACCAAGGACCTCGAAAGTTTATCGTTAGCAAAAGCGGTGGAAATGGCCGAGAACACGAGACGTGCGCGAGCCGCTACATCGGCGGATAGCCGCGGGTCGCAGGAACAGGTGTTCAAGATTTCACGGGCTTCAGGAACACCTACGGATCGGGAGGTATCGGCTAGTTCTGGCAGCAAGAATAAAACGCGATGTCAAGTGTGTGGGTACTTTAATCACGAATCATCCCAGTGTCGGTTTGCCACAGCAAAATGTAGGAAGTGTAATGCAACGGGACATTTACGTAGAATGTGCAAATAAATTAAGTATATGAAGTCAGAGGCTGCGGACGAAAGCGATGACGGTGGTGAGTGTTTTAATATACGGTCTATAAAGGGGGAACCGATGTCAGAAAAAGTGTTGATTTCAGGGGTCGAACTAAATTTTGAAATAGATAGTGGTTCGGCTGTGACAGCCATTTCAGTTCTGACGTATGAAAGATATTTCAACAATGTACCATTGTCACCAACAAATAAAAGATTACTTTCGTATACAGGTGACAAAATTATGTGTGTAGGTATAGCGCGCCTACAGATTACGTACGCAAACAAGTCGCATATACTTTGTGTCTATGTTGTGCGAGATGGCGGCCCGCCAATTCTAGGCCGAGATTTTATATCTAAATTCAACTTAGAATTGTTACCCATACAATATTGTAAGGAATTAGAGGATAAAGATTGGTTTTCGGCGTTACAACGTCGTTATCCCACAGTATTTTCCGATAAATTGGGATTATTTAACAAATTTAAAATTAAATTACAATTGAGGGATGATGCAAAACCGGTATTTGTGCGGGCTCGGCCGATAGCGTTCGCTTTGAAAGCAAAAGTAAATGCTGAGTTAGATCGCTTAATGACATTAGGTATATTACAACCGGTAGAACACGCGCAGTACGTGGCGCCGATCGTACCTGTGTTGAAGCAGAATGGATCTATACGTATATGCGCCGATTATTCTACCGGGTTAAAAAAACAGTTGCTCGTTGATAAATATCCTCTGCCAACCGTAACAGAACTATTTTCAAAGTTGTATGGGGGACAACAGTTCACTAAATTAGACTTGTCAAACGCGTATAACCAGTTTATGCTGGATGAGGAATCCCAGGAATTAATATGCATAAATACTTTCCGTGGGTTTTTAAGCAATTGCGCCTTTGTTTTGGTATAGCAAGCGCCCCCGGGGCGTTTCAAAGAGCTATGGAGGGGATACTGGCTGGCGTACCAGGTACGCTATGTATGCTTGACGATATTTTGATTACCGGGAAAAATAAATCGGAACACCTAGAAAGATTACATCAAGTATTACAAAGATTACAAGACGCGGGACTGACCTTACAAAAAGAAAAATGTGTTTTTTTTCAAAGGAGGTAAACTATCTTGGTTATGTTATCGATAAGAACGGCCTGCATAAATCGTCACAAAACGTTAAAGCGATGGTGGAAGCACCCGTGCCGACAAACGTAAATCAATTGCAATCTTTTTTGGGGCTAGTTAATTATTATAGGCAATTTGTTCCGAACGCGTCTTCCATATTGAGTCCTTTGTATGATTTATTAAAAAAAGGCACCAAGTGGTGTTGGTCCCAACAACATGGCGTTCGTGTGTATTAAGGAATGTTTAGCGTCAGATCGGGTGTTAGCTCATTTTAATTCGGAAGCCACCATTATTTTAGCGGTTGATGCGTCACCGTCGGGTTTGTCTGCAATACTATCGCAAAAGGAAAGCGATAATGTGGAGCGGCCGATATCGTTCGCGTCGAGAACGCTCAATGCAGCGAAAAAGCGTTACTCACAAATACAAAAAGAAGCAACCGCGATTATATTTGGTATTAGACGTTTTCATCAATATCTATATGGCCGGTCAGTACCATTCATTCTACGTACCGACCATAAACCCTTGTTATCTATTTTCGGACCACATCGGGGTATACCGGAAATTTCTGCGAACCGTTTACAACGATACGCTTTGTTTTTAAGCGGATACAATTCAAAAATAGAATACGTGCGTAGTGCTCAGAACAGTGCAGATTTTTTATCTCGCGCATGTTTACCGGAGGATAGCACACAAGAGGTAGGGGGTTCGATGCCCGAATCTGATAGGGCCTCGTATATTAATTTTGTGTTAGACGGTGGTTTACCGGTAACGTTAAAGTCATTACGCGACGCGACGGAGTCAGATGTAAATTTACGGGAAGTGGTCAACTTTGTGCAGAATGGTTGGCCTAGGAAGCCTCCCACTGAATATCTCAAGCCATATCATGCGTGTAGGGCGCAACTGTCATACGAGAATGGCTGTCTAATGAGAGGACACAAAGTAGTGATTCCGGAAAATTACGAAGTGATATATTAAGGGAATTACACCAATCGCATTTAGGAATCGTTAAGACAAAGGCGGAGGCGCGGTCGCGAGTTTGGTTTCCCGGGATAGATGCGGCCTTGGAACGTCTAATAGGTCCTGTGAAGTATGTATACAACTACGCCCATCGCCGGTACGAGCGCCCATAGCGCACTGGGAATATCCCCCAACGCCATTTTACCGGGTACACATAGATGTTTTGGGGCCGGTTAAAGGCCAGACTTATTTAGTTGTCCGCCTACATCTCGCCGACTCTGGACGAGCCTCAGTTTGAGATATGGCTCACTGAGCTCGACGTCGTCTTCGCTGCGTGCCGTCCTCGCCCTGTCCTGCTCCTGGGAGACTTCAACGCCTGGAGTGTGGCGTGGGGCTCCCGGGAAACTAGGGACAAGGGGAGGCTTCTTGAGGACTGGACCAGAACGCGTGGTCTGGTAGTCCTCAACCGGGGGAATGTCGCCACCTTTTGGCGGCGGGGGACGGAGTCGATCGTGGACGTTTCTTTCGCGACCCCAGCCCTCGCCGACCGTATTTCAGGCTGGCGCGTGGAGGAGGGTGTGGAGACGCACTCGAACCACCGGTTCATCCGGTTCGATGTTGCGCCCCCACCTGGCCTCCCACAGCCAGTCGAAAATCCCCCGGATCCGCGTTGGGCTCTTCAACGTTTAGACCGGGAGGCTCTCCTGGAGGCGGCAATCGTGCAGGCCTGGATTCCGGCACCGGACAGGCCTGCCGATGTGGAAGCCGAAGCGGAGTGGTTCAGGAGAGCCATGTCGCAAATCTGTGATGCGGCGATGCCTAGGGTTACACCCAGACCGGAAAGGAAGCAGGTGTACTGGTGGTCGCCGGAGATTGCACAGCTGCGCGCAGCATGCATCTCCGCCCGCCGCCAGTACACCAGGTTTCGCCGGAGGCATCGCCGCCCAGACGACGCGGCAGCCCGAGAGGCGGAGCTTTATCAGGCATACAGGGAGGCCAAAGGTATTCTCCAGGAGACGATAAAGCGGGCCAAGACGGCGGCCCGCGAGGAGCTCCTGGAGACCCTTCAGCAGAACCCATGGGGGCGCCCGTACCTACAGGTCAGAGAGAAACTCCGACCTAGGGCGCCCCCACTGACCCAGAGTCTCCAGCCGCAGCAGTTGGAGCGGGTCATGGACTCCCTGTTTCCGACGAGCGCGGAGGATCACGTCCCTCCGCGCATGGCTCCGTCTCTGCCCGACGCGGATAGCACCAGCGAAGACGACGTACCCGAAGTCAGGGTGGGGGAGCTAGGGGCGGCAGTACTCCGGCTTAAACGCCGGAAAATCACTGCCCCCGGACCCGACGGCATTCCTGGCCGTGCATGGGTCCTGGCCCTCGAAGAACTCGGGTCTCGACTGATGGGGCTCTTTAGCGCATGCCTCGAAAGGGGCCAGTTTCCCAAGGTGTGGAGGACGGGGAAACTGGTTCTGATCCGTAAGGCGGGGCGGCCGGTGGACTCACCGTCCGGATACCGGCTGATCGTGTTGCTTGACGAGGTGTGTAAGCTCTTTGAGCGAATTATCGCGGAACGCCTCGTCGAGCATCTCACGAGTGTGGGGCCAGACCTGGCGGATAACCAGTTCGGTTTCCGTCGGGGACGCTCCACCGTGAGCACGATCATGCGTGTGAAGAGCCTGACGGAGGAAGCAGTCTCACAGGGCAAGGTGGTGGTGGCGGTGTCTCTTGACATCGCCAACGCTTTCAACACCTTGCCATGGAGCTGCGTTAGGGAGGCGCTCGTATATCACGGAACGCCTCTCTACCTCCGTCGTATTGTCGGGGCCTATCTCTCGGAGAGGGCCATAGCTTTCCCTAGCTGGCCCGGGCCAGCTCGGCGAGATGTGTCGTGCGGTGTTCCACAGGGATCTGTCTTGGGGCCGCTTCTGTGGAACATCGGCTACGACTGGGTGCTGCGGGGTGCGTTGCCTGAGGGCGTCGGCGTAACGTGCTACGCCGACGATACCCTCGTCACGGCACGGGGTGCAACGTACCAGGAGGCAGCACTCAAGGTCACGACGGGTGTTGCTCAAGTCGTGGGTCGGATACGGCGGCTGGGACTGGAGGTGGTCTTGCACAAGTCCGAGGTTCTGTGCTTTCACAGACCTCGGAACGGTCCACCTGAAGGTTCCAGCATAAGTGTGGGAGGAGTTAGCATCGGCATCAAGCCCTCGATGAAGTACCTAGGGATCGTTCTTGATAGCCGATGGAACTTCGGACCACATTTCCGAAGTTTGGTCCCTAAAGTGACGGGGGCATCAGTCGCGCTTTCGCGACTCATACCCAACCTAAAGGGACCCAACGCCTCCTGCAGGAGACTGTACCTGGGGATCGTGCGGAGTATGGCCCTATACGGGGCTCCCGTATGGGCGGCGCGGTTGACGGCCAACAACTCACCGCTCCTTAATAGACCGTTGAGGACCTTGGCCGTCAAAACAATAAGAGGGTACCGCACGATCTCCGGAGAGGCTGCATGTCTCCTAGCCGGGACCCCTCCATGGGACTTGGAAGCGAGACCCCTTGCGTCATTGTTCCAATGGCGCAAGCGCAATGGAGGCGCTGGAGCGGGACCACAGGCCTACGTCTCGAGAAATCGAGGACCGGCGGTCCCAACTCCACCAGGATCTCATGGAGTCATGGAGGGTGTGACTGGAGCAACCCAGATGGGCTACCACCATCATCGCGGCGGTGAGTCTGATCATGGACGATTGGCTGCAGAGGCGGCATGGTGACCTCACGTATCGTGCGACGCAGATCGTTACCGGGCATGGATGCTTCGGTGGCTATCTGTTTCGCATCCATCGTGAGGTCACACCCAGGTGTCAACACTGCGAGGTTTCCGACAACGACACCGCACTCCACACGTTGGTGGAGTGTTCTGCGTGGGCGAGTCAGCGCCGGGACCTCGTAGTGGGTCTGGGCGTGGATACCCTCTCGTTGGAGACCATGCTTCAAGCCATGGTCTCCAGCATGAGTAGGTGGAACGCGGCCGTGTCCTTTTGCGAGCAAGTTATGCTCGCGAAGGAGGCGGCCGAGAGGGAGAGGGAGCGTACCCTCCCCGCCGAGTTCCGTAGTCAGCGGCGAGGGCGCCGCAGACTCATCTACGCCCAAGACCATCGACCTCCATGATCGGGGCCTGAGGACGGCGGGATCGCCACCCGTCGTTCTTACAGAAGCAGGCTAGAAGGGTTGCGTGCTGCGGGGCCTTTGCCCCATAACACGCAACCAGATTCACTCACTGACGCGGGATAAAACCCGACCCCAACGACGCGGGATTCTCATCCCGACCCAACCCCCGCAGAGACCACAGAGGTGGTCAAAGTCCGCCGGGCGCCACTGGAAATACGTTCTGCTTGTAACCAGAGACGCCCGGCAACGGACGGTAGAGCGGCCGCGGCCATGGGGCGCGGAATTAAAAAAAAAATAAAAAAAAAGACTTATTTAGTTATTGTGGACGCATATAATAAATGGGTGGAGGTTTATAATATGAAGTGCAACACTACAACGTCAGCGGTAGTGGAAAGGTTGTGAGATTTGGTATCCCTCATACGTTGGTCAGCGACAATGATACATCGTTTACATCATACGAGTTTGAAAACTTTTGTAGATTGAACGGTATTTCACACTTGACCTCACCGACGTACCACGCCGCCAGCAATGGACAGGCGGAAAGTTTGGTGAAAGTAATTAAAAAAGGGATTTATATAAGTCTAATTGACGGCAACGGGGCACAAAATTTTAATAACAGACTTTTAAAATATTTGTTTCATTATAGAAATTCCGTTCACACTACAACCGGTTTATCCCCGGCCGAACTAGTCTACGGGAGGAAACTTAGAACGCGTTTAGATTTAATTAAACCTGAGTTACCATCGCCATCGTCCGCGGCACTGGCTAAAGAAGTGAAACGTAAACAGTGTACGCAAAATAAGATGGGACGACATAACGGACAAGTGTATACCATTGGCAACACAGTTTATTACAAACATTATACCACCAATGGTAAATATGTGTGGCGTAAAGGATCAGTGGTAAAAAAAATTGGCAAAATTTTATTTTTAATTAGAGACAATACTTCCTTGGTAACAGTAAAAAAACACAAGAATCAAATAATGTTGTATAAAGGTGACGATTGCTCAGAAGACGAAAACTTAGATATGAGTGACGGGTTACGGGGTACCCCGTCAGTTGAGGAGCAGCCAGTTGAAGAGACAAGGCCCTCGACTACGACCTTCAGGGGGGACTCACCACAGGTGGTCACGGGGGTCGTCCCGGGGGGGACAGAAGGGCCCTCGGATTTATCTATCAGCGGTACAAAGCCTCAGTCTGTCGAGATTTCGGAGGAGGTGTTTGTGGAGGCACTAGCGGATCCGCCCGAGGCCGAGAGTAGTGCCGCGGTCCCATTGCAACAGGGGGGCAGTCGAACGGTGTCAACACCACGTTCTAAACGCAATCGACCCAAAGTTAATTATAAACTGTTTTAATAGATTAACCTGCCTAATTGTTTCACATTTAATGTTTATTCAGTAAGTATTTGTAAGCTAGGGGGAGGAGTGTTGTTTATGTGTACCTACATGCACCTACTTATACATTATTGCTTGGTCGTATGTATTAAACGTCATTCCGTAACTAGCAAGCAGTTGTTTCACTTGTCCGCACCTCATACTTAACATAATCTTTCTGTACTTTGAAAAGTAGCTGTAACCGAAATTATAGGAGCAGCAAAGACATTAATGTTTAGATTTTAGGCGTCAATACAGGTTAAGAATCAAGTAATGTGAAACGGGGACTCAGCAGACTGTTGACACAACTGCCATTTATGTCCAACACACGCATGAAAACATTCGGGAAAAACACGTTTGTGGAACTTTACCAATTTCTTTTTTGGACTGTACGTAAGTATAATTCCGTAAAAAACGCAGTAAAACGTTTAATAATTGACTGAGGGAGCGAAGCGACCGAAGTCTCCGTTTCAACTTGCAGACTGGGGAGAATTTCTTTCGTCTGTACCTCTACATGTCTACATCTCTACATCTACGGGTTCCGTCAGATCATGTTTGCGGCCGTATTTATCAACCGATTTTCATGAAACTTTACACATACACTACAATGATTAACATGTTCATTATATTTTTTGGATTGGATGAAAAATTAAAGAGTAATAAAGAAAATTGAAGTCTACCGTTCACAGAACCACTAGTAATATATAACTAGTGGTTCTGTCAACCGTACACATCGGGAGCGGCTTTGTTTATTCTTAAATTGTATTTATTTGCATGACTTTTGATTTTATTTATATCGGTAGCTATGGTTACGGATTGCATTTTTGACAGACCGTAGACTTCGGGAGCTTTGTTTAGAAAATTTATTTTTCAATTTTCTTTATTACTCTTTTATTTAACTTATATGTATACTACATGTAGTATACATATAAGTTATATGTAGTATAGTAGTAGGTATATGTTATATAATTTACTTATATCCGAACCCGTAGATGTAGAGATGTAGAGGTACAGACGAAAGAAATTCTCCCCAGTCTGCAACTTGAAACGGAGACTTCGGTCGCTTCGCTCCCTCAGTCAACTAAAAAGGTTTGCTAAAAATATAACTTGTGAAATACATTTTAATATTGTTCGTAGTTTAGGAGCCTATATAATTTAAACACGGAGATTTATAGCCAGGTTCTTTCTCGAAAAAAAAAATGGTTCTTTCTCTCGGTTCTACCCATAAACTTATATGTAGGTATTCTACTGTAGAATACATATAAGTTTATGGTTCTACCTATTGCTTTGCGAATCTGGTAGTACATGTAAATATAGAAGCTATAATAATTTTTATTTTAATTACTTACTGACGCTTTTAAGACCGAATACCCTGGACTGCGTTCCGCACCAATAAGTCCATCCTCAATGAACTTCATATAAAAATAGATTATCGTCGACTGTGCAGCTACGAATATTAAAGTTCTTTGGACATATTTCTAGAAAGGAGAGCTCTATGGAGAGGTTAGTCGTGCAAGGGCGCGTGGAAGGCACAAGACCACGGGATCGGTCCCCAAACCGGTGGATTGAGCTCATCAGATCCACTACGCAATCAACTGCGGTGGAATGTGCTCGCAGTGCAAGGCAAAGGCAGAAGTGGAGGCGCATCGCTCGACAAGCAGCTGCCTTTGCCGAGGGGAGTGACGGGGTAGTCTATCAGCAGTCACGACCACTCTGTCAAGAGTTAACGACTAAGAAGAAGACAAATTAATAAATCATTTCATTTCAAAAAAATAAACAAACAATTGAATATTTCCTCTTTATGTTATTATTATAATAAACATCTTCATATAACATCTAATGCTATTTCAGTGCTGTCCTAAATAAGGTACTTTTATCGACAATCAACTTTTAAATAAAACCATACAACAAAAGACTAAACATTGTATAAAAATTAAGTGGAATGTATAAAAAAAGGGTACAACATTTCGATGCATTTATCAGCCTTAGTTACTGTTTCTTCTCGTTATTTCTATTGTAGCTGTTTCTGAAATAACAACAAAGAATATTCATCGCTCGTTTTTTAAAGAAGCGATGTTGAATATCACGATTTCTTTATAATAAAGCGATGAAATGGAAATTACTTTTATACGTAGTTTGTTTGTTAAGGAAAATTGAATAGTGGAGATACAAAATATTTCACAAACGGAGAAAACTTCTAAACATTCATACATATTTAAAAACACGTCAAAAATTGACATGACAACCGACTTCAAATTACCGAAATGGGACCGAATAATTGTCGGAATGGGATCAAATTGAAATGGGACCAATTAGTAACAGTCCAAAGAAAGAAATGAGGCAGCAAACAAAAAAATAGCAGTCAAATTGAGAACCTTCTCCACTTTTCGGAAGTGGGTTGATAAAATAATAGGTAGCAATTTAATCAACATATACATTGTTATGTTTAAATATGTTAACCTAGCAGGTGATTACATATTTGAGCCGTTTGGGGTTGAGACACTGGGGTCATGGGGTCCGAATGCTCGCCGCTTTTATAGAGACACTAGTGGTCGCCCGCGACTTCGTCCTCGTGGTAATTTGGATGTTTTTCCCGTTCCCGTCGCGCCGCGTCATATTTTGAACAATTCACACAATATCTTTATAAATTGTAGCCTATGTGTTATTTTGATGTATAAGCTATATTATTGTAAAGTTTCATTAAAATCCATTCAGTACTTTTTACGTGAAAGAGTAACAAACATCCATCCATCCATACATACATACATACTTACACACTCACAAACTTTCGCGTTTATAATATTAGTAGGATTGCTAAACGCCTAATCGATGCTTCTCAGGACAGAAGGCTGGCTATTTTCTGGCCCAAAGAATAAGTATCGCCATCCAACGTGGCAACACCGCCAGTATTCTGGGAACCTTCCCAGTAGGCAATGACGCGGAGGATTTTTTTAAAGGTTTTTTGTAATGTAACTATTTTTAGTCTATAATTATGTATAAGTATTGTAATTCTTATTGTAAATATATATATAAATTTTGTTATTCCTATATTTACCTAATCACGAGAACTCTTTTAAGTGATAAAGGATTTTATGCAATTCGAATCAGGAAATGCTCTTTCTCACAAAGGCACAGAGAAAGTTATAATTTATTATAGGCATCTGTTCGACGATTTACGAGTAATTGAGTAAAAAACATCTTAAAACCTATTACACAGACTTTTACACTATAAATTTTTAACTACTTTCTAGTATTTTATAAGTAACAAAAACGAATGTCATCGGCCGGAATTAAACCTTCCCCTAACAAGGAATTTCCCTTGTTAGGCTCTCTTTTATCCAAAAGTATCCGCTAAAACCAATTTATACATTACTAGCTAAACAGATGCTGCTGGGACTGACGATGGGTCAGGTCCCAGCAGTGTGAAGAAGAAGGGCCGCTCTTCTGCGACGAAGAAGAGGACCCTCGAGGAGAAGGGGGGGCCGCCGCGCGACCGTAGCACCAGCTGCTCCGGGTGGGGGTCCCTCCTCTCCAGCGATTCGGAGGAGGAGGTGCCGGTCAAGACGGTGCGTACGCGTCTCGACGCGTACAGAAAGCGGCCGCCAACTCCTCCTCCGTCCTCGGTCCAACTGTCCCAGCGAAGTCGCCGGGAAATCGGTGGGCCGCCCGCGCGGGAGCTTATGAGCGTTTTTGCCCGCATGAACGCGGCCATGCGGGGCAACAGAAACGTGGCGAGGAGGAAGAAGATTGTGGCTTCACTGGTGGATGAAGCCCAATCTTCCCTCAACAAGCTCCTCGCGCGGAGCGTCACCAAGGAGGAGGCGAGGCTCCGGAAACAGGTGACGAGCCTGGAGGCGGAGCTCGCTGCTTCCAGGAAGCAGATGGATGACCTGTGGCGGGAGGTCGCTGACTTGACCAAGGTGGTCAAGGCGCCTCCCGGTCCCATGCTGCCGCCTCCTCCTCCGACGGCTGGACCAGCGCCGAAGACTGCGCCACCGACGGCACCCACCACGGCGCCCACCAAGGCGCCCACCACGGCGCCAACCACGGCGTCCACCAAGGCGCCCACCACGGCGCCCACCATGGCGCCCACCACGGCGCCCACCACGGCGCCCAACACGGCGCCCGGATCGCCGCCACAGCCTGTGCCAACTATGGTACAGGTCCTGACGGCGATCGAGAGGCGCCTCGCGGTCCTGGAGGACCGGGCGTACCGCCCTCCGCTAGCACGTCCCGCGTTCTCATACGCGGCGGCTGTTGGCGGTTCTCCCGCTCCAGGACCAAGCGGCACACCCGCTGTCCGCCGCCCCGCTCCGCTCCAGCGTACCGGTTGCCGGCCTAGACCGCGGCCCAGGCGCGGAAGGCGAAGGGGCGCGGCAAGAAGAGCGGCACCCCTGCCGCCTCCTCTTCCTCTAACGCTCCCGCTGCTTCTTTACATCCCTCCGGACGGGAGGGATGGGAGGTAGTGGGGGCAAAGAAGAGGAAGACGAAGGCCGCCAAGAAAGCAGCCAAGAAAGTGGCCAAAGCCGCCGCGGCGAAGGCGCCGAAGAGGCCCCGCGCTCCTCGCTCCACAGCCGTCGTCCTTACGGTGACGACGGAGGGTGTGGAGAGGGGTATGGGGTACGCTGATGTCCTGAGGACCGTGAAGTCCTCAGTCAACCTCTCAGCCCTCGATATCCAGGGGGGTCTCCGGTGCAAGACGACACGCACCGGGGCTCGTCTCCTCGAGGTCTCCGGCGCCTCCAGCGGCCCTAAAGCGCAGCTTAGGGACGCGCTGGACGCAGAAGCCGTCCGCGTCACCAGACCCACCAAATGCGCTGCATTGCGCATCACGGGTCTGGATGACGCGGCCACGACGGAGGAAGTAATCTCCGCCGTCGTGGAGGCGGGCGGCTGCCCCCGTGACCAGATGAAGGCTCCACTGGTCATGGGATGACAGTCGTCCAGTGCCCCATCGCGGCGGCACTGAAAGTGACGGACGGACGAAGCCTCCTCGTAGGGGGCTTCCTAAGGGCGCAGGTGCACCTCCTTCGTGCCCGGGAAACCAGATGTTTCCGGTGCATGGTGGTGGGGCACGTCGGAGTGCAGTGCACAGCGGAAGTCACCGTGGGCGATCGGTGCTTCCGCTGCAGCCGGCCCGGTCACAAGGCAAGTGCCTGTGATGCCCCGCCTCGCTGCTTTAGATGCGAGGCGGAGGGGAAAACTGCGGACCACCGGGTCGGCAGCACAACCTGCGCCGCCTCGAGGCCAAAGCCTCGTCCGTCCGCTGAGAGCGGTGGGGGTGCCGCTACTGCACGGCCAGATGTTTCTCGGCGGGATGCTGATATGGACGTCCATTAATGTGTGACGCCCATATCCGTATCCTGCAAGTGAATTTGAACCGCTGCCGCGCTGCTCAGGATCTTCTGTACCAGAGCATCCGGCAGTGGTCCATAAACTTGGCCGTGGTCGCCGAGCCGTACTACGTCCACCCGGTAAGCCCGGTGGTCGAGGACGGCTCGGCCTGTTTTATCTTCGGGGGGTCCGCCGCAGACAACTCGCGCCTTGCTATCATTGCAAGGGGCCCCGGGTGTGTTGCGGCGGAATATGATGGGTTGGCAGTCGTGGCCACCTACATCTCGCCGACACTGGACGAGACTCAGTTTGAGCTATGGCTCACTGAGCTCGACGTCGTCTTCGCTGCGTGCCGTCCTCGCCCTGTCCTGCTTCTGGGAGACTTCAACGCCTGGAATGAGGCGTGGGGCTCCCGGGAAACCAGGGACAAGGGGAGGCTTCTTGAGGACTGGACCAGAACACGTGGTCTGGAGGTCCTCAACCGGGGGAATGTCGCCACCTTCTGGCGGCGGGGGACCAGCTCGGTCGTGGACGTATCGTTCGCGACCTCTGCCCTCGCCGCCCGTATTACTGGCTGGCACGTGGAGGAGGGTGAGGAGTTGCACTCGGACCATCGGTACATCCGATTCGATGTCGTCCCCCCACCTGACCTCCCACAGCCGGTAGATAATCCCCCGGATCCGCGTTGGGCACTTCACCATCTGGATCGGGAGGCTCTCCTGGAGGCATCCATCGTGCAGGCCTGGATTCCGGCACCGGACCGGCCTGCCGATGTGGATGCCGAGGCGGAGTGGTTCAGGAGAGCCATGTCGCAAATCTGTGATGCCGCGATGCCTAGGGTTACACCCAGACCGGCAAGGAAGCAGGTGTACTGGTGGTCGTCGGAGATTGCACAGCTGCGCGCAGCATGCATCTCCGCCCGCCGCCAGTACACCAGGTTTCGCCCGAGGCATCGCCGCCCAGACGACGCGGCAACCCGAGAGGCGGAGCTTTATCAGGCTTACAGGGAGGCTAAAGGTAATCTCCAGGAGACAATAAAGCGGACCAAGACGTAGGCCCGCGAGGAGCTCCTGGAGACCCTGCAACAGAACCCATGGGGGCGCCCGTACCTACAGGTCAGGGAGAAACTCCGACCTAGGGCGCCCCCACTGACCTAGAGTCTCCAGCCGCAGCAGCTGGAGCGGGTCATGGGCTCCCTGTTTCCGACGAGCGCGGAGGAGCACGTCCCTCCGCGCATGGCTCCGTCTCTGCCCGACGCGGATAGCATCAGTGAAGACGACGTACCCGAAGTCAGGGTGGGAGAGCTAGGTGCGGCAGTACTCCGGCTTAAACGCCGGAAAATCACTGCCCCCGGACCCGACGGCATTCCTGGCCGTGCATGGGTCCTGGCCCTCGAAGAACTAGGGCCTCGACGGATGGGGCTCTTTAGCGCATGCCTCGAAAGGGGCCAGTTTCCCAAGGTGTGGAGGACGGGGAAACTGGTACTGATTCGTAAGGCGGGGCGGCCGGTGGACTCACCGTCCGGATACCGGCCGATCGTTTTGCTCGACTAGGTGTGTAAGCTCTTTGAGCGAATCATCGCGGAACGCCTCGTCGAGCATCTCTCGACGGTGGGGCCAGACCTGGCGGACAACCAGTACGGTTTCCGTCGGGGACGCTCCACCGTGAGCGCGATCATGCGCGTCAAGAGCCTGACGGAGCCCTGTCTCTTGACATCGCCAACGCGTTCAACACCTTGCCATGGAGCTGCGTTAGGGAGGCGCTCGTGTATCACGAAACGCCTCTCTACCTCCGTCGTATTGTCGGGGCCTATCTCTCGGAGAGGGCCATAGCTTTCCCCAGCTGGCTCGGGCCAGCTCGGCGGGATGTGTCGTGCGGTTTTCCGCAGGGGTCGTTCCTGGGGCCGCTTCTGTGGAACATCGGCTACGACTGGGTGCTGCGGGGTGCGTTGCCTGAGGGCGTCGGCGTAACGTGCTACGCCGACGATACCCTCGTCACGGCGCGGGGTGCAACGTACCAGGAGGCAGCACTCAAGGTCACGACGGGTGTTGCTCAAGTCGTGGGTCGGATACGGCGGCTGGGACTGGAGGTGGCCTTGCACAAGTCCGAGGTTCTGTGTTTTCACAGACCTCGGAACGGTCCACCTGAAGGTTCCAGCATAAATGTGGGAGGCGTTAGCATCGGCATCAAGCCCTCGATGAAGTATCTAGGGATCGTACTTGATAGCCGATGGAACTTCGGACCACATTTCCGAAGTTTGGTCCCCAAGGTGACACAGGCATCGGTCGCGCTTTCGCGACTGATGCCCAACCTAAAGGGACCCAACGCTTCCTGCAGGAGACTGTACCTGGGGATCGTGCGAAGTATGGCCCTATACGGGGCTCCCGTATGGGCGGCGCGGTTGACGGCCAACAACTCAACGCTCCTTAACAGACCGTTGAGGACCTTAGCCGTCAAAACAATAAGGGGCTACCGCACGATCTCCGGAGAGGCTGCATGTCTCCTAGCCGGGACCCCTCCATGGGACCTGGAAACGAGAGCCCTTGCGTCATTGTTCCAATGGCGCAAGGAGGCGCTGGAGCGGGACCACAGGCCTGGGTCTCGAGAAATCGATGACCGGCGGTCCCAACTCCGACAGGATCTCATGGAGTCATGGAGGGTGCGACTTGAGCAACCCAAGTGGGGTGCCACCATCATCGCGGCGGTGAGACCGATCATGGACGATTGGCTGCAGAGGCAGCATGGTGACCTCACGTATCGTGCGACGCAGATCGTTACCGGGCATGGATGCTTCGGTGGCTATCTGTTTCGCATCCATCGTGAGGTCACACCCCGGTGTCAACACTGCGAGGTTTCCGACGACGACACCGCACTCCACACGTTGGTGGAGTGCTCAGCGTCGGCGAGTCAGCGCCGGGACCTCGTAGTGGCTCTGGGCGTGGATACCCTCTCGCTGGAGACCATGCTCCAAGCCATGGTCTCCAGCGGGAGTAGGTGGAACGCGGCCGTGTCCTTCTGCGAGCAAGCCGTGCTCGCGAAGGAGGCGGCCGAGAGGGAGAGGGAGCGTGCCCTCCCCGCCGAGTTCCGTAGTCAGCGGCGAGGGCGCCGCAGACTCATCTACGCCCAAGACCATCGACCTCCATGATCGGGGCCTGAGGACGGCGGGATCGCCACCCGTCGTCCTTACAGAAGCAGGCTAGAAGGGTTGCGTGCTGCGGGGCCTTTGCCCCATAGCACGCAACCAGATTCACTCACTGACGCGGGATAAAACCCTACCCCAACGACGCGAGATTCTCATCCCGACCCAACCCCCGCAGAGACCACAGAGGTGGTCAAAGTCCGCCGGGCGCCACTGGAAATACGTTCTGCTTGTAACCAGAGACGCCCGGCAACGGACGTTAGAGCGGCCGCGGCCTTGGTGGCGGAACTAAAAAAAAAAAAAAACTAGCTAAACACCGCGACTCCGCCTGATATTATTTTCTCGTTCCCGGATCACAACACATTACCGGGAAAAAAAGTAGTGTATCATGTCGCAGGGATAATGTAGCTTCATAACTGTGAAAGAATTTAAAAAATCGGATCAGTAGTTATGGAGCTTATTTGCTTCAAACAAAACAAAAAATTTGCAGGTACCCATAGATTGTCAGCGCCACTTTTATAACGCTTTATATTCTTCATCTACCTATCTGATCAGCATAATTATTATTCGGTACTATTAGCACTTATATGTCTCAAGAATGATAATAACTTAATCAAATGCAAAATTGAACGGTAGGTGTGCTCACTGAAATTTACACAAGTAATCAACATTAGATTAATATTACTAATTGAACAGTATTGTATGTTATAAGCGAATGTATTAGATTTAATCCAGATTATAATACATCAGGTTAATTAAAGTAAACATTCATTATTTGACAAGCTGTTCTATTCATATATTATTAGATAAGATAGGTCAACTAACCTATAGATTATATTATAATCTAAAGATACAATGTTACTGCCTTGTATATTATATTTGTTAGAGCATAAATACATCTAATGGGGTTCAAACATTGACTCGAAAATACACGTCAAAAGTTGACACAGCAACCGACTTTAAACTACCGACATGGGACCGAATAGTTGTCAGAATGGGACCAAATTGAAATGGGACCACTTGGGATGTAGTATATATGAGGTAACAAACATAAAAAAAATTAGTTGTCGGTATGGGACCAAGTAGTTGTCGGAATGGGAACAAATAGTTGTCGGAATGGGACCAAATAGTTGTCGGAATGCGACCAAATAGTTGTCGGAATGGGACCAAATAATTGTCGGAATGGGAACAAATAGTTGTCGGAATGGGACCATATAGTTGTCGGAATGGGACCAAATAGTTGTCGGAATGGGACCAAATAGTTGTCGGAATGGGACCAAATAGTTGTCGGAATGGGACCAAATAGTTGTCGGAATGGGACCAAATTGAAATGGGACCACTTGGGAAGTAGTAGATATGAGGTAACAAACATAAAAAGAAATAGTTGTCGGTATGGGACCAAATAGTTGTCGGTATGGGACCAAATAGTTGTCGGAATGGGACCAAATAGTTGTCGGGATGGGACCAAATTGAAATGGGACCACTTGAAATGTAGTATATATGAGGTAACAAACATAAAAAAAATTTGTTGTCGGCATGGGACCAAATAGTTGTCGGAATGGGAATAAATAGTTGTCGGAATGGGACCAAATAGTTGTCGGAATGGGATCAAATAGTTATCGGAATGGGACCAAATAGTTGTCGGAATGGGAACAAATTGTTGTCGGAATGGGACCAAATAGTTGTCGGGATGGGACCAAATTGAAATGGGACCACTTGGAAAGTAGTAGATATGAGGTAACAAACATAAAAAAAAACTTAGTAGTTTAAGTGTATTCATAAGTTTCCAATCTTTCATTGTACCATGTAGGTGTGTATTTACCTAAAAAATCAGAACATAAGTACGTCTCCTTGTTAGGGAAATGTTGCAGGTTCGAGGTCTGCCGATTACATTAGTTTTTGCAAGATATAAATAGGTACAGCTATTTTACCCAACTATTTTATTCTAGTAGTAACCTCACATTATTCTCCTTGTTTGTACAGTGAACGGCTTCGGATTCATTCAAGTTAAAAGGAGAGTGACCATATTTGTATGGAGTTTGGATCCAAAATAAAACACGTGTCTCAACCGCTTTAATATCTTGAAGTTTTGACACGCCGCCGCCCGCCATAAATTAAGCCCGCATTTGGACCTGCTTCTTTTTGCCAGTAAGTTTAGCTAAAAAATTTATAAATAAGAAAAGTGTATATTTAACATTAGGTACATGGTTTCCGCCGGGTGCCACTGGAAATATCTTCTGCGTGTGAGCCAGATACGCCTGGCAACTGACACGTGGGAGAGGCCGCGGATCTAGGCCGCCGAATAAAAAACAGTACATGGTTTCATTAAGAAGTAGGTAAACATTCTTTTCAATCTATTATTAAGTATCATAAAAATACTAATTTTGAGATTATGTAGAACTTATACAAGCTGATAGAGCTCGTAGATGAAACAGTATTGATCAGGGAGTCTACAAATAATCCTCATTTACCTCGTAATTCTCATCAAACACTGTGTAAATAGATTGTGCTACAGATAGGAGAATAACGATATAACGATAGCAAGCGATATAACAATGAAACTGCTAGATAATCCTTATAAAATTATTATTAGTTTTATTTTTTCTTCTTGCTGGCTCTTGTAACAGGGCTGAAACGTCGGGTAATAAAGATGTAGGTATGTATATATCTCAATAATCGTGTAAAAGACCCGTCTTAAGTTTATAATTATTAGGTATGTTCTTGCGGTTTGGTGTTATAAATAAGTGGACGGTACATAGGTGTAGTTCTAGTACCTCTACTATCACAAAAAAAAACAGAATATCGACGCGCGCGGGAGCGCGCGACCAAGTTCCCGCACCACCCCTCTCATGAGCTGCCGTGAAGTATAACTCCTACCAGAGTTTACCCGATTTTCACCATGTTTGGACCTTCACTGCGACTAGCACAGAGGTCCGACAGCAACCAAACTTTATATTCATGCTAGATATAATGCCATGTAAAACTCCTGAAAAAAAATCAGCTTCCTAACCCCAGCGGTTGCTGAGATACAAGTACCCCGAAAGTGCACTTTTTACAGAAATCATGGACTGACTGACTGACCCATACAAATTCTAACCCACTTCCAGATGTGCTGGAATGCTGAAATTTGGAATGTAGTTCCCATTTATGCCCAAACCATAAGGAAAAATCGAAAAACTTAAAAAAGTAAAAAAAAATATCATAACCTCAGCTGTGTAGCCGGATAGCGATAACAAGACGACCATGCCATCTGCAAAAATAATAAAAACTGAACCAACGTACCTGTGAGCTATTTCATTTCATTAAAACGATCCATTGAGTGACTCTTCTTATAGTTCCTTATTCTATGATACTCGTAATACTAAGAAACTATAGGTATCAAAAAGGTGTGATATCCAAGGCCAAAACACTTCGTGTAAAGGCTGACCAAGTTCCCCTGGCCTATCAAAGTTATAATATGGAGATGTGTCAAGTTCCACGAAATTCGGGACACCATAGAACTTGGTGCCTTCAACTTTACCGCACTATACTTACTTATACTTGGATATATTTAAGGGGCTCCAGTGCAACAAACGTGATTTTATTTCCGTTTTGATACAGAACCCTTTGTGCGCGAGGCTGGCTCGGTTTTTTTTATCATTAGTAAATTATGGTAGGTACTTTATGTTAGTGTAAAAATTTCGTTCGCAAGTTAAGAAAAAAGAAATTAAGTGTGATAGGTACCACGAACTGTCCTTTTGAAAGCCTTAATCCGTTATAAAAAATTCAAGAGTCCATCTTGGTCTCGGTCAGCACTAAGTGCTATCCACTCAGATTATATTAGCATCATAGTCACAATCATCATCTACCTGCCCTTATCCCAATTATTTGGGGTCGGCGCAACAAGTCTTTCTCCTCCACACACCTCTGTCAGAAGTCATCTCTTCATTCACTCCTCTCCTTGTCATATCCTCTTTCACACATTCCATCCATCTTTTCTTTGGCCTACCTCTACTTCTTAAAGCCTCTACAGTCATACTTTGCACCTTTCTAACGACTTTGCTTTCCTCTCTTCTCATAACATGTCCATACCATGACAGCCGCTCGCTTCTCAATTTTTCATTCACTGGTGCAACTTTCAAACTTCCTCTAATATACTCGTTCCTTACCCTATCCATTCTTGTCACACCACACATCCATCTTAACATTCGCATTTCCGCTGCATGCAATTGTCTTTCATCCGTCGCTTTTACGGCCAAACATGAAAGTCCATACAGGACGGCAGGTCTGACGACAGTCTTGTAAATTTTCCCCTGAAGTTTCGGAGGAAATTGGGGGTCGCATATAGTGGCTTTGACCTGCCGCCATTTCATCCAACCTGCGTCAATTCTGTGCTTCACTGTACGATCGATTTCCCCATCATCCTGGATAAGAGAGCTGAGGTACCGGAAACTGGAGCAAACTGGTATTGGTGTGCCGTCTAACACCATGGGTGTAGGACTGGAGAGACCGCCGAAATCAGAGAACATGTACTCAGTTTTGGTTCTACTGATTTTCAAGCCTACACTCTCCAGTTTACATTGCCATTTTTCCAATCTACTCTGTACCTCAGGCCCGTCTTCACCGACGAGTACAATGTCATCGGCAAATAGCATACACCAGGGGGTCTCTTCCTGTATCTCCGATGTCAAAGCATCCATTATTAACAGGAAGAGATATGGGCTTAGCGCCGAGCCCTGATGCAAGCCTACCGCGACACTGAACTCGTCGTTGTTGCCAGCAGCGGTTCGTACGTAGGTTTTCGATCGACAATACATCGCACAGATTATCTCTATATATTTCCCAGGCACACCTTTCTCTTTCAAGGCCCACCACAAAACCGTTCTGGGTACCCGATCGTATGCCTTCTCGAGATCTACAAACACCATGTGCAAGTTTTATGTGCACGCCTATATTTTTCACACAGCTGGCGGAGTGCAAATATGGCGTCTGTAGTCCCGCGACCAGGCATAAACCCGAACTGGTTTTGGGTAATCTCGCTTTCCTCTCGCACTCGTTTCTCTATCACTTTCTCCCAAATTTTCATACTGTGTGACATGAGCTTAATTCCTCGATAGTTGCCGCAGTCTTGCACATCATCCTTATTTTTAAAAATGGGCACTAGAGAACTATTGCACCTTTCACCGGGGATCGTCACTTCATACAACAACTTATTGAAGAATAATGTCAGCCACGCATATCCATCTTCTTCCAATATCTTCCACGCTTCCACTGGAATACCGTCGGGCCTTACGGTTTTCCCATTCTTCATATTTCGTACCGCTTCTCTTATTTCATTTCTATCAATCTCCTTCACTAAACCTACATTCACACGTCTCTCTTCTAAATTTCCACTCCATGCATTCTCTTCATTCATAAGTTTTTCGAAATACACCTTCCATCGATTTCTTACTTCATCTTCTATTATTAAAATCTTACCCTTTTCATCTTTTATACATCTTACATGTCTTACGTCCTTCGTTCTATCATCTCTGTCTTTCGCTAAGCGGTAGATTTCTTTTTGGCCCTTAGTTCCATCAAGAGCATTGTATAGTTGCTCTTGGGCCTGAGATTTAGCTATTGCTACCGCTTTTTTCGCCTTTTTGCTCCATTCCTTATACTTCACCTTTTTTTCTTCTTTTTCACTTTCATTCCCTTTTTCTTTTTACCATTCCTTAAAAGCGTCCTTTTTTTCTTTAATTACCTTTTGCACTTCTCTGTTCCACCACCATGTATCCTTATCAAGTACACCTTTACCTTTCGTTTCTCCAAACACTTATTTTGCTACTTTCCTGATACAACTCGCCATTTCATTCCAACATTCATCCACTGATTTATCCATCATATCTCTCATTTCTATCATTTTATTCACCACTCGTTCTTTAAACTTACTTGCATATTCTTTCTTCTCTATCAACCACCACATAATTCGAGGAGGGGGGCGTTTTTTGCCTTTTTTTTGCTGGTTATTGTGCACCGGGCCATCTCCCTCAGTCGACTTCAACGACACCCCGGGTTGTGTAAGGGCTGGACCATTCTAAGTTTTTCCTTCGCTCCCAGGCCAGCATGGAAGGAAATCATAGTCACAATGTAACATACATTAATACAGTTACTATGTTTGAAGTTACAAGGTAAGTAGCTTGTTTTCAACGGACTTCCAAAAAAGGAATAGGTTCTCAATTCGACTGTACGTTTTTTTTTTGAGCGAAGCGTAGCGTATCTTAGACGACAAGTGTAAATCGTTTTGTGCCAACTCCTCCGAAACGGCTCGACCGATTTTGACCAAATTTGGCATGCTGGTCGACATCATAACCGGGAGTGCATATCTCTGAAATCATGAAAATAGAGCATAAAAAAAAATTAAGAAAATTTGGTCCGCTCAACATATGCAATTAGTAGCATACATTGCATACCTAGTATAAATGTTCTTTTTTGAGCGGAGCGAAGCGGAGCTCAATCTTAGGCGACAAGTGTAAATCGTTTGTGCGTCTACTCTGAAACGACTCGACCGATTTTGACCAAATTTGGCATGCTGGTCGACATCATACCCGGGAGTGCATATATCTGAAATCATGAAAATAGAGCTGACCACGGAGGAATAATCACCGAAAATGTCCTAAAAACATTGGCTCCGCTCAACATTTGCAATTAGCAGCATGCATTGCATACCTAGTTATGTTTGTTACCTCATATCTTTGGACTGGGCGAATGATTTTGATTTTTTTTAATTCAAAGTGAAATAATTCAAAGTGTTTTTTTAATTCTTCCCCAAGTGGTCCCATTTCAATTTGGTCCTATTCCGACAATTATTTGGTCCCATTTCGGTAATTTGAAGTCAGTTAGATGCATAGACCAACGCGGTCGTCGTATACGCTGTCGCCGTATACGACGGGACAAGGCATTATGCATTTTCCCGATACATAAAAGTCTAGCATGTTTGGTGCCCGGGACCTCGTAGTGGGTCCGGGACCTCGTAGTGGGTCTGGGCGTGGATACCCTCTCGCTGGAGACCATGCTTCAAGCCATGGTCTCCAGCCGGAGTAGGTGGAACGCGGCCGTGTCCTTCTGCGAGCAAGTCATGCTCGCGAAGGAGGCGGCCGGGAGGGAGAGGGAGCGTACCCTCCCCGCCGAGTTCCGTAGTCGGCGGCCAGGGCGCCCCAGACTACGCGACTACGCCCAAGACTATCGACCTCCATGATCGGGGCCTGAGGACGGCGGGATCGCCATCCGCCGTCCTTACAGAAGCAGGCTAGAAGGGTTGCGTGCTGCGGGGCCTTTGCCCCATAGCACGCAACCAGATTCACTCACTGACGCGGGATAAAACCCTTCCCCCAACGACGCGGGATTCTCGTCCCGACCCAACACCCGAAGAGACCACAGAGGTGGTCAAAGTCCGCCGGGCGCCACTGGACATACCCTCTGCTAGTAACCAGAGACGCCCGGCAACGGACGTTAGAGCATCCGCGGCCTTGGGCCGCGGAATTAAAAAAAAAAAAAAAAAAAAAAAAAAAAAAAAAAAAAAAAAAAAAAGCATGTTTGGTGCGGGGGGGTCATCGACACGCACACATTCTCAGACGCTCAAACCCAATCGGGTGCCACTACGAAACTCACACATGACAATAAGAATAACACATTAACATTTTCACAAACACATTCATATACATTTTATATCATAACACTATAAAGACACTACCAAAAGTTACCGCCCACTATTGATGTAACAGTGTCGATACATTTTATCGATAAATTTGACAAAATCGACTATTAAAATCAGGTTTCAAAAATGATACCAAGGTGGATGTTGTTTATAAAAGTGTGACTTTATTTGCTATTTGTAACTTAGGGTAGGTATTATATCAAACCTATACATCATATAAATCTAAACAACTAAATAAAATCGAAGAGTCTGTATACAGGGTATATCTATAGCTGTATACAGTGGACTATGTATACAGTTTATTTTTAAATCATAATGCTTAATGTCATAATTCAGTTTTCTATTTTTACTACAATCGATTACATGGTTACTAAGAACAGATCTTTGTATGTCTTATAGTTTCAGACTTTTCCATGCTGCCTAATATTACACTCTGTATGTATAATAAATACCTACCCCATAAAAATAAACATTTGAATGAACTTTCGTCACTTTCGTTAACACTAGTGATATAGTAGCATCAACTCGATGGAGAATAAAATGAGGGAAGACCGGAAGACGGAAGACCTGCGGTGGAAAGAGTCCTACGAATTATGTCGTTTAGAATAGCGTGCCGAGGTATACGACCTGGGCTTCTGCTACAAGAAAGACCATGGTGTCCGACGACGGCTACTCCACAGGTGCAATGATGCGGGGATACACAAGGTGTACCCAGCCGAAGGCAAGTGGCAATGCGGAAGGTTGTGTCGTCCAACATTGTACCGATGTTGGGCGATGGGAGCGCCTGGATCCATAACCCTGACTCCCATTCTCCAATAGCTAGTAGGCGTGCATATCTTAAGATAAGATGATATATGTAGGGAATAGGTATCCCGTTAACGTGTTTTCATGGAAATCTGGATCTGAAAAACTATTCCACTCGGATGTTGCCGCGGGCAACAGCTAGTCTACGATAAAATATTAAAAGGAAATTCACATATAGAGGAGTAGATGATGCACACGGTTTCATAGACGGATCAGAAGTACTAATGACATCGCAAGGTGATTGTTGGTCATCTGATAGAGCGGAGGATAATTGATGGCTCTGAAAAAATAGATTTTACATTGTGATTTTTATAAGCGGAGTAATATACGCGTATTTTAAGAACTAAACATACTAATACACTTTATAACAATTATGTTACCGGTCGTACTAAAATGCAGTTGAATTGAGAACCTCATTATTTTTTGAAGTCAGTTAAAACTTACAACACAAGTACAATGTGGTTTTAGAGTTGGTATAGTGCCCTCAAGCAATAGCCTTCTCTTGTTCGCCAACACTCGAAAATCAAAGATCTTGAAGTGTTCCGAGCAAATGACACCAGCTCTAGGAGGCATCCAGGTACGTCTGTTGTTACAAAACAATATCCATAATTCCCTAACTCTCGGATCCTTCGGAAACCTGTAATAAATAAATGAACAAAAATATCGTCGAAGTATTTATTAGGTAATGTAATTCTTAAGTATAATAAAAAATTATACAACAAGACTCAATATGATACCTATTAAACTTATCAAAACCTTTATTAAAATCAAGATCATAATATACAGACCTACGTAATTTAAATAATATTCAAACCAGTAATTTATATTGCACCTCTTTGCATTTTCAAGGTATTTTATCGATACCTATCTTGGTACATCACTCCGATACAGACACTATAACTGTGTATTTGTTGCCATGGCAACACCCATGTCAGTCGTTTGACTTGTTTGACTGATTTGCGAATTGTATGAAACGACCGACTTCGTGTTGATAGAAAAATCCGAAATAATGAGACTTTGATTATTATAAACAAAGAAATTTGTATTATTATTTGATTAAAAATACTTACCTATGGAAGGTAATACAATCTTTTTGTAAACTAGATGTGCCTGACCTTTTTTTGCAACAAAAAACTGAGCAGGTTGGCATTTTTGGGGATGACAATAGCCGCGCAACTAGATCTAGTCTAGTAAGTTGTCAAGACGCCAATTTGTTTTATTTCTAACTTATGACCTTAGGTCATAATCATGTGAGCGAGGGGAACGCCTGCTAAGGCGGCGGTGTGGTTAGATGTCATGAATATTAATAAGTTGTAACAACGTCATCATCATTATCATCTCGGCCCATTTTACCCCCACTGTTGGGCATAGGCCTCCTCCCAAGAGGGAGGGGGGGGAGCTACATATAGCACGCTGGCAATACAGGTTGGTATATGGATAGGGTTTTGTGTCAAGTTTTCCTTCTATAATCTACACATACTTCGATAAACATACATTTATATTGCTAAATACATAGGTACCAAATTATACATAGAAAACAACCAAGCTCCGAAACAAACATTTGTGGACCCACACACATTTTTGATTCGACCCGGGAATCGAACCCACCTCGATACCACTGCGCCATTGAGACAATTACAAGCTCATTCGCGTGAAATTCTTACTCGTCCTAAATTGTCCCATCATGATTAAATAAAAAAATGAAGTTTTTGTGTAACTTTAACCACTTAACAGTCGGCTGGCTCGGCGGCGTAGGTAGTTAGTTCTACGTATGACCTGTATAAACCTGCTTTCGCAGAGATCCTAATTTTGATTTTTAGGTTGTACTTTACTATTGACCAGTGGTTCTGTGAACTGTAGACTTCGGGAGCGGCTTCGTTTAGAAAATTTCTTCTTCAATTTTCTTTATTACTCTTTCATTTGTCATCAAAACCAAAAAATATCATTCAAATGTTATTCATTGTAAGCAAGGAGTGTGTGTGTAAAGTTTCATGCAAATCGGTTGATAAATACGGCCTCAAACATGATCTGACAGAACCCGTAGATGTAGAGGTACGGACGAAAGAAATTCTCCCCAGTCTGCAAGTTGAAACGGAGCCTTCGGTCGCTTCGCTCCCTCAGTCAATTATACTTTACACCGGTACGATAGTTACTATGTACTTACGTTATAGCGTAACATTAATTTACAAAAAATACACAATTTTTATGCAACTCTTCTCTTTATAATATTCTTCTAAAAAAATGTATATAAAAAAACTCTTCTATATTCCCTTTTTTTTGAAACGTCTTCAAAAAATTCATCAGTTTGTTTCTTTTTTGCGGATAACTCCATTGTTTATAAATCGATTTTAATGATTTCCTTTTTGTTGGAAAGGAAATAATCCTAGAGTGGTCCCATGATAAGTAAACTGGAGTCTGATCATGGTATCCCAGAGAAATCAAGGAGAATCTTCAAAAATCTTAAGTAGTTTATTTTTGGTTCAATATTACAGCTAGTTGATATTTGGCAGACTGTTAATTAAATTACTCTAAATTTGATTTTTGAAGCATAAAATGATCTCTCTTGACGTTTATTTTCACACAGTTCTTTATACTGTGTAAAAGAAGACGATCTTCCTTAGTAGATATTATTCTCAAAAAAGGTCTCAAGTCCTCGTCTGTTTCAGTCTGGACGTTTTTAATATCAGATCGTATTGCAGTAGCGTGTTTATAAAATTATATTCTTCTAATAAATTGTAAAGCTACACGTTTTTACTTCTATTATGTATAACGACTGGTTTCTGAATCGAGAAACATCTTATTAAGGACCTACCACAATGTATACAGAAACCTTTGATAAATCTGTAACAAATACCAATAATTTATTAAATATTTCACCATAAAATCTATGACAGAAACTATGTGTTCTATGACCGTTAATCTACATTACATTTAGTAATTTTACCAAAATAACAGTCACTAAAGAAATAGCTGTAATATAGAACGGCCCTATTTCTAAGTTTGGAATTGTAGGCCACCAGGTACTCTGTACTATATTATTCTTTACTGTAGGATATGAAAGCAGTAATAAAATTTGATAACGATATTATATCACCTTTATAAAGAAAATGGCTGTGATAGAAGTATACCATAATACAAAAGAAAGTTCTTTAGTTATTTAATTTATGAAGCATTTTTATAGAATCTCCAATTAGGTATGAGAAACCTTAGAATATTATCTACAACAAAAAGGTTGTAAATTGATATTTATGTTAAGGATAAAGTCTTGTAACTAACTACCAGCAAATTATCACAGCGATTTCACTGAGGGCTGAGTAAGTTGGCTATTTGTTTTAATTAATGTTAAAGGAAGTGTTTCGTTCATAAACGTTTGAGTTTGAGCTTTAAAACTTGAGACTTAATGAGACAACGGTACCTTGTTAAAATAAAAGAAAATTTACTGCTTTAAGAAAAGTTTGGTGTCCTAATATTAAATTTTCTAACAACTTATGTACCCACCTATAATTATACTCTATTTTACTGAACTGCTTTAGAGTTGTTGTTGGTAGTACAAACGCCAGCCATACCGAATTTGAATTTTAAGGGTCTCTCTGTGAATTTCGTAACTCAGATTGACTATATTCTATTTCGATTAAACAGCTTGTGAAAGTCGTGAATAAGTAATTGCGCTAGATATCTACAAAACCCTCAAAACTTACTGGTACACAATTGTAAAATATTAAGAATAGCATACAATAGCAGTTACTTTGGCTAATTTCAATGCCAAACAATCAAACTGTCACAGCCCGACAAACTCCTCTTGAAATTGTAAAAATACTATAACAAAGCGAGTACCGTCGGTTTGGAGACGTGAAGCTTGCCCTAACAATAATACTGGCAGTAAGCATACCAAACCAGTGATGTGCTTTTGTGAGAAAATACGAGTATTTTCTGGTACTTACTGAATGTTGGTATCAAGAATTCGGCGGAAATCTTCTACAATTTGATAATCTTGGAGACATTAAAATTCTAGCCCACGGCTTCGCAGAGGTAGAATAGTCCTCTAGTTACCGATTCCCATGGGAACACATTCCCAGGTTAGTTACTCGTTATAAAATTATCTAGCTGCCAGTCAAAGTCCGTTTAAACACTGACCGTATTAAATGGACGGATAAGCCAAGCAATAATTAGAAAAAAAATTTTTTTTTTGATATTTCGAATTACAAACAGACACAATCATCCACCGAGCCTTTTCTCAAGCTAGTTGGGGTCGGCTTTCCAATCTAACTGCGATGCGACTGAACTTTAGTACTTTCTGTTTCTGTTCGCCGTCACCTCCACAACCCATGGGCGATATCGAAGTTCTGTAGACCAGTCGGATATTGTTTTAGGGCTCCCAATACCCGTGAAGTGGTTGTTGGGAGTGTATTGAAACGCTTGTAGTAACATAGTATGTGAATTGAATTATTTTAGTATCGAAATGTATCCCCGCCTTGACACAGACAGTTTTAAATGGGCGTGGATCTAAACAAAAGAACGAGTATATACCTATGCATTTGTAGTAGGTACTTATAATTTATTGCTTATACCTAATTGGCTAGTTCAAATTATAAGGAGGTGTGGCTTATGGCGTACGCGCAACTGGAAACTGGTAGAAGCTTGTCGAAGGGACTAGAACCGCCTTCTCGAGACGTCTCGTAAATATGACGTCAGAGGTGCTTCGTTGTTTGTCATGCCACATCCGTAACGTCTGCCATAGATGTTCGTATGATAACCAGAACCGACGGTTTAACGTGCTGTCCGACGACAAAAGACATTTCAATCTTATTTATTTCTGTAGATAGTATTTTAATCCAATAAAGAGACAGATACGTAACATCACTAGTCTCAACTGTCTGTTAAACTTGTGACATCGCTTGGATAGCCACCAAATTACGTCGAATTCTTTTGTTGTCGAATTAATAGTGTTGAGACAGCACTAGAGATTGTTATTTCCGTTTTAAGTTGACATGAATTTGCCATTAATATATTCTTGTAAAACATATCATCGTTTTATTCTGAATGAATCAAAACTCGTGTTTAGGCCATTTCTAGTGCTCGTGCCATATATTTCTTTTAAATTTTTTAAATATTTTTTTTTTCAAATCCGCATTCAGTGATTTATAACAGATACAGAAGAAATTTGCGACCAGTGCTTGTAAATATTGTATACATAATTTTAGTGCTAGATTATTTCTTTGTGGAATTTTACGTAAATAAAATAAAATGCTTAGGTGGCGCGATCGGTAGTGCATCCGCTTTCGACGCCGGAGTCTCGGGTTGTATGTTTGTACCGAAGTCTGGATGTCTCCTAAGTATAACATGTATGTATTTACAAAAAAAATGTATATAAGTTTTTATATCAGTTTATCTAGTACCTACTCATATCACAAGCTCTGCTTATAGTTTGAGACTAGTCGTTCGACGTTTCAGTCCATCCGTGACCACGGCTCTTGTAACAGGGTCGAAACGTCGGGTAATAAAGAGGTTACCTACAAAGTATTTTATAGGGTTTTCCAATTAACAGATGCTTGGGATCTTCCATGAAAAGTTTGTTATCTAGTTGATATTTTTGGTAAGGATAAAATCTCGCAATTAACAACAAATTAGAACAACGATTTTGTTAAAGTTTGGTAAAGTGAGTTGGTAATTGTTTTAATGAATGTTTAACGAAAAATTTTGGGATTGGAATTTATGAACTTGAGACACAATTATTATTAATCACGAGATACGTGGGATGAACATACTTTTTATGCAGGTGTCCTTACCTCAAAGAAGACGAAAATGTTGGGTCACCGTCATCGGTACTTTGACATGATACATTAAGTTATTTATTTTTATAATACTGTAACTTGATGGTAAACTTTGATAAAGTTACCACCATAATTAATTATAAGGTAAAATAAAGGATCTCACCATAATGGACTCAATAGTTTTTTTTTTTATTTAAGTACCTACCTTATTTACTTTCACAAGCATTTAGTGATAATATCTGTATGGATAATAATATGGATATTTATAAATATTTATTGGAATTAATTGGGTAAACATAATTATTTTCATGGAATTAATAGTATCACAATAATATTATCGTTGCGGTTAACATCTGTTGGTTTTGTTATACTGAAGCCTTGTTATTCTCTTTTGTTTTTCTGTAATATTTTGATATTATTTGGTGCTCAATACTCTGGGTTTCTGTTCATGATACTCGTGAATACTGACAAAGAGTTGTAATACAAAATATTAAAAGTAAACGCGGTACTGTGATTTTAACCAGAAGGCTCTTTTCGCTCGGGATTTCAACAAGAAGGCTCTTTTCACTCGGGAACCATCTGTGACTTGTTACGAATCTTATCTTAATAGAAAGCTTTTGGAGTGAATCAATCTACGGAGACAATGATTGGATAAATTAAAAACGCCAATGAAGTAAATTGCAACGTCAATCAGACGGAACTGCGGGGCTGCGTCATTGCTTGAGCAATCAATCTTCATGAAACCACGGAGTCTAAGAAAAATAAATTGCTTCTTACGTCACAGTGTTCGAGATAAACTCACTATGAGTGAGGTTCGTGTGAGAATGGCGTCTCAGATTGATATACCTACTTATAGACGTGTATATAAACAGTTGGTATCTGTAAGTCTCAATACATTATAGTTTCAACACGGTATTGCACATAGAAGTAGGATATACTAAGAAGTACTTAGCAGGGTCCTAAGTCCTGCAGTACTGCACATTAGTTACGTAACAAGAATATAATATTAAAGTGCCAACCAACAAAGTTGGACACCCGAAAGTGTAAAACTGAAAATTGAGAGTTTTTTTAAAAGTATTCTGTAATCTTAACCTTTATCCACATAAAATGCAGGAATTTCTTACATCTATAATATAAAATGTGTTGCTAAGCGCAAACCTCGAGAGCAGCTGAACCGATTTCGCTAATTCATTTTTTGTTGTGATCGTTACTATCAGGAGAAGGTTCTTATGGAAGTAAAAAAAAGTTTAGCGGAACATTAGGAAAAATAATGCGGTATGAAATTCGGCGGGACAGCTAGTTAAAAATAAACTTAGACTTAGATTAACATTCAATTTTGATATAAATTTGTATAACCAAAAACATGCTTCCTAAGATTTTTCAAATAAGAATACGAGTATACCAAACTCACAACCAACAAAACAAATTGTTACTACTTCATGGAAAAGTAGAGACAGTTTTACAAGATTTAGCCCTAATAAAGAACGAGTTTCAGTCAATTGGCTTAGAACTGAACCCGAATAAATGTGAGATTTTTATATCTGAAAACACAGATAAATTAACAAAAATCTCCAAATGCTACTGTTTGGCCCCCAACATAAAAATTTGGGACAAAACTTTTTTACGCCTCCTAGGGTCCCCGATTTTAGAAGATGGCTTTTCCACTTTTATCGAGGAAAAAAATCAAAATTTTGATCAGGCTATTGATAGTCTATGTAATATCAGTATTCATTCAGTTTTCACTATTCTTCGTTTTTGTCTTTTCGTACCCAAATTTACACGTGCCGGGTTCAGGACAATTTTGGAAAAATGTAGAAATTTTGGGCAGACTAGATAACTTAATACAAAATTCTTTGTGTAAAATTTTAAATGTAAATATTAATGACCGGGCCTGGATCCAAGCATCTCTTCCAGTTCGCTTGGGCGGGCTAGGTATTCGTAGAGTCACAGATGTCAGTCTGCCAGCTTTTCTGTCGTCGGTCATAGCACCGAAGAATTAGTCAGGAAATTTTTGTCAAATACACTGATTGATTCCGAGGTGCGATGCAAGACCGATGCCATAAATGCTTGGAGGATGTCTTGCCCCGACACTAACCTGCCCTCACGCCTAGGCTCATAGCGACTGTGGGATTCGCTGCTCTGTAAATTGAGAATTAATACACTAATTGACACTTCTGTCAATATTTCAGAGCGTGCACGCCTACTAGCAGTTGAAGAATGGGAGTCAGTGTTATGGATCCAGACGCTCCCATCGCCCAACATCGGTACAATGTTGGACGACACAACCTTCCGCATTGCCACTTGCCTTCGGCTGGGTACACCTTGTGTATCCCCGCATCATTGCACCTGTGGAGTAGCCGTCGATAATCTGGGACACCATGGCCTTTCTTGTAGCAGAAGCGCAGGTCGTATACCTCGGCACGCTATTCTAAACGACATAATTCATAGGACTCTTTCCACCGCAGGTCTTCCGGCCGTACGTGAATCAAATGATTTAGCACGAAGCGATGGAAAGAGTCCGGACGGTATGTCGTTGCTACCGTAGAAGATGGGAAGGCCTTTGGTGTGGGACGCTACATGTTGATATTTTTGGTAAGGATAAAATCTCGCAATTAACAACAAATTAGAACAACGATTTTGTTAAAGTTTGGTAAAGTGAGTTGGTAATTGTTTTAATGAATGTTTAACGAAAAATTTTGGGATTGGAATTTATGAACTTGAGACACAATTATTATTAATCACGAGATACGTGGGATGAACATACTTTTTATGCAGGTGTCCTTACCTCAAAGAAGACGAAAATGTTGGGTCACCGTCATCGGTACTTTGACATGATACATTAAGTTATTTATTTTTATAATACTGTAACTTGATGGTAAACTTTGATAAAGTTACCACCATAATTAATTATAAGGTAAAATAAAGGATCTCACCATAATGGACTCAATAGTTTTTTTTTTATTTAAGTACCTACCTTATTTACTTTCACAAGCATTTAGTGATAATATCTGTATGGATAATAATATGGATATTTATAAATATTTATTGGAATTAATTGGGTAAACATAATTATTTTCATGGAATTAATAGTATCACAATAATATTATCGTTGCGGTTAACATCTGTTGGTTTTGTTATACTGAAGCCTTGTTATTCTCTTTTGTTTTTCTGTAATATTTTGATATTATTTGGTGCTCAATACTCTGGGTTTCTGTTCATGATACTCGTGAATACTGACAAAGAGTTGTAATACAAAATATTAAAAGTAAACGCGGTACTGTGATTTTAACCAGAAGGCTCTTTTCGCTCGGGATTTCAACAAGAAGGCTCTTTTCACTCGGGAACCATCTGTGACTTGTTACGAATCTTATCTTAATAGAAAGCTTTTGGAGTGAATCAATCTACGGAGACAATGAATGGATAAATTAAAAACGCCAATGAAGTAAATTGCAACGTCAATCAGACGGAACTGCGGGGCTGCGTCATTGCTTGAGCAATCAATCTTCATGAAACCACGGAGTCTAAGAAAAATAAATTGCTTCTTACGTCACAGTGTTCGAGATAAACTCACTATGAGTGAGGTTCGTGTGAGAATGGCGTCTCAGATTGATATACCTACTTATAGACGTGTATATAAACAGTTGGTATCTGTAAGTCTCAATACATTATAGTTTCAACACGGTATTGCACATAGAAGTAGGATATACTAAGAAGTACTTAGCAGGGTCCTAAGTCCTGCAGTACTGCACATTAGTTACGTAACAAGAATATAATATTAAAGTGCCAACCAACAAAGTTGGACACCCGAAAGTGTAAAACTGAAAATTGAGAGTTTTTTTTAAAGTATTCTGTAATCTTAACCTTTATCCACATAAAATGCAGGAATTTCTTACATCTATACAAAGACCTTATAATACAACGTAAATGTAAGAAATTCCTGCATTTTATGTGGATAAAGGTTAAGATTACAGAATACTTTTAAAAAAACTCTCAATTTTCAGTTTTACACTTTCGGGTGTCCAACTTTGTTGGTTGGCACTTTAATATTATATTCTTGTTACGTAACTAATGTGCAGTACTGCAGGACTTAGGACCCTGCTAAGTACTTCTTAGTATATCCTACTTCTATGTGCAATACCGTGTTGAAACTATAATGTATTGAGACTTACAGATACCAACTGTTTATATACACGTCTATAAGTAGGTATATCAATCTGAGACGCCATTCTCACACGAACCTCACTCATAGTGAGTTTATCTCGAACACTGTGACGTAAGAAGCAATTTATTTTTCTTAGACTCCGTGGTTTCATGAAGATTGATTGCTCAAGCAATGACGCAGCCCCGCAGTTCCGTCTGATTGACGTTGCAATTTACTTCATTGGCGTTTTTAATTTATCCATTCATTGTCTCCGTAGATTGATTCACTCCAAAAGCTTTCTATCGTATCGATTCGTAACAAGTCACAGATGGTTCCCGAGTGAAAAGAGCCTTCTTGTTGAAATCCCGAGCGAAAAGAGCCTTCTGGTTAAAATCACAGTACCGCGTTTACTTTTAATATTTTGTATTACAACTCTTTGTCAGTATTCACGAGTATCATGAACAGAAACCCAGAGTATTGAGCACCAAATAATATCAAAATATTACAGAAAAACAAAAGAGAATAACAAGGCTTCAGTATAACAAAACCAACAGATGTTAACCGCAACGATAATATTATTGTGATACTATTAATTCCATGAAAATAATTATGTTTACCCAATTAATTCCAATAAATATTTATAAATATCCATATTATTATCCATACAGATATTATCACTAAATGCTTGTGAAAGTAAATAAGGTAGGTACTTAAATAAAAAAAAAACTATTGAGTCCATTATGGTGAGATCCTTTATTTTACCTTATAATTAATTATGGTGGTAACTTTATCAAAGTTTACCATCAAGTTACAGTATTATAAAAATAAATAACTTAATGTATCATGTCAAAGTACCGATGACGGTGACCCAACATTTTCGTCTTCTTTGAGGTAAGGACACCTGCATAAAAAGTATGTTCATCCCACGTATCTCGTGATTAATAATAATTGTGTCTCAAGTTCATAAATTCCAATCCCAAAATTTTTCGTTAAACATTCATTAAAACAATTACCAACTCACTTTACCAAACTTTAACAAAATCGTTGTTCTAATTTGTTGTTAATTGCGAGATTTTATCCTTACCAAAAATATCAACATGTAGCGTCCCACACCAAAGGCCTTCCCATCTTCTACGGTAGCAACGACATACCGTCCGGACTCTTTCCATCGCTTCGTGCTAAATCATTTGATTCACGTACGGCCGGAAGACCTGCGGTGGAAAGAGTCCTATGAATTATGTCGTTTAGAATAGCGTGCCGAGGTATACGACCTGCGCTTCTGCTACAAGAAAGGCCATGGTGTCCCAGATTATCGACGGCTACTCCACAGGTGCAATGATGCGGGGATACACAAGGTGTACCCAGCCGAAGGCAAGTGGCAATGCGGAAGGTTGTGTCGTCCAACATTGTACCGATGTTGGGCGATGGGAGCGTCTGGATCCATAACACTGACTCCCATTCTTCAACTGCTAGTAGGCGTGCACGCTCTGAAATATTGACAGAAGTGTCAATTAGTGTATTAATTCTCAATTTACAGAGCAGCGAATCCCACAGTCGCTATGAGCCTAGGCGTGAGGGCAGGTTAGTGTCGGGGCAAGACATCCTCCAAGCATTTATGGCATCGGTCTTGCATCGCACCTCGGAATCAATCAGTGTATTTGACAAAAATTTCCTGACTAATTCTTCGGTGCTATGACCGACGACAGAAAAGCTGGCAGACTGACATCTGTGACTCTACGAATACCTAGCCCGCCCAAGCGAACTGGAAGAGATGCTTGGATCCAGGCCCGGTCATTAATATTTACATTTAAAATTTTACACAAAGAATTTTGTATTAAGTTATCTAGTCTGCCCAAAATTTCTACATTTTTCCAAAATTGTCCTGAACCCGGCACGTGTAAATTTGGGTACGAAAAGACAAAAACGAAGAATAGTGAAAACTGAATGAATACTGATATTACATAGACTATCAATAGCCTGATCAAAATTTTGATTTTTTTCCTCGATAAAAGTGGAAAAGCCATCTTCTAAAATCGGGGACCCTAGGAGGCGTAAAAAAGTTTTGTCCCAAATTTTTATGTTGGGGGCCAAACAGTAGCATTTGGAGATTTTTGTTAATTTATCTGTGTTTTCAGATATAAAAATCTCACATTTATTCGGGTTCAGTTCTAAGCCAATTGACTGAAACTCGTTCTTTATTAGGGCTAAATCTTGTAAAACTGTCTCTACTTTTCCATGAAGTAGTAACAATTTGTTTTGTTGGTTGTGAGTTTGGTATACTCGTATTCTTATTTGAAAAATCTTAGGAAGCATGTTTTTGGTTATACAAATTTATATCAAAATTGAATGTTAATCTAAGTCTAAGTTTATTTTTAACTAGCTGTCCCGCCGAATTTCATACCGCATTATTTTTCCTAATGTTCCGCTAAACTTTTTTTTACTTCCATAAGAACCTTCTCCTGATAGTAACGATCACAACAAAAAATGAATTAGCGAAATCGGTTCAGCTGCTCTCGAGGTTTGCGCTTAGCAACACATTTTATATTATAGATGTAAGAAATTCCTGCATTTTATGTGGATAAAGGTTAAGATTACAGAATACTTTTAAAAAAACTCTCAATTTTCAGTTTTACACTTTCGGGTGTCCAACTTTGTTGGTTGGCACTTTAATATTATATTCTTGTTACGTAACTAATGTGCAGTACTGCAGGACTTAGGACCCTGCTAAGTACTTCTTAGTATATCCTACTTCTATGTGCAATACCGTGTTGAAACTATAATGTATTGAGACTTACAGATACCAACTGTTTATATACACGTCTATAAGTAGGTATATCAATCTGAGACGCCATTCTCACACGAACCTCACTCATAGTGAGTTTATCTCGAACACTGTGACGTAAGAAGCAATTTATTTTTCTTAGACTCCGTGGTTTCATGAAGATTGATTGCTCAAGCAATGACGCAGCCCCGCAGTTCCGTCTGATTGACGTTGCAATTTACTTCATTGGCGTTTTTAATTTATCCAATCATTGTCTCCGTAGATTGATTCACTCCAAAAGCTTTCTATTAAGATAAGATTCGTAACAAGTCACAGATGGTTCCCGAGTGAAAAGAGCCTTCTTGTTGAAATCCCGAGCGAAAAGAGCCTTCTGGTTAAAATCACAGTACCGCGTTTACTTTTAATATTTTGTATTACAACTCTTTGTCAGTATTCACGAGTATCATGAACAGAAACCCAGAGTATTGAGCACCAAATAATATCAAAATATTACAGAAAAACAAAAGAGAATAACAAGGCTTCAGTATAACAAAACCAACAGATGTTAACCGCAACGATAATATTATTGTGATACTATTAATTCCATGAAAATAATTATGTTTACCCAATTAATTCCAATAAATATTTATAAATATCCATATTATTATCCATACAGATATTATCACTAAATGCTTGTGAAAGTAAATAAGGTAGGTACTTAAATAAAAAAAAAAACTATTGAGTCCATTATGGTGAGATCCTTTATTTTACCTTATAATTAATTATGGTGGTAACTTTATCAAAGTTTACCATCAAGTTACAGTATTATAAAAATAAATAACTTAATGTATCATGTCAAAGTACCGATGACGGTGACCCAACATTTTCGTCTTCTTTGAGGTAAGGACACCTGCATAAAAAGTATGTTCATCCCACGTATCTCGTGATTAATAATAATTGTGTCTCAAGTTCATAAATTCCAATCCCAAAATTTTTCGTTAAACATTCATTAAAACAATTACCAACTCACTTTACCAAACTTTAACAAAATCGTTGTTCTAATTTGTTGTTAATTGCGAGATTTTATCCTTACCAAAAATATCAACTAGATAACAAACTTTTCATGGAAGATCCCAAGCATCTGTTAATTGGAAAACCCTATAAAATACTTTGTAGGTAACCTCTTTATTACCCGACGTTTCGACCCTGTTACAAGAGCCGTGGTCACGGATGGACTGAAACGTCGAACGACTAGTCTCAAACTATAAGCAGAGCTTGTGATATGAGTAGGTACTAGATAAACTGATATAAAAACTTATATACATTTTTTTTGTAAATACATACATGTTATACTTAGGAGACATCCAGACTTCGGTACAAACATACAACCCGAGACTCCGGCGTCGAAAGCGGATGCACTACCGATCGCGCCACCTAAGCATTTTATTTTATTTACGTAAAATTCCACAAAGAAATAATCTAGCACTAAAATTATGTATACAATATTTACAAGCACTGGTCGCAAATTTCTTCTGTATCTGTTATAAATCACTGAATGCGGATTTGAAAAAAAAAATATTTAAAAAATTTAAAAGAAATATATGGCACGAGCACTAGAAATGGCCTAAACACGAGTTTTGATTCATTCAGAATAAAACGATGATATGTTTTACAAGAATATATTAATGGCAAATTCATGTCAACTTAAAACGGAAATAACAATCTCTAGTGCTGTCTCAACACTATTAATTCGACAACAAAAGAATTCGACGTAATTTGGTGGCTATCCAAGCGATGTCACAAGTTTAACAGACAGTTGAGACTAGTGATGTTACGTATCTGTCTCTTTATTGGATTAAAATACTATCTACAGAAATAAATAAGATTGAAATGTCTTTTGTCGTCGGACAGCACGTTAAACCGTCGGTTCTGGTTATCATACGAACATCTATGGCAGACGTTACGGATGTGGCATGACAAACAACGAAGCACCTCTGACGTCATATTTACGAGACGTCTCGAGAAGGCGGTTCTAGTCCCTTCGACAAGCTTCTACCAGTTTCCAGTTGCGCGTACGCCATAAGCCACACCTCCTTATAATTTGAACTAGCCAATTAGGTATAAGCAATAAATTATAAGTACCTACTACAAATGCATAGGTATATACTCGTTCTTTTGTTTAGATCCACGCCCATTTAAAACTGTCTGTGTCAAGGCGGGGATACATTTCGATACTAAAATAATTCAATTCACATACTATGTTACTACAAGCGTTTCAATACACTCCCAACAACCACTTCACGGGTATTGGGAGCCCTAAAACAATATCCGACTGGTCTACAGAACTTCGATATCGCCCATGGGTTGTGGAGGTGACGGCGAACAGAAACTAATTAACGACTGACAAAAATTTTTTTTTTCGAGTCAGTTTCATAATAAGTAACTGTAGTGTATGAATAACAAAAAGGGAATTAATGAATTTAACTAATTATAATATTATAAATGCCAAACTTCTTGCGGGTGTCAAAGTTCTTCCGCTTTCATTACTATTTTCATAACGCTATGTCGCTACGTCTACTACAAGATAGCCGTGTTTCAAGTGACTGAATTAGTTGCTAAAACTGCGCATCATTAATTTATTTTTATCTTATGGTTAATTTTTGGGATACGAAATTATTGGCTACTAGCTGATCACCGTGACTCCGCCCGCGAGATATAGTTATCTCGGCCCCGATTCCCGTGGGAATACATTACCGAGAATCCAAATAAAAAGAAAATAACAGTACATACACGAAATAAAATGACATGTGTAATTATATTTATGACAAAACAATGATACCCTGTGAAAATTAAAAACATTTTTGGGCTTATCTCCTCCATTCAATCAAGGGATTCTTGTACAAGTTTCATAAAGATCGGACCTCTTTTTGTTATGTCCATAAAATGAGCCGAACAAACAAGATTGTTATTTTTTGGATCAAAATATTCTTCTCGCCGTGCTAGGGCAATAATATTTTTCCATTGTGCACAGTGTACTGGATCCCGAGGAAAACTGAAATAGATGTTGGTTCATATAACGAAAAAAAAATCATAAAGAGCCACGGCGTCTCCACTATAATCTTTGTTCCAAATAGTTTTATCGCTATCGGTAATCCGAATAAATCTGAATGGTCATTTTGTTAGTACATTATTCAGTGAAAATGAAATGGTCTCTTTCTTTTTACTGAGCTTGGGATGAGTTCGAAAGAGACAGATAGGTACTTCGGTATTGGACTGGATTGCAATATTTACTTTTGTCTTTTAATTTATTATCGACGAAATACTGTATTTTAAGTGAAATAATAAATTGCAAATAATAAAACAAAAGCTTATTTACTGAAAATATGATACACCGTCTTCAATTTGCTTTTTTTTCGTAGTTTTTACACGTTTTTACAATACAGTACGGCATTGTGCAACGTGTTGTCGTTCAGTTGTCATAATCAAGACTGGTGCGCGATTGTTTCTCTTTTAGCGTTTTGTTTCTCTTTTAGTTCGGACACTTTTGAGCGATGATCCGAAATCCATTGTATTTAAAATCATTGCATCTATAATATAAAATGTGTTGCTAAGCGCAAACCTCGAGAGCAGCTGAACCGATTTCGCTAATTCATTTTTTGTTGTGATCGTTACTATCAGGAGAAGGTTCTTATGGAAGTAAAAAAAAGTTTAGCGGAACATTAGGAAAAATAATGCGGTATGAAATTCGGCGGGACAGCTAGTTAAAAATAAACTTAGACTTAGATTAACATTCAATTTTGATATAAATTTGTATAACCAAAAACATGCTTCCTAAGATTTTTCAAATAAGAATACGAGTATACCAAACTCACAACCAACAAAACAAATTGTTACTACTTCATGGAAAAGTAGAGACAGTTTTACAAGATTTAGCCCTAATAAAGAACGAGTTTCAGTCAATTGGCTTAGAACTGAACCCGAATAAATGTGAGATTTTTATATCTGAAAACACAGATAAATTAACAAAAATCTCCAAATGCTACTGTTTGGCCCCCAACATAAAAATTTGGGACAAAACTTCTTTACGCCTCCTAGGGTCCCCGATTTTAGAAGATGGCTTTTCCACTTTTATCGAGGAAAAAAATCAAAATTTTGATCAGGCTATTGATAGTCTATGTAATATCAGTATTCATTCAGTTTTCACTATTCTTCGTTTTTGTTTTTTCGTACCCAAATTTACACGTGCCGGGTTCAGGACAATTTTGGAAAAATGTAGAAATTTTGGGCAGACTAGATAACTTAATACAAAATTCTTTGTGTAAAATTTTAAATGTAAATATTAATGACCGGGCCTGGGTCCAAGCATCTCTTCCAGTTCGCTTGGGCGGGCTAGGTATTCGTAGAGTCACAGATATCAGTCTGCCAGCTTTTCTGTCGTCGGTCCATAGCACCGAAGAATTAGTCAGGAAATTTTTGTCAAATACACTGATTGATTCCGAGGTGCGATGCAAGACCGATGCCATAAATGCTTGGAGGATGTCTTGCCCCGACACTAACCTGCCCTCACGCCTAGGCTCATAGCGACTGTGGGATTCGCCGCTCTGTAAATTGAGAATTAATACACTAATTGACACTTCTGTCAATATTTCAGAGCGTGCACGCCTACTAGCAGTTGAAGAATGGGAGTCAGTGTTATGGATCCAGGCGCTCCCATCGCCCAACATCGGTACAATGTTGGACGACACAACCTTCCGCATTGCCACTTGCCTTCGGCTGGGTACACCTTGTGTATCCCCGCATCATTGCACCTGTGGAGTAGCCGTCGATAATCTGGGACACCATGGCCTTTCTTGTAGCAGAAGCGCAGGTCGTATACCTCGGCACGCTATTCTAAACGACATAATTCATAGGACTCTTTCCACCGCAGGTCTTCCGGCCGTACGTGAATCAAATGATTTAGCACGAAGCGATGGAAAGAGTCCGGACGGTATGTCGTTGCTACCGTAGAAGATGGGAAGGCCTTTGGTGTGGGACGCTACATGCGTTGACACCTTAGCACCTTCACACCTTCCAAGCACATCCGGATGTGCCGGCGCTGCTGCTGTATCGGCTGAAGGCCTTAAACGGCGTAAATATGCTAACCTAGCAGGTAATTACATATTTGAGCCATTTGGGGTTGAGACACTGGGGTCATGGGGTCCGAGTGCTCGCCGCCTTTATAGAGATTTTGCTAAACGCCTAATCGATGCTTCTCAGGACCAGAAGGCTGGCTATTTTCTGGCCCGAAGAATAAGTATCGCCATCCAACGTGGTAACACAGCCAGCATTCTGGGAACCATCCCAGTCGGCAATGACGCGGAGGATTTTTTAAGAGATATTTTGTATTGTTATATTTTTAGTCTATAGTTATGTATATTTTGTGTATTGTAATTCTTATCTATAAAATAAACGAGACTGAATCTTTATGATTAAATAAGTATGTGTATAAACTTTGTTGATCATGTTTATGCAAATTTAACTGAAGGGAGTTGTAAATAAATACTCTGTGGAATTATGCAAATGAAAACAAAGGAACACGGGACACCCAAAATTGTTTCGACAGTAAAATTGAAGTTTAATGAAAAATAGTGTTTAAAGCCTGCATAAATAACTTACTTTATTTTCATATTGAACTATATACTTAACTCTTGCGTTTTTCCCTTCTTTATAATGTCGGCACTTAGTAGAATTTATTTATTTATACATTATAAAAAAAAATACTTTTATAATATTCTACTGATTTTTAGTTGTAAATATGACCGGTTTCGCCTAGCGAGAATTATGTATATAAAATATGAATATTCTAGGAACACCTTTGATATAGTAAATTTTATATTGTGGCAAGTTCCATCAAGCGCCTGTAAACAACGGCATATATGATTATTTGGGCTATAATACCTACTTATAAGTAAGTAACTTTATCATAGCACATTATTTCACCCTGGTGACATTTTCAAGTCATTCAAAATTAGGAATTATGCCACGCGAGTGGAGTCACGGTCATAAGCTAAGGTATGTATGTATTAAATTCGTGAAAATTACCATTAAACTCGTAGTAATTTTTTTGCTTATAGTTTTACATTGCTCTTTGGTCTAGTAAACTTTAACGACGGCAGTACATGACTTTAATAAAGGTATTTTTACTGTCTCAAATCACGCAATGCTAGTAACTCTTAATTTTAGTATAATCGTTAAACCACTATTTACCCTCGAAGCGATTTTTTTTAAATTCCGTGGCCTACTCTCACTTTCGTTACCGGGCGTCTCTGGTACGTACGCAGAAGGTATTTCCAGTGGCGCCCAGCCTCTCGAGGGTAAACAAACCACATTCGGCCAGCAACATTGTTGTTGGTCTCACGTGATACGAAACAGCCTATTGCTGTTTTCAACACTGAGTTTGTCCCATGACCCAGAGCCTTCTTTTATTTTTGGAATAAAGTTCTCTAACGCGGCTTCCGGGTAGTGCAATTTAGTAGAAATCGTCACGTTACGCTTATCAGTGGTTCCCAACCGAAGTTGATCCGCAGAAGCTAAAATATGGTCCGCTTTATTGTCAGCCTTTTGGTAACGTTGCAGGTGGGCGACGAGGCGGAATTGTTGACGCCTGTATATGTATTTTTTTTTTTTTTTTTTTTAGTTCCGCGACCAAGGCCGCGGCCGCTTCAACGTCCGTTGCCGGGCGTCTCTGGTTACAAGCAGAACGTATTTCCAGTGGCGCCCGGCGGACTTTGACCACCTCTGTGGTCTCTGCGGGGGGTTGGGTCGGGATGAGAATCCCGCGTCGTTGGGGTAGGGTTTTATCCCGCGTCAATGAGTGAATCTGGTTGCGTGCTATGGGGCAAAGGCCCCGCAGCACGCAACCCTTCTAGCCTGCTTCTGTAAGGACGACGGGTAGCGATCCCGCCGTCCTCAGGCCCCGATCATGGAGGTCGATGGTCTTGGGCGTAGATGAGTCTGCGGTGGCCTCGCCGCTGACTACGGAACTCGGCGGGGAGGGCACGCTCCCTCTCCCTCTCGGCCGCCTCCTTCGCGAGCACGGCTTGCTCGCAGAAGGACACGGCCGCGTTCCACCTACTCCCGCTGGAGACCATGGCTTGGAGCATGGTCTCCAGCGAGAGGGTATCCACGCCCAGACCCACTACGAGGTCCCGGCGCTGACTCGCCCACGCTGAGCACTCCACCAACGTGTGGAGTGCGGTGTCGTCGTCGGAAACCTCGCAGTGTTGACACCGGGGTGTGACCTCACGATGGATGCGAAACAGATAGCTACCGAAGCATCCATGCCCGGTAACGATCTGCGTCGCACGATACGTGAGGTCACCATGCTGCCTCTGCAGCCAATCGTCCATGATCGGTCTCACCGCCGCGATGATGGTGGCACCCCACTTGGGTTGCTCAAGTCGCACCCTCCATGACTCCATGAGATCCTGGCGGAGTTGGGACCGCCGGTCATCGATTTCTCGAGACGCAGGCCTGTGGTCCCGCTCCAGCGCCTCCTTGCGCCATTGGAACAATGACGCAAGGGCTCTCGCTTCCAGGTCCCATGGAGGGGTCCCGGCTAGGAGACATGCAGCCTCTCCGGAGATCGTGCGGTAGCCCCTTATTGTTTTGACGGCCAAGGTCCTCAACGGTCTGTTAAGGAGCGTTGAGTTGTTGGCCGTCAACCGCGCCGCCCATACGGGAGCCCCGTATAGGGCCATACTCCGCACGATCCTCAGGTACAGTCTCCTGCAGGAAGCGTTGGGTCCCTTTAGGTTGGGCATCAGTCGCGAAAGCGCGACCGATGCCTGTGTCACCTTGGGGACCAAACTTCGGAAATGTGGTCCGAAGTTCCATCGGCTATCAAGTACGATCCCTAGATACTTCATCGAGGGCTTGATGCCGATGCTAACGCCTCCCACATTTATGCTGGAACCTTCAGGTGGACCGTTCCGAGGTCTGTGAAAACACAGAACCTCGGACTTGTGCAAGGCCACCTTCAGTCCCAGCCGCCGTATCCGACCCACGACTTGAGCAACACCCGTCGTGACCTTGAGTGCTGCCTCCTGGTACGTTGCACCCCGCGCCGTGACGAGGGTATCGTCGGCGTAGCACGTTACGCCGACGCCCTCAGGCAACGCACCCCGCAGCACCCAGTCGTAGCCGATGTTCCACAGAAGCGGCCCCAGGACCGACCCCTGCGGAACACCGCACGACACATCTCGCCGAGCTGGCCCGAGCCAGCTGGGGAAAGCTATGGCCCTCTCAGAGAGATAGGCCCCGACAATACGACGGAGGTAGAGAGGCGTTTCGTGATACACGAGCGCCTCCCTAACGCAGCTCCATGGCAAGGTGTTGAACGCGTTGGCGATGTCAAGAGACACCGCCACCACCACCTTGCCCTGTGAGACTGCTTCCTCCGTCAGGCTCTTGACGCGCATGATCGCGCTCACGGTGGAGCGTCCCCGACGGAAACCGTACTGGTTGTCCGCCAGGTCTGGCCCCACCGTCGAGAGATGCTCGACGAGGCGTTCCGCGATGATTCGCTCAAAGAGCTTACACACCTAGTCGAGCAAAACGATCGGCCGGTATCCGGACGGTGAGTCCACCGGCCGCCCCGCCTTACGAATCAGTACCAGTTTCCCCGTCCTCCACACCTTGGGAAACTGGCCCCTTTCGAGGCATGCGCTAAAGAGCCCCATCCGTCGAGGCCCTAGTTCTTCGAGGGCCAGGACCCATGCACGGCCAGGAATGCCGTCGGGTCCGGGGGCAGTGATTTTCCGGCGTCTAAGCCGGAGTACTGCCGCACCTAGCTCCCCCACCCTGACTTCGGGTACGTCGTCTTCACTGATGCTATCCGCGTCGTGCAGAGACGGAGCCATGCGTGGAGGGACGTGCTCCTCCGCGCTCGTCGGAAACAGGGAGCCCATGACCCGCTCCAGCTGCTGCGGCTGGAGACTCTGGGTCAGTGGGGGCGCCCTAGGTCGGAGTTTCTCCCTGACCTGTAGGTACGGGCGCCCCCATGGGTTCTGCTGCAGGGTTTCCAGGAGCTCCTCGCGGGCCGCCGTCTTGGCCCGCTTTATTGTCTCCTGGAGATTACCTTTAGCCTCCCTGTAAGCCTGATAAAGCTCCGCCTCTCGGGTTGCCGCGTCGTCTGGGCGGCGATGCCTCCGGCGAAACCTGGTGTACTGGCGGCGGGCGGAGATGCATGCTGCGCGCAGCTGTGCAATCTCCGGCGACCACCAGTACACCTGCTTCCTTGCCGGTCTGGGTGTAACCCTAGGCATCGCCGCATCACAGATTTGCGACATGGCTCTCCTGAACCAAACCGCCTCGGCATCCACATCGGCAGGCCGGTCCGGTGCCGGAATCCAGGCCTGCACGATGGATGCCTCCAGGAGAGCCTCCCGATCCAGATGGTGAAGTGCCCAACGCGGATCCGGGGGATTTTCTACCGGCTGTGGGAGGTCAGGTGGGGGGACGACATCGAATCGGATGTACCGATGGTCCGAGTGCGTCTCCTCACCCTCCTCCACGTGCCAGCCAGTAATACGGGCGGCGAGGGCAGAGGTCGCGAACGATACGTCCACGACCGAGCTGGTCCCTCGCCGCCAGAAGGTGGCGACATTCCCCCGGTTGAGGACCTCCAGACCACGTGTTCTGGTCCAGTCCTCAAGAAGCCTCCCCTTGTCCCTGGTTTCCCGGGAGCCCCACGCCTCACTCCAGGCGTTGAAGTCTCCCAGGAGCAGGACAGGGCGAGGACGGCACGCAGCGAAGACGACGTCGAGCTCAGTGAGCCATAGCTCAAACTGTCTCGTCCAGTGTCGGCGAGATGTAGGTGGCCACGACTGCCAACCCGTCATATTCCGCCGCAACACACCCGCGGCCCCTTGCAATGATAGCAAGGCGCGAGTTGTCTGCGGCGGACCCCCCGAAGATAAAACAGGCCGAGCCGTCCTCGTCCACCGGGCTTCCCGGGTGGACGTAGTACGGCTCGGCGACCACGGCCAAGTTTATGGACCACTGTCGGATGCTCTGGTACAGAAGATCCTGAGCAGCGCGGCAGCGGTTCAAATTCACTTGCAGGATGCGGATATGGGCGTCAGACATTAATGGACGTCCATATCAGCATCCCGCCGAGAAACATCTGGCCGTGCAGTAGCGGCACCCCCACCGCTCTCAGCGGACGGACGAGGCTTTGGCCTCGAGGCGGCGCAGGTTGTGCTGCCGACCCGGTGGTCCGCAGTTTTGCCCTCCGCCTCGCATCTAAAGCAGCGAGGCGGGGCATCACAGGCACTTGCCTTGTGACCGGGCCGGCTGCAGCGGAAGCACCGATCGCCCACGGTGACTTCCGCTGTGCACTGCACTCCGACGTGCCCCACCACCATGCACCGGAAACATCTAGTTTCCCGGGCACGAAGGAGGTGCACCTGCGCCTTTAGGAAGCCCCCTACGAGGAGGCTTCGTCCGTCCGTCACTTTCAGTGCCGCCGCGACGGGGCACTGGACGACTGTCATCCCATGACCAGTGGTGCCGAAGGAGATGTCTCCAGCCTTCACCTGGTCACGGGGGCAGCCGCCCGCCTCCACGACGGCGGAGATTACTTCCTCCGTCGTGGCCGCGTCATCCAGACCCGTGATGCGCAATGCAGCGCATTTGGTGGGCCTGGTGACGCGGACGGCTTCTGCGTCCAACGCGTACCTAAGCTGCGCTGCTAGGGCGTCAGCTTTAGGGCCGCTGGAGGCGCCGGAGACCTCGAGGAGGCGAGCCCCGGTGCGTGTCGTCTTGCACCGGAGACCCCCCTGGATATCGAGGGCTGAGAGGTTGACTGAGGACTTCACGGTCCTCAGGACATCAGCGTACCCCACACCCCTCTCCACACCCTCCGTCGTCACCGTAAGCGAGGAGCGCGGGGCCTCTTCGGCGCCTTCGCCGCGGCGGCTTTGGCCACTTTCTTGGCCGCTTTCTTGGCGGCCTTCGTCTTCCTCTTCTTGGCCCCCACTACCTCCCATCCCTCCCGTCCGGAGGGATGTAAAGGAGCAGCGGGAGCGTTAGAGGAAGAGGAGGCGGCAGGGGTGCCGCTCTTCTTGCCGCGCCACTTGGCCTTCCGCGCCTAGGCCGCGGTCTCGGCCGGCAAACGGTACGCTGAAACGGACTGGGGCGGATCGGGGCGGCGGACAGCGGGTGTGCCGCTTGGTCCCGGAGCGGGAGAACCGCCAACAGCTGCCGTGTACGAAACCGCGGGCCGCGCTAGCGGAGGGCGGTACGCCCGGTCCTCCAGGACCGCGAGGCGCCTCTCGATCGCCGTCAGGACCTGTACCATTGTCGGCACAGGCTGTGGCGGCGATCCGGGTGCCGTGTTGGGCGCCGTGGTGGGCGCCGTGGTGGGCGCCGTGGTGGGCGCAGTGGTGGGCGTCTTGGTGGCCGCCGTGGTGGGCACCGTGGTGGGCGCCTTGGTGGACGCCGTGGTGGGCGCCTTGGTGGACGCCGTGGTGGGCGCCGTGGGTATCGCTGCCTTCGGTGCTGGTCCAGCCGTCGGAGGAGGAGGCGGCAGCTTGGGACCGGGAGGCGCCTTGACCACCTTGGTCAAGTCAGCGACCTCCCGCCACAGGTCATCCATCTGCTTTCTGGAAGCAGCGAGCTCCGCCTCCAGGCTCGTCACCTGCTTCCGGAACCTCGCCTCCTCCTTGGTGACGCTCCGCGCGAGGAGCTTGTTGAGGGAAGATTGGGCTTCATCCACCAGTGAAGCCACAATCTTCTTCCTCCCCGCCACGTTCCTGTTGCCCCGCATGGCCACGTTCATGCGGGCAAAAACGCTCATCAACTCCCGCGCGGCCGGCCCACCGATTTCCCGGCGACTTCGCTGGGACAGTTGGACCGAGGACGGAGGAGGAGTTGGCGGCCGCCTTCTGTACGCGTCGAGACGCGTACGCACCGTCTTGACCGGCACCTCCTCCTCCGAATCGCTGGAGAGGAGGGACCCCCACCCGGAGCAGCTGGTGCTACGGTCGCGCGGCGGCCCCCCCTTCTCCTCGAGGGTCCTCTTCTTCGTCGCAGAAGAGCGGCCCTTCTTCTTCACACTGCTGGGAGCTGACCCATCGTCAGTCCCAGCAGCATCAGTTCCTTGGGGCGTCGACATCTCGCTGCAACTAGGCAGCGCGGCGCGAGCCCCCAAATCGATAGGCATCGGAATCAACAGTTCGTGCATCATGTCGTCGGTTGACACTGCCCGGGAAAGGGCAGTGTCGGGACCGGAGGTCTCTTCGGGGTTATCCATATCAGGAACACAAAATCTCAAAGAATTTGGCCAATCGCAAGTACAGACTAGGACGTTCGGTCACCCAACTTGCCACTGCGTTACCGTGGTCAAGTTGGGGTCCAGGGCGGACGGCGAGGACGTAGTCACTAATCACTTGGGGCCCCGCCCCCCTGCATATGTATAGTGTAGATTTGAGTGTGTACATTTAGTATAGTTTTAGTAAGTGTAAATAGTATTTTCTCCTACATCAGTATTTGAATTAAAAAAATATTAGAATTAGGATTTTGTTAAAGTTATTTGCTATTTTGGGTGTAGATATAGGTCTTGTTACTCGTATATACACAATGCTATCTAAATGTAAATGTTTTCAATTCGACGGAAATATTAATCCATTTGAGTGAGAAGTGCAAGTGTCGTGTTGTAGTCTGAGGAAACATAAATATTTAAATAGAAATATCTGTCTGTCATGCTTTTTCGATGGAAACGTCTTATCGACTGTTTTTATAAAGATACTAGCGGACGCCTACGACTTTGCTCGTAACAAATTAGGGTGTTTATTGTTTGCCCGAAGATTATATACCATAATCATCATATTCCCGAATTTCTTTTGCCCGAATTTCATTTGCCCGAATGATTTGTTTGCCCTAAAAGACATATATGACATACTTTTAATTGCCCGAAACTTAGATACCAAAAGATACGAGTGCCATACGTATTGTTTTTCATATTTTAGATTGCCATAATAATTATTAGATATAATATTTAAACGCGATAATGATAATTAGACATTATATTTAAATGTCATAATAATTATTATACATTGGATAGAATCAGGCGTTAAATAATATTTAAACGCCATAATAATCATTACACATGATATTTAAGCGCCATAATAAATTGTTTTCGAATCTCCTTCCAAGCTATGCATTTGCTCATGATATTTCTACAAGCGCTCTAAAATGATTAACAAACCCGTTATGAATACATTGGTGGGTAGACAGAACATTTGTAGGTAATTTAATTCTAATACCTACCTACTTATTAGCTTACTGGCACTTCGCCGGCCGCTGCCGCAGCACGCTCGCGTCACTCGCTCGGCTCGTGCGTTTTCTTTCATGTTCTAACATAACCTAAACCTAACTGATGTTTTGACATGTGATAAGTAGGGCATGTGATAATTATGACATGTCATAATTAGGGCATGTGATAATTAGGGTTTGTGATAATTAGGACATGTGATAATTAGGGCATGTGATAATTAGTGCATGTGATAATTAGGGCTTACAATCATTATGACAAGTGATATTATGGTAAGAGACTTTATGGGAAACAAAGCTTCTAGCACGTAACTAATATAGCAACTAAGAGTAGGGCAAATTAATATTATGTCATATAATATTATGTCTGTTGACTATTATGTCAAATGAAATTAGGGCAAATAAAATTCGGGCAAACGGCGGTATACCAACAAATTATATACTTACCTACCTACTAAAACGTTCATCGAGAACTACCTTATCTATTAATGAAAGCAGCATGAAAATTATTGAGTTTACCGCGAATAGACAGACGCTGCGACTATAAGAGCAAAGTTTTTTCAAAATATTTTCTCTAAGTTACAAGGAAGGAAATGCCAATGAGTTTGTCAAGGCCTTTGACTCACATTATAGTCCTTCAAAGAACATCCGTACATTTCCCAGTATTACACTCTTTGTTGTGGGTAATATCATTTAGTTAGCTCAATTATGTTTGAGGTTGACAGTGCATGTACCTAACTGCCGTTGCTTAGATGTCTAAAATTCGTTTTCTCCTAGTCTTTCAGCAGAACCATATAAATACTTTTTTTTGAAATAAACTCACTTGTACAGTGCTACAATTATTTTTAATTTATATCGCCTTATGGCATCATCAGTAGTATCCATATTAACAGGCCCCTCTTTCCCATTGTGCACTATGGGCACGTGCCCAGGGTCCCGCGATCGATAGGGGCCCCCTCCTTCCTGCGAGGTCACCAAATGCTAACCGATGTTTATAAAGAAAACATTACTCCAACACCTATTAGTTTTTACATGCGTGAAGCTACTCTTCTCTCTGTCGAAACATGCCTCGAAAGGGGCCCCTTTCGAATAGATGTGGAGGACGGGCAAGCTGGTCCTGATTTGGAAAACGTAGCGGACGGTGGACCCACAGTCTGGTCACAGGCCGTTCGGGTTGCTCGTCGAGGTTTGTAAGCTCTTTGAGCGGATAATTGTGGAACACCTCGTCGAGCATCTCACGAATGTGGGGCTAAACCTGGCGGACAACCAGTATGTACGGTTTCTGTCGTGGACGCTCCACCATGAATGCGATCATGCACGTGAGGAAACTGGCGGTAGGAGAAGTCTCGGAGGACGAGGTGGTGGGGGCGGCGGTGTCTCTTAACAGACGGGGTGCTTCTCTAGTTGACCATGTTGACCGTCTCTAGTTGACCATGATATGAGTCATGGCCTCCAGCGGGAGCAAATGTAACGTGGTGGAAGGAGGCGGTCGAGAAGGGTAAGGAGCATATCCTTCCCGATGAGTCCCGAAGTCTGCGGCGAGTGTGCCACAGACTCATCTAGGCGCAGGACCACCGACCTCCATGACCGGGGTCTGAGGACAGCAGGCTAGCAACCCACTGTGTTTACAAAAGCAAGCCGTAAGGGTTGCGTGCTGTGGGGTTTCATGTGCTTACTATGGGAGAGTAATCTGTCAAACTTTTAGATTACCTCGAACTTCGTCCCTATGTGTACAAGCTCTTGCTCTATTAGAAGTAATTAAATAAAGAAAAATATTTGGGGCCCTAAAGCCCAAATTCACTTTTTATTCACTTCATATGGGACCTCATTCATCGAAATCTATCCAGTCGTTATAAGCCTGTAGAGGGGAACAAAGAAACATAAATACATAATGTAATATAAAACAATAGATACGCGTGTAAAACATAACACTCGCTGACGCTATCGGGTAAATAGTGGTCTGTCAAGATCATAGTCTGTCTCCCCATTATCCTACTATGCCCAGGGCCACAAATAGATAAAAGACGGCCCTGCCTATTAATTAGTAGTAGTTGATGCCATAAGGCAAAACCGGTAAGGTTTTATAAAATTAAAATAATTGTGGAACTGTGCAAGTGAGTTTATATTATAAGTTCCACCACCAAGTGCCGATAATTGAAAACATAAGTATATTAAGAACCATATTAGGTTTTCACTAAATTTTGCCCGTCATTTTGGTCATCATTTAAGGGAACGTGTCTCTGGTGATTTCTAGGAGTTTTTGGTTGCATGTCAAAGCAGAATGATGTGCGTGCTTTGTGCTAGTGGAGGACTTAAATATTGAACTAGTCAAATATGTCAACAAATAGATTTAAGCCCACGTTTTGCTTATAATATTGTAGGCATAACAAGCGTTATAGCCATCTATTGCCGTCACTTCGAATTATTAGACAGGGCATTGTTCATCTGTCAGCGTGAATGAGCATTGCGTGTACTTGAGGATAAATCGGGCCTCAGTGCGGGGCTACTAAACCCGTCCCAACCCCAGACACACAGGCTTTTTTTTTTATTCTGCGGCCGCTCTTACTTCCGTTGTCGGGCTTCTCTGGTTCACACGCAGAAGGTATTTCCAGTGATACCCGGCGGCAGACACAGGTGGCCAAAGTCCGCCGGGCGCCACTGGAAATACCTTCTGGTGCGTACGTGACCGCGTACTTTAGAAAAAAAAATGTGTACTTACGATTTTTTTTCGTCATAAAACAACAAACTGTCACGTATAAAAATATAGTTTGATGTATGATAATATATTCAAGAGAGAATTAACCGAAAACACTGCGTTCCTCGCTGAACTCAGGCTGATCGCCGAGCTAATTATCTAGTGGTCTCTCTATAAAACACGGCATGAATAAATTTTAAAACAGACACGATAACGTTGAAAATGTAATTAAATACTGAATTTCAGTTAACTGTTTTTCAGTCGTCATCATTTACCGCTCCTTTTCCCAAATCAGTTGAGGTCGGCTTTACAGTCTAACTGCGATTCGGCTGAACTTCGATACTTTCCGTGAAGCGACTGCCATCTGACCTCCACAACCCATGGGCGATATCGAAGTTCTGTAGTTAGACCGGTCGGATTTTTGATTTAGAGCACCAACTGCCCCTAACGAGTGCCATAGATATTTGTTTGACAACCGGGACCGACGGCTTAAGTGCTCCCCGAGGCACGAAGGCGTCTCAGTGTTTAAGAAAAGGTCACCCATCCTAAGACCGGCCTGACTAGATGTTGCTAAACCTTTGATGTGTTAACATTGTCGGTTACCACTAGACTACAAGCTCTTCAGTAACTTAAGAATATTGTAAAACATTGAATTTTATACTATAAATAATAAAATCGCTCAAGAAAGCGATTGTTATAAAAGAAAAGTTTTATGTTTTCAATTACGGTTTGGTTGACATGTTCCACCGATCAACTCCAACCATAATAAATTCAAAGTTCTCGTGTAACGGTCAAGGGTTCTTTTTAATAACATCGAAGCTAGGATGAATATATTATTGGATATTGAATAAAACTGTGGAACTTTGACGAGGACTCCTACTGAAACTTTTTCGACAGGAGAATTTTTTAATATTATTTTCGAAGGTATGATTTTACAGAAAGGTAGCGAAAGTCGAGATTTATAACCCGTAGCTAGCGGTCGCTCCTGGCTTTACTTGCGTTTAATTTTTATGGTTTTTTGATCCCCGCGTGGTAATAGCCAAAGAGATAACAACAAGCCTAAGTTTGACGGACGACTTCAAAGCTTATATCTTTCACAGTGAAAAGCTTCAAATCTTTCATTGTCGTTTCCTAAGTCTGTTCTGGTCAATCTTTATTACGTTTCTTTTTATTTTTAGAGCTTGTCAATTATAGACTTTAATGTCTTAGTAGGTACTTAGTAATAGTCTAACTTAGCACTAAGTGTGATAGCGTGATAGTGAAATTAATGAGATATTAAGATCCCCTTTATGGTTTGTTTTAAGCAATCAGTTAATTTAAGTGCAGACTTACTTAAATGTTATATATCTGCTAGTTATTGTGTCTTTTTTCATAGTGAAAATAATCAAGGAAAATGTACAATTGTACATTTTCCTTGATTATTTTCACTATTCATTAGGAATTCCTCTATCAAAGAAAATACCGAGCAGCCTTAGAGACATCACGTAATTTTTCAGTGAACGATATTACGGTTTTTGATTCTTATCTGAAATAAGATCTCAAAATAGAACGCGGTTGATATTTGTTTTCGTGATATACTTCAAAATGTGTTGAAGTATATCAAAACAAATATCAACCGCGTATTATAAGCAATAATTTCAAACGGGGGTACATCATTGGGCGGGTTCAAACGGGGGTACATCATTGGGCGGGTAGGTATACCATTAAAATTTCGAATTACTCTCCTTTAAGGTACAAAATGATAATCAAAATTTACAAAATGGTTCTTTATTTAACACTAGTGGTCGCCCGCGACTTCGTCCGCGTGTTAATTTGGATTTTTTCCCGTTCCCGTCGCGACGCGTCATATTTTAAACAATTTACACAATATCTTTATAAATTGTAGCCTATGTGTTATTCTGATGTATAATCTATATTATTGTAAAGTTTCATTAAAATCCATTTAGTAGTTTTTACGTGAAAGAGTAACAAACATCCATCCATCCATCCATCCATACATACTTACATACTTACACACTCACAAACTTTCCCGTTTATAATATTAGTAGAAAGTAGGATTTACGAAGGTAATATTTACGATTATATGTATTTAACAAAATATTGACAATAAAGTATTAAATATATTGTAATTAGCTGTCACATTGTAACTAATTGATTCAATCTGATTATAAATACAGATATACATAAATACCTGCCCAGACTCCAGAGGTTGTATCTATGTAATATACCGGTGTTACAGTTACAACAGCCAGGACCGCCTGGCTGTTGGAACTTAGCTTAGGATTATAAAATGGTTATTGCTTTTCTAGATCCGAAAGTCCGAGACGCCCAAGACTTTAATTGGCTGTGCCATAGCGGCTGGGACGTTAGATATTTATTAAATTCATTCGGACATTTTGGACAAATCTTATTATATGTGTTTCCTGTGACGGCAATAGACTTGCCCCTAGTACGAGGGACTTAAATTACTGGCAAATTGTGGTCGTGTAATGCACCTATGTCTAGCCCTGCGGGGATACGAATATAGCCGTGATATGTGTGTGTGTGTGTGTGCTTTTTTACCTCTATGATACCTATACAGTGCCCGGTAATAGCAATAAGCTGGTATTAGCTTGGCAAAATATTCCACATAATTTCGTTTACCTCATACTTAGTGTGGGGTATCATTAGATGGTTCTTTTAAAAACAAATAGAGGCTAGAATGTTTTTTGATTAATATTTACGTTTGTGAGATATTCAACTTTAAAGCTCATTTTTGTTTAAAAACGCACAGTAAAATGTAAACCTACATACCTACTCGTAGATATTCAACGAAACTTAGTTAATAAACTGCTGGAGATTGTAATAAAACGTATAAGTAATCTTATTTTAGCCATAAGCGAGTAAACATGTTTACTGCCTTGGCTAAAGGCGGTTTTAGCAGTTTAATTTTTTACTTCCCGACTTTTTTACACACGCGTGGGTAAAAGTAAAATATTAAATTAAATAACTATTATATTCCAACTGAACTTTCAGCATACTGTAAATACGTACTGTAAGGCTGGTTTCAGAGTCACGCTGTCCGTCGGCGCTGAGAACTACGCGCGTAGCTTTCAGCGCGTAGCTGTCTGTGGCAACTCGTTTTAGTATCGTGCTGAACGTTCGTGAAGTACAGACATGCCCAATCAAATGAGTGTTCGAGTTGCTGCCGTGTATTTATTATGGAAAAAGAAAAGACCCCTTATTCGCATAATATCAGATTAGCAAAATATGAGATTCTCAAAATAGCAGATTCGCAATATAGCCGAAGTACAATGCAGTCAAAAAGTGATAAATTATTATTTTTTACTAGCTGAACCCCCGACTTTGTGTTAATTAACTTTATACATTTAAAATAAAAGAGACTCTTAAATTTTATTTATAAGATGTATTGATACACAATAAAAACTCAAAAATTCTTCGTTAAAATAAATGAAAACAGAAAACCGCATGTATCCATCCAGCAGTGTAAAATTATACGCATGTGTGATCTAATCCACGTGTAAAAGGTCACTTGTATAATTAATTTTCTCAATAGTAATGTTGTTTGCAGTGCAGTCAGAAATAATATTTGCAATTTTTTTATCTTTGTTCACTTGTTTTTTTGATCTTTTTTTGCCAATACAATGAAATGAATTTTTTTCTATTTTTATACGTTGCGTTTTCAACGAAGAAAATAAAACCTTTTCAATCACACGCCCAGTATCAATATCCCGATTCATTGTTGCGCCCGTCAGTCCCCGTCGGCGCGTGCGTTTCACGTACGCGCACGTTTGTTCAGCGCTGACAGTGATCAGCGCTGAGCCGTCGGTATTATTCTAAAACGCTTCTAAGTAATCATACATAATGGCCTGTCAGCGCCGACGGTCAGCGTGACTCTGAAATCAGCCTAACAGTATTTTGCAAGCTCTGCTTAGTTTTAGACTAGATGGCGCTGTGTGAATTGTCTTAACATAATTATTATTATCAAGGTCGCCTGGTAGAAATTACTTTAAGTAATAATGCCGTCCATTGTATTGCTCTTAGACTTATCAAACTGTAGATATAAATTCATACCTACTGTATTGGCTTACAATAAAGCATAAATAAATAAACTGATATCTAAACAGAACAGATTCAAAGTATTATACTAGTTATTATACTAGTTTAGCCGAATCGTAGTAAGAATGGAAAGCCGACCCCAACTGAGTTGGGAAAAGGTTCGGTGAATGATGAATGATGATGATTAGTCAAAGAAAACCGCAGACTTATCGAGCAAATAGACGAGGCTTTGACAAACAGAACTTCTCGATTTCCGGCAATAGTTTCACTCTCTACTAAGTGGGTTCTTCAAGCTGAGGCAAATCACTAGGTCATCAAGTAGAGGGCCACTCTCTATAGTATTATACTGTGAGAGTCGCCCACAATCGCTAGACGTCGTCACTACTTACCATCAGGCGGGCGGCGTCAATTACTTGAATCTAATATAAAAAAATGGTACCAAAAACTAACAGGCGATAGTGCCTATGCCTATGCTTACTTCTTTGGGGAAAAAGGCAGGATTGTGCATATACACGGTATTTTAGCGTTCAAGTTAACAATTAAGAGTTAAAAACATCGCGTGGTTGGAGACAGTAAAGTAATACTATTATTAAAGTCATGGACTTTGTCGTTTGAACTTGCTAATGTAAGAAAGAACTACGGCAGTATATAATTAATTCGTAATACCATTTTTCAAACATTACTTTCATTAAATAAGTTATTTTGTACGGAAATTATACTATATTTAGTATTATTTACATAATTATAGTTTGCTGGGTGATTTTCGTTGTGATATTTATCTTCAAAATTGTTCTCAAGGAAAGATATTGATAGAGCCCTATATAGTAAACGCCTCTACCTACCCCGTCGGGAAGAAAAAGTGAGTTTTCTCTCTATGTGTGCGTTTGTATGTCTGTAAAATCAGAAAATGAAAAAAATATGGTAGCGAGGTCTATTGAGACTACGAGTATAATATACCTCAACCTGAGGTTAGTTTTTCGAGAGCGGACCTGAACAGCTTTGAACGTAACGGTTTGAAAAAAAAGACGCAAGTGATTCAGACTCAGTTGGGGTCAGCTTTCCAGTCTAACTGCGATTCGGCTGAACTTCAATATTTTCCGTGAAGCGGACTGCTATCTGACCTTCACAACATGGGTTGTGAAGGTCAGATAGCAGTCGCTTCACGGGCGATACCGAAGTTCTGTAGGATATTTTCTATGTATTTTGTAATATATGTATAGATAAGTATGTTTATAGGTATAGTATGTAAAGTATGTCTAGAGAAGGAAAACTCGACACAAAACGCTATACCAACCCGTCTGGCCAGTGTGGTATATGTAGCCCCCCTCCCCTCCCGCCCTTCTTGGGAAGAGGCCTATGCACAGCAGTGGGCGTCAAATGGGCTGAAATTAGACCACGAATGGCCTACATAGTCCATCTCTGCGCTAATTTTCATCCCAACCTATTCAACAGTTTTAACGTCCTCCCCAAAATCTCCCATGAACACATTAAAAACTTTATAATGTAATATTTGTGAAACAGTAACAGATAAACTCCGAGATTGCCAGAAGTGCCGTATCTGTCTCAAAAGTCGTGACTACTCGTGACACGGTACAACCTACATCACAAGTGACAGTTTCAGGTTGGGTAGCGTTGTTTCCTGCGAAAAGTTAACCAGAGTTAGCCACCAAGTTTCCAAGTTATCACGAAAAACTTACGAGATATTGTGTTTGGGATATGTTTAGGAGTGAATGATTAATGTAACAGGAGTTCATGTCACTGTGAGTTGGATTTTATATTATTTTAAAAAGTTATCATCAGTGATGGATTATTTTTATACGTAGGTGCATGTTCTTAATTTTTTTTTATTTACAGTAAGTAACTCATTAGGATAATCAGAAGTTAAGATAATTCTAACTAACATTTCAGCCCTCCAAATCTTCTGCTCTTCGCTATTGTTGCGTTGGCTTCCCATATACCTATTGGCTTACTGAAAGTAAACGCCGGCCATTGTATGTCTATTATTGTACTCGCTGAGATTGGATTGACTTAACGCCTAAAACCGGTCATAGCAATTAACAACATAGTGTTTAATGGGTTCCAATTGTATTTCAAAAAACAAATTACAAACTGCATCTGAATGAAAGATCACGTTTTGAAAGCCAAAGTTTCCGAAACTAATAGGTACTGGGCAGCTTAGTACCAGTTTTCCTAACCTAACCTAACCTTAACTTTTTATAACTGTAACAACTAATCACTAACAAAAATACGAAAATTCTTTAACTTCTGGGGATTTTTAAACCTCGACTGAAAATAAGGCATATTATAAGTTAACTCCTTATTTTGTGGAACCTGTTGTTTCCTGTTACTGTAAGTTACTGACAAAGAAAAAATATAGAAAGAAACTTTTGCCAACCTGTTCGGGGAAATAGACTCAAACAGGATCTAAAATAGATATCACACAATTGTTAAAAAATAAAACTCAAACGAGCAAATTGAATGTCGAATCAATCTCTATCTATTTTAATAAGATGAAATCGACGAGAATCGAATCGGATGTCGATTGAAGTCGATTCATTGACTTGAGCGAATTGCATCGATTAAGGAGAATGGCACGATGCGAACGTACGAGTATCTTATTGAGTTCCTATTAAACACGCTACGGAAGAACCTTGAGGGGAACGAGACCCATTTCAGAATATTAGGGCTTATATTGCACGCATGAAACTTTATTGCATTGTTTTGCCTTGGATATCATTATTTCGGCACGGCGGTAGATTTATACCCAAAAAACCATTATACTCAGTTTTAAATTTTCTGAAATTGTGTGAGTTCAGAAAGAGGAAGTTTAAGGAGCGTGAATTGTGAACGTTAGGTTTGGTTAAGTTAGATTAATTAGATTGAGTGAAATATAAAATCTTAACTAAATGTCTATTAAAATGTAAGTCTCTAAATCATCTTTGCGTCACCTCTTAGAGGACAAGATAATGATTTGTGTGTCTACACCTATTTGAATGAATCTTGACGTGAAATACGTTACTGAAAACATTTCAATAAAAAGTTCAGTTTTATTAACATTCACAACACAGTCTGATGTATCTGATAATTTTATTCATGACGTTCTCTGCAACGTGGATGGCCGATAATTAGCTCAGCGATAATCCGGAATACAATGAATGCTATGGTATGCTTTTTGATTAACTTGCTCTTGAATATTAACAAACTATGTTACAGACAAGTTTGTTTCCAAATTATAACGACATATATTTTGGAAATATACCATGCTTACTAACTGAAATCACAGAATAGTTGATAGTACTTATTTGCCAAGACATCGATTAGGTGTCGCAGAATTGCTTACGTTAATACCTAGTTTTTATAATATTATTTTGTAACAAAAGTAACGCCTGGAAATCTTTCAATAAATCTAAAGAATATTGCACCAGACTAGATCTACAATTTGTTATTGTTTCTACATTGATACTGTTAACCATACAAGTAAAAATCGACTCCTTTTCCCAGAATACTTGACACTGCAAATCCCAATACACCAATACACTGACAGTGGTGGCAGATATTCCACTGTAGAGAATTATCTTTGGCGTCATATTTTCGTTTCCATTTTTAGGTACAACGATAGATGTTTATACCTCTAGAGCAGGCGCAGTCCATTTCTCATATTGAATGGCGGAGAGGTTTGTTATATCAAGAACGTGAGACTATTACATAATTGATTTTAAGTTTCTACTTTGAAATAATGTGAAGTATAATTTATATTTCGTGTTGCTATGAAGTTTTAGTGATACCCTAAAGATAATAATTATGCATTTTTATTAAAAATGGTTGATACTAGATAAATATAAGAACTAGATCTGAAACTAACCCACTTTCTATATAGACTTCGACTACAATATATACAATCAAGCGTCTTAAAAGAAATATTGTGATTTTTCAATCAATCAATCAATCAAAAAACCTTATTCACATAGGTCATGAAATGACGCTTATGAACGTCAGTAAGTTACGAAAAAAAAATATTATTGCTACTTTATTTACATTTACTGCCAGATTCGCAAAGCAAGGTAGAGCCTGTGAGAATCTGGCAATAAAACTCACAGCCACTCTTTTTACCTCGTAGGTACAAAAAAAATAACAAACAATATTTAATTGGACTACAAGTCCCATTAAATTTCAAATATAATAATAAATTCAAAAAATTTGTACACTTGTGAACTTGTGAAGAATTAATCACTGTTTTCAATATGATTTAAATTTTATTTATTTATTTATTTATTAAAATAATAAGTAAATATAATAATACCTCCAGATTAAATACTTTATTATTATAACTTTCCTTAAATGTGACAGATAAACTCGCAGATTGCCAGATGTGTTGTTATGTGTCTCAAAAGTCATGACGCAAAACTTCCTACATCACAAGTGACAGGTGGCACAGGTTGTGTACAATACAGCTGCTACGAAATTTTAACCAAGTTAGCAAGAAAATCAAGAAATTAAATTTGGAAAATTAGTTCTTTGGGCAATGTCCATGTGTGTTCAATTCTTCTTGACACATATAAAACATAATTATAATATTATATTTGTGTAAGACACTACGAATAAACTTAAAAATACGTACCTAAACCTATTTTTTTACTGCCTTAACGTCCATTGCTTCTGGATACTCCCTCGTAAGAATAACCCCAGGGCGCCGCCGCCAAGTTATACGTAAACCTAAATTATATACAAATCATAACACCTTTGAAATAGGGACAACAGTGTGAAATACCTGTATTCACCCATTTTAACCGGGGATTCAACTGAAGCCTGTCTATTAGCTGTCAAAACTTGGACGTATCTCCGGCATAACTGACATTTCAGCCCTTTGAATTCTGACCTATTGTTGCGCTGGGTCTCGTATTAATTGATTGGGATTTTGTTATTGCCTATTAAAATTCACAAAGCATATTATGTCAGTGTTTGAAAATGAGGTCAATATGTTTATTTGTAATGGATCGTAAGCTAAATGACTGATGTGATTAAATTTGAATATCTAATGTTATAAAAACAACCTAGTAGTCCTCGCAAAAAAGTTTATTTAAGATTATTGTCCTTATTTCCTCCAATCATCAGAAGCTCACTTTGAAAAAACTGTTTTAAATCTAGTGTCATGTAGAACCGATAAAAAATGCAAGTCCGGAATGTTTGAACGTATACAAACAGACAGTCAAACGAAAGCAAATTTAACCAGTATGGTCTCGAATAGACGCTTGCTTGCTCGGTCAATAATAACGAAGTATATACAGTAGAAATTCTTCAGAGCGTTTACTTTTGTCCAACTTGTGTTTGTCTTTTACTGTTTGCATGCTGCAGTAAACACTGCGGAAGTACACAGTCGGTATATAGCTTTAATAGATACGTTACTTTTAAACTTTCTCGCAACAAATAGCTTAAAGCCCTAACAGAAAATATAACAATAAAATTAGAAAGATTAAACACAATTTATTGGATTTCCACAGAAAACAAAGTCGGTTTATTTTAAATGCTTTTGCTTTAACCACGTTTTCAAAAAATAAAGTGTCAAAATTTTGCAATTAACTTCATAATATCATTAAGTAGTTTGACATTGCTTTGTTCATTAAAAATAATGTTCTGGGTATGGTGGGTTATGAAAGGCTTGAGGTGAGATGGGAAGAAGAATTAAGAAGATTAAGAAGAAAAAAAGAAGAAGGTTTTAGCGACGTATGTGCTTAAAATCATGAGGGGACAAACGAACAATCAGGCGGTCCTACAGGAGATACGTATCTGTATCCCTAACGAATACATGCGACGACGGAGACGGACACCGCTGTTAGAGATTCCAGCAGCTCGCACCAACCTGCTGCACCTCGTGCCTCTGACTCGTACGTTTCGGGCGCTTAACACGGTATCTCATTCGATTTATTTATTCTCGTGTTCGTGGAGTAAATTCACACAAGCCATGTGTTATTTATTGCGTTGTGTTAATGTATAGTTAGTTTATTTTTAATATAATAGATATAAGTTAGAGGTATTGTTTTACATTAATTGCATTGGGTAAGGATGGATATATTGTTGAAATAATAAATAAAAAAAAAAAAATAGGTACTGTTGGTATGTATAGAACTATAGACCTAGGTAATTAGGCGTCTTATAAAACAAAGTTTGGTTTGTTGATACGTTTTGTTCAAATGGGATCTTGAAGTCGGATGCCTGGGTACAAAAATGGTTTATCCGAACCTTGAACTTACACACTTAAAAAAAATATAAAATCGTTGAAGCCGTGTCTGAGTTTATGAATGAGAAACGAACATTTTATGTACCAGACGCCTGCTCGTGTTAACGAAACTAACACTAGCACTAACGAAACTTTTAATAACCAAATTTGAACGTGGAACATATTATGACAAATGTATACGAACTTCAACCGAAATCTAAGTTTCGTTAGAACCGGGGTAGGCCTGCTGGTATAGATTGTGATTTTGAAGCCTATATTTATCATTAGAGAAACTTTATAAATAAGGTGTGAATATAACAAGTAACACAAACATGAATATAAAACGTTTTCCAAAAGGCCGTTGCACACACCTAATTTGAATAATCAAATCGTCTACAGCACTCGGAATTAATTTTGTAAAAGCATCAGTACTGTATTTATCTTGGAATTACCACTCCGTATAATTAGTTAGGGGTACGTTTGTTCCACAGGATGCTAAGCAATTTATACTGTATCCATTGAATTTATTATCCACTTGTGCCTTTAATAATTTAGATATAATATTGTTGTTGCTTATTTGAAACCTTTGGCTTAATGATCATCTGATTATTATTTGCGATTGTGTTATGAATATTTTTATGATTAAGTTGTTATTAGGTGCGTCCCTGTCCCATTTCTATCTTAGGGTCTTAATCCAGCCTAAAATGCAAATGGTGCACCTGCCGATCAACTGACGAGGTTCTGGTAAACATAATTTGTAGGTATAGTTTGTTTTTGAGTGGAGGATAGACTATTACATTTAGAAACTTTCTATGCCTTTCTACCAATGTAAACAAATATTGTTTTCGTTGTAATCTTTAAAAAGTTTCGTGAAAAGTTGTGTGTGAATGAGAGACTTACCGTAAATAAGTAGTTTCTTTTGTTTCTTTGTCTTTCAAAATTATTGTAAAAACAGTGATCTATTTTTTGTCATATTGATTTTAATGATACTTCTAATGGAATTCAATAAACTTTAAAATTAAAATAATCTTAAAAACCGTTTATTTCAACGCGACAAGAGGATGCCAAAAATGTTAATATCGATATAGGTCAAAAACTGAGCGAGTTATACTGTCAAAAAGTTATGTAACGAAATCGTTCCCCGTTGATAGGATTTTTTTTTGACGTGGTATGTGATGCATTTACGCCTCTCTCTTTGCCGCCATCACCTCCCGAGCGAAGGAGGCGACGACGGCGGCCCAACATTCTTCGCTGCCGGCCATGGAAAGAATGACGGCCGGCAGCGAACCTGCACTACCGATGACGCCGGTGAGGGCCAACCTCTGCGAGACCCAGGCGATGCACACGACGAAGTTGGGTGAGGAAGTAAGTCGGAGCCCCTTGCGCGTGCTCCACCCCCTGGCGGAGCACGGGACCAATGGCCCCCACGAGCACCCGGCTCGCGGTGGGAGTCGCACATCTCAAGGCCCATTGCCGGAACAGATCGTAGCGAACCTCCTGTCTCCAGCAAGTTGTTAGGTTAGGTTACGTACCGAGCTGAGCGATCGACGATTGACGCCAAATTGCGCCTGAAGGCCGTGGCAACGGAAATGGTAGGCCGCGGTGGCATGCTGTTGGCGGTTTCTTTTGATATCGCCAACGCATCCAATAGTCTGCCATTTAACTGTGTTAACGAGGCACTCCGTTTCCATGGGGTGCCGGGTTACTTGAGGCGGCTTGTGGTGGACTATCTGCAGGAGCGACGGGTCCTGTACGAGGACTGCGATGGACGTCTGTTGCAGCAACCCATGTCATGCGGTGTTCCACAAGGATCTGTCCTCGGGCCGCTCTTGTGGAACATCGGTTATGATTGGGTTCTCCGCGGAGTCTTCCCCCTGGGGTTGACGGTTATATGCAACGCGGATGATACGCTGGTGGCAGCCCCTGGTGGTAGCTTTGAGGAGGCGGCACGACTGGCCACTGTGGGCATTTCTCAGGTGGTTGGTAGGATCGAGGCGTTGGGCTTGAGGGTGGCCTTGCAGAAGACGGAAACCCTGGTCTTCCATGGCCCTTATCGCCGCCCTCCGCCAAACGCTTCGATTGAGGTCCGTTTGGTTCTCGTACCGGTGAAGGATACACTGAAGTACCTGGGTCTAGTGTTGGACTCCAAGTGGCACTTCGACGAGCACTTCCGCTTGCTGGAGCCAAGACTAATCGGCACTGCGTCTGCATTGGGTCGACTATTGCCTAACCTAGGGGGACCTAGTGTCGGTTGTCGTCGGTTATACACGGGGGTGGTTCGATCAATGGCGCTGTATGGCGCCCCAGTGTGGGCGGGATCCCTGACCGTCCGCAACAAGCCATTTTTATGGCGGGCGCAGCGCGTCCTGACGGTCAGGGTAATACGTGGTTACCGCACTGTGTCTATAGAAGCGGCATGCTCGTTGGCCGGAACTCCCCCTTGGGACCTAGAGGCGGTGGTGCTCGCCGAGGTCTACCGACTGACGGCCGAGTACCGGGCAGGTGCTGGTGGTCAACGGCCACCACCCGAAGAGGTACGTGGGTGGCGGGAAGCCGCACACGGAGTCATTATGGCTCATTGGTCGTCCCGGCTGGAAGACCCACGTGCAGGTCATCGCACTGTCGCGGCTCTCCAGCCGGTCATAGTCGATTGGGCGGGTAGGCAGCACGGGACCCTTACCTTCCGACTGACACAGGTGCTTTCAGGGCATGGTTGCTTCGGAAAGTACCTGTTCTCCGTCGCTAGGAGGGAATCGAGTCGCGCCTGCCATCACTGCGTTTGCGGTGAGGATTCTGCGCAGCACACTCTCGAGGTCTTTCCGGCCTGGGTCGTGCAGTGCCGTGCTAAGTGTTATATTTAATCGTATTATTGCTATTCCCTAGCTCCAATTAAGTGAGAATATGTGGGTGACATGGGAATGGTACAAAAAAATTACTTCAATGTTTATGCGTAACTACAAAGACGAATTGTTGAATATTGCTTTGACTGTTTTTTTGTTATTAAACTGTAAGTATCGCCTATTAGGCATTTCATTACAATTATGTTATTTGCGTAGCAGTAGTTATGTACAACTTGTTGATATTGTATGGCAATACTATGAACCAGGCTTTTTTTTTACTTTTTTATTAAGTATTTCTTACTATTATTTTTATTACATACCTACTCGTGTTACTGTTATCAATGGACAGGCGTAATTTAACTGTGTTTTACCAGAATTGTCGTGGACTGCGAACCAAGTTGCATACAATATTTATAAATATTTTAGCTAATTGTTACGACATAATTATTATCACTGAGACGTGGTTATCCCCGGACATAGCGGATGGCGAGTTTATAGACGACCGTTATATGGTGTTTAGGTGTGATCGTGATCGTGTCGCCACAGGAAAGGATGACGGTGGGGGGGTGCTGATTGCGGTTCTGCGCACCCTTCAGCCGTCTGGAGTCTCGGTGCGCTTCCCCCACACACACATTGAACACGTCGCGGTCCGACTGCCGTCATCGCTTCGTAACAAACACCAGTTAATAAGTGCTGTCTATATACCACCTAGCGCTCGTATAGACTACGTATACGCGACACACTTTGACTCGATGTTGGAACTTATCAATGACGCTAATACTGACTCGTTCTTTTTAACAGGTGATTATAATTTACCTCAGGTTTCGTGGCAGGATAGTACTGGTTACAATTATGTTATACCGCAACTGGGCGATGATGTAAGTACTCACTTGTGTAATTTTCTTTCCATAACGAATATTCACCAGTATAATCGGCATAGGAACAGTATGGGCCGGTTGCTAGACTTGTTTATGTCTAATATCAACTGTGTAAGTGAACTATGTGCTCCATTGGTGCCCCTCGATAAGCTGCACCCCTCCATCGTGATATCAACATCACTCGCCACCAAAACTACAGCAATGAAACGTCACTCAGTCTCTAGACATAACTTTCATAAAGCTAATTACGATTTAATAAATTCAGCAATTCTGGAAATTGACTGGAATGACCTACTCGACGGTCTTACAGCTGAACAAGCGATTGATGTATTTTATAGCAGTATTTATAGAATTATAAATACCAATATCCCTCTCACACGCGTTAAAAACTCCCGCTTTCCGTTGTGGTTTTCTCCGGCCGTCATTCGTATTTTTAGAAACAAAGAAAGAGCATGGTCAAAATGGAAACGTTATGGTAACTTATCTGACTATGAAATCTTCTCACTTTACCGTAAACGCTTTAAGTCTGAATCCGCGAAATGTTACGAGAGATATATGAAGTCGGTTGAGGACAGCATCCCGCTCAATATTAAACACTTTTGGACATATGTATCCAACCGTACAGGCAGTTCAGAACTACCAGCTACAATGTATCTTGACAACGTAAGTTCGAGTAATCAAACGGATATCTGTAACATGTTCTCAACCTTCTTTGCATCAGTCTACGAACCCTCACGTTTCGATCCTGCTGTTTGGCAGCCACCAAGTGCATATGGGGATAATTCTGTTTGCATATCAGATATTTATCTATCTGAGAATGTTGTACGCAGTGCGATAAAGAAATTGGATATAAATAAGGGCGCGGGCCCTGATTGTATACCGGCTATCTTTATAAGGAAGACGGTGGATGGTATTGTTTTGCCCCTTTATTTAATATTTAACAAATGCCTAACACTGGGTACATTCCCGGATATCTGGAAACGTGCGTATGTCACTCCTGTTCACAAGAGCGGTGATAAGAACAATATATAAAATTATCGTCCGATCTCCATTCTTTCCACCCTGTCTAAGCTTTTTGAGAGTTTGGTACACAGTGAGCTATACCCGCATATCCACAACATCATCATTCGTCAACAACATGGATTCGTGAAACGACGATCAACCAACACTAATCTTATGGTATTTACGGACTTTCTTTTTAAAAATATGGATGAACGCGCGCAAGTGGATGTGGTTTATACTGACTTTCGGAAGGCTTTTGACAGGGTGGACCACAAATTGCTTCTGGATAAAATTGCATATAACGGCATCCGTGGAAACCTGCTGCGATGGTTCATGGCTTATGTTCACAATAGGGCTCAAAGTGTAACTGCTCATGGCTTCCGGTCCAATTTGCTAACCGTCACTTCTGGGGTACCCCAGGGCTCTATTTTAGGACCCCTTCTTTTCACGCTCTTCATCAATGATATTATCAACTGTTTCATCCATACCAAATTTCTTATGTATGCGGATGACATCAAAATTTATAAGTCTTGTAAAACTATACACGACTGTCTGCTTTTGCAGGAAGATCTTGATAGACTCTCGCAATATTGCTGTGATAACCGACTTCAACTTACCATATCAAAATGTAACGTAATCACATTTACAAAAAATAGAAACATATTATTTTACGAATATAATCTGCAGGGTATTAGGCTGCATAGGGTTGACCATGTTCGAGACCTTGGGGTCGAAATGGATTCAAAATTGCATTTTGACGTTCATATTACTAATATAATTAACAAAGCCTTTCGCATGTTCGGGTTCGTCGCGAGGTCTTCAATTGAGTTTAAAAGACCAGACACTTACTTACTCCTTTACAAAGCTTTAGTTCGCTCTCAACTTGAATTCGCAGTCCCGATCTGGTGCCCTATCTATAATGTTTATATACAAAGACTGGAACTGGTTCAAAAGAAATTTTTAAAGTGTATGCACTACAGATGCTATAGGTCTATATTGCCGTACGAACAGTTATTGTTGCGCTATGACCTCCAGAGCTTGGAGTCTAGACGCAGATTACTGATGGTGATGATGCTTCACGGGCTGTGTAACAACAAGTACGATTGTAGTGATATCACGAATAATTTATGTTATACTGTACCTAGAACTTTGACCCGCGAGGCGCGGGCGCCCCGTCTGTTTCATCTTGCTCGATGCAGGACAAACGCGGGCGCCCGTGTTCCTCTGCGGCGGATGGTAGAAACTTATAACACACTACTCGGAATTAGATGTATTTGCACTTACAGATACCCAGTTTAAGCGCTTGGCTATGGAAATGTTGGACTAATATATTCACTTAATTTGCATTTGTGTACTTTGGCGCATGTTTTTACTTTTAGATACTTATAATTTATATAATATTACTTCGCGGACATAGAAGTGGGTTATGCGTTTACTTAATCTTAAGAATTGTATGTTATAGTAATACGTTAACGTGTAACTGTTATATGTCCCTGCTGAAAATAAATAAATAAATAAATAAATAAATAAATAAACTCACCGCAACACTCGGAGTCGATCTCTCGCTACCAGCCATCCTGTGTTCCATGGCTGATAGCGACGGTTGTTTTACCGCGTTCGTTACGTAAATCATTGGTTTAGTGGGTGGGCCTGGACTCTCCGGGCATAGGCTTAGAGGCAGCGGGCTAACCCCACACACCGGCGTCACCTTACCCCAAGGTGGTGCTGATGGTTCCATAGGGAATTCCACACCGTTATCAAAGAAAAAGGTTACGTAATCACGATTTTAATGCAGCGGGCCGACTAGCGCCATGTAGCGGTGCGGGGCGGCGGTGCATAGTAAATATTTATTTTTGCGACGTCAAGCAAATGAGCATCTAATGCGAGACGCCATTCTAACCCAGTTATTTTCTTGCCTGCTTTACCTATTGCAAATCTGGAAGTAAAGGTAAATTTCATAGACGAGCCACTGGCAAACATACTATACACTCGTAGTAAAGCCAATTACCTAACAATAACATCTCAAACTAATCACTTAACATGCAACATATTTCAATTAAAATTTCATTACATCCCATCAAGGGTAAAACTTTATAAAGTGATAAGCTAACATACGATATTGTAATATCGTTAGTACGTTGTTACCTTCATGTGACACTTCCAGAGGTCGAGTGAGGTGAGACTATCAAATTAGCCTTTAGACGAACATCGTTGGTACTACCCGGATTATAGTAGGTTAAACGGTGGGTTATAAATAGATTAATATATTTATTAAGCGCTAGTCTTATCCATCCACCAAGAGACTGCTGTTTATGCAGTACTTGAGGGAACTACGAACTTCGTGTTGTTAGGAGCGGAACACTCTACATCTAAAAATCCTGAGTATTATACACACACACATATTATACCTATATCTCCGGAAGGGTAGGCAGAGGTGCATTACACATCCACAATTTGCCAGTATTTTTAGTCCCACGTAATAGGGGGCAAGCGTATTGCCGGGCACACATATAGTGGGTTATGTCCAAAATTGCCGAATGAATTTAATATAAAGTAGCAGCTATATTGTAATTCTTATTACAATATAGCTGCTACTCTTTATTGTAACAAAATCTTACGTACACCGCTATGGCACAGCCAATTAAAGTCCTGGGCGTCTCGGACTATTATTATACCTAATACTAATTACGCTTAGATTATAAGAAGTCTAGAATTGTTGGGATCTTAGACCTTTCAAACATACGAAACTTTCAGATATAAAGTGCGGCACAGACGGCAGCTACAACATAGTACAGTCATAATATTTTTCTTGGAACATATTTCAAATATCCTAAATTACCGTACCCGAGACAGGTAATGTAATGTATCTTTTCCTATGTAGCTGTCTCGATTGACACACTTTCCAGCTGCTAAAAATGAAACAGATAGTAGGTATTGAGATATGAGAAAATATACCTATTGCTGGCATCGTAATATAAATGTATATTTTCGTATAGCTCTGTTAAAATCCGAAGATGTAAATATATAAATCAATAGAAACTGGCTGAAACAGATTGAAAATATATTAATGTGTAAATATATTTCAAGAAATTGTCATATTTATCTCTAATCAGAATTGAATTTTCATAAATTGTATACCCAAAATTTTGTTGAGTTACAAAAGTTGTTTCTTTAAACTCATGTTCGTTGCCACGAATGGTGGAATGGGATATTTAGCAGTAGGTATCCTACTGCTAAATATGTTATTTATTATTCAAAAATAATATCAACTTACTTGACACTTGTTGAGAAAATTAAAATTTGAATTAACGTTTTTATAAGAAAGTTTATGTATAGGCATTTCATTTTGAATTATACTTTAGTTGGCATAAATTCCTATTCTGGGTGGTTTTTACGGGTAAATTCATCATCGCATGCACTTGCCTGTGTGTTTTAGGGCTTTAGTTATAAAAGAATATACTTATAAATATAATATATAGTTCATAATAGATACACCTGGGCACCGGAAAATGAGGACCGCGGGCTAGCAGCTGCTTACGGAAGCAGGCCAGAGGGGTTACATGCTGTGGGGTCTCAGCCCATGCACGCCTTCATCCCAACCCCAAAAATGCGGGATAACACCCGACCCATCTTACAACAGATCTCATAAAATCATAAATTAAATACCATCTCTTTATCAAACTGATCTTCGAAAATTTCCGCCTCCACTAAGGCGTCAAATGAACGTATAATTCATAGCAGCTGTTGCTAGTGATTAATTACAACTGGTATTTACTGGTATTTATAGATATGCGAAACATTGTGACCTACCTGGCTCATAATTAATTATACGCCTTTATTGAAGATGCCATAATGACCTGTCACAGTAACTGACGGGTGTGATTATAATGGAAAATTGAGTATTTAATTACTCACTTAGAGGACTCTGACTTGGAGAAAATAACACGTATCTTGAATTTTCATATCAGTTTTCTCGTTTTGGAAAAAGTAATGCATAGGAAGTCTCAGGAAGACCTTAGAGGATCATCATGCCAACCTCACCTACAAGGGGCACCTGCCGATTAACGGACGAGATTCTGACAAATTATTGATAGGGTACCAATCAAATAGTAATATTATAGAGTCTACGCTATGTATATTGGTTCGCACACCTACCCTAAATGGATAACTGTGTTGTGTTGGACAAACAATGTCATGTAAACACTTGATTGAATCTGAATAGGTTTGATGGTGTTATGTTAACACATGAGTACCAAATTCATTTAGGGTTGTATGCAAAGGAGAGGCTGAAATTTATATAATACGAGTAATAGGTATGATTTCGAAGTATTGTCAAAGATTTTTGATTTCCGTTAAAAAACTATTTGCGGAATGAAAAGTATGAAAGTTGGCAGAGTCAGGAGACCGAGTCCCAGTGGAATATTTTGTAGCGATAAAAAGTAGCTTAATAAGTATCGACCACATCTCCATCTATCTTCGCGCCGAAGTTCATTGGGATCGGTCCAACTCTTTCTACGTGATTCCTGAAGAAACGATTCTTACACACACACACACATATCACGTTTATATCCCCAAAGGGGTAGGCAGAGATGCAAACGATTCTTACAATTTAATAAATGTATACAGTGCTAATTCACACCTCGTGCAATTAGAACGTGTTCTGAGCAGCTCATAATAGTAAACAACATAACCGGTTCCCTATCGATAGGCGCAGCGCGATCGTCGCCCGGCCGCTTACCGTGCGCAAGCGAACATGAACCGTATTCCGAATGGCTAGCGGAGAGAATTATAATATAGACGACGAGACCAACCTATTGGAAATTTCCGTTGGTGATCAACTGTGTGAGACTGACCATACATACACATATAGTTTAGAGGAGTCTAGTGAGGACATAACAAATAAGCGAATGAGACTGGAAGAAAGTGAAAAAGACTGGCAGACGGTGGCAAGAAAAAGAAAGTCAATTGATCGCTCCAACATGATATCAACAGAAACTTCGTGGCAAATTTGCGTACATTCCAAGGAAAAATTACCCAAACAATTCGCGTTGGCAAAATTATTATCTGAAAATAAGATATCTGGTATTACGAGAGTTAAATACATTAACCCATATAAACTAACGCTTACTTTCGATAATGAAACGAATGCTGAGATGCTTATATCGTGCGCGGCATTTGACAAATTTGGGTGGCGAAGACAAAAAGCGTGGGAGGTCGATTTGTGCTACGGCATTATTAAGGACATAGACATCGATCTGTCAGAGGAGGAGCTGATGACATACATACAGACGGATAAAGAAGTGGTTTTGGTTAAGCGGATGAACAGAAGAACAGATGAAGGATGGACCTCAAGCGAAACTGTCAGAATTGGTTTTAAGGGTAATTCGTTACCAAGCCATGTTTACTTGATGAACTTACGCATTGCTGTCTCACCGTTTGTGTTTCCCGTGACTCAGTGTTCACGATGCTGGAGGTTCGGACATACGGCTAAGATGTGCCCCGCTAGCAAACCCCTATGCCCGAAATGTGGGAAGAACGACCACGACAATTGTAATATTGATATATATAAGTGTGTCAATTGCTCTGGTAATCACATATCGCTATCAAGGGTCTGCCCTGTTTACGCAAGAGAAAAACGGATTCGTGAGATTATGTCACAAATGAAATGCACCTATCAAAAAGCCTTGGTATTTATACCTACTCCTGCCCGTACAACCAATCGAGAAGTAAACAAATCTGTAAGTTCTGATACAATTTTCCCGAGTAGATTACAAGAAGCACCCAGTAACAGAATATCGAGCTGTGAAACCGAACAATTAGTCGAGACCAACGTTCAGCAACAAAACACTTCAAGAAAAAAACACAAAAAGGAGAAAAAGAAAGTTCCGTTTTACTTGTCCGACAACGTTGTAATGGATATGTCTGTTACCGACTCCGAATCAGATTCCGAAGCAAATCCTCAAAGACCGGAAACGACACAATCTCATACAAATCGAAACCGCCCCGGAATATCGTCTCTGTGGCGCTTGTGGGAAAACATAAAAGAGATGATACATAATATAAAAGATCAAATTAAAACACAATTTAAGAATGGACTAAAAGTAGTGGTGGAGTGGCTTAACACATTTCTAAGCAATATCATACCCGATACATCTATGTTAAAAAAAATATTTACATCAGTTAATGGACAACACACCAAACACAGTTATTAAGTTGAACATAATACAATGGAACGCTCGCAGCATTATGCCTAAGCTCAAGTCATTTGAACAGTTATTAATCCAAGAACATATCCATATTGCGGTGGTAAGTGAAACATGGCTGGAACCAGATACCCATTTAAATATCAGTAACTACTATACTTTTCGTTTGGATAGGGATGGCTATGGCGGGGTGGCTATTATCGTGCATAACTCGATACAAACACAACGGGTTGAAATACGGAGCAATCCCAATTCTCCCTTAGAATTAATTCATTTAAAAATATTTAACTGTAATCGATTAAAACATATAATTGCTATCTATTGTCCCCCGGAAGCTTCGACAAATCCTCAGACGTGGGACTACTTGTTTTCCATGGAGAACAGAGAGTCTCTTATATTAGGGGATTTTAATGGTCACCATTCTAACTGGTCTTACAAAACTGATTCGAGGGGAAACCAAATATTAGATTCAATACTAGACTATAACTATATTATTTTAAATGATGGTAGTCCCACCCGTTTTCAGCTAGTAAACAACGTGTGCCGGCAATCTTCTCCGGACATGTCCATTGCTTCTTCTGATATATACTTGAATTTCAATTGGAAGGTGTCAAATGAAACATTGGGTAGTGATCACATGATTATTAAAATTTCAACCACCATTTATTCAAATCAACTATTTCATAAACGAAGAAATTTTAAAAACGCTGACTGGATTAATTATGAACGTTACCTTGACGAAAAATTTAATACTTATAGTTTATCCCCCCTTAATAGGTCACAATTAGCTTATGATGAGTTCTTGAATATTATCAATGATGCCGCTGACAAGTATATTCCCAATATAAAATTTAGTGCCAACCCTACAAGTAGGTTCCAACCAAAGCCATATTGGAACTCCGAGTTATCAAAATCAGTCGCAGAAAGGCGACTAGCACTTGCTAACTTTAGACGTAACCCCACTCCAACCAATTTAATTATGTTAAAAATGAAAATAAGTGTGTCGCGGAGGATTCTTAGACAGGCTCAAAGACAGTCTTGGCAACAATTTTGTAGTTCAATAGACGAAACGGTCTCAGTAACTGAACTTTGGAATAAGGTCAGGTGGATTAAAGGTTACAACATACATAAGCAACCCATTAACCTTGATACAGCTAACCTCCTTCTACATAGCTTGACCCCGGATGATGTACCTCCATGTAAGCCTATATTCTCTTCTCAAAATTCGACACTAGACATAGAAATCACATTACAGGAATTAAAACTAAATATTAAAATAAAAGATACGGCACCCGGGTTTGACAATATCTCATACAGTATGATAAGAAAATTACCTCTTAACGCCAAATTAGTTCTATTAAAGTTATATAACTTATTTCTTTCGTCGGGCATAGTTCCTAGTCAGTGGCGAGATATCAGCTTAGTGCCTATCCCTAAACCTGGGAGGGACCCCAACTCCTCATCGGCATTGAGACCGATCTCCCTTATATCTTGTTTATGCAAGATTTATCACGCGATTCTACAGAAACGACTAGAGTGGTATCTAGAAAAAAATGGTTTATTTTCAAATAGTACGTTAGGCTTTAGAAAATGCAGGTCTTGTCTAGATAATTTAAGTCAATTAGTGACAAGCATTCAAACAGGTTTTTGTAAAAATTGCGTAACGATCGGCTGTTTCATTGATGTAGATAATGCTTATAACAACGTAAATATCAATAGTCTGCTATATAAATTGGACGAGTTAGGAGTAGGATATAAAATTTGTAATTACTTATGGGAATTTCTCCGGGAACGTTACCTTAAACTAGAAACAAACGGCTTAACAATCACTCGCAGTACCAGCAGAGGCTTGGCACAAGGGGACCCACTCTCTCCGTTGCTATTTAACGTGGCAACAATTGATATCTGTAAACAACACAATACCGGAGACGTACACGTATCACAATACGCAGATGACTTTGTTATTTACTGTACACATAAAAACATATTTACAGCCGCTGAACAGGTAAATACTTCGTTGCGGAATATTGTGGGTAACTTGTCTGACCTTGGTTTGGAGGTCTCAACATCTAAGACTAAAATATGCGTTTTTAAAAGAGGCTGCAATAGAGAAAACGTTTCTATTACATTAAACAATACTAGACTTCAAACGGTGGATAATGTTAAATATTTGGGTTTGTGGCTGGACCGCTCCCTCAGATGGGCTAAACATATTAGTGAAATTAAGGAAAGAGTATCTAAATTTCTTAACATTCTCAAGTTTTTAGCAGGGACGTCCTGGGGTATACATCCTAAACACTTGAGAAAAATGTATATTTCTCTTTTAAGAAGTCGGTTAGATTACGGTAGTTTTTTATACGGCGCCAGTAGTGAAACTCATTTATGCAAGTTAGATAAAATTCAAAATCAGGCTATGAGGATCATCGGTGGATTTATTAAAACGACGCCCATTCATGTAATGAGCAGTGAACTCGCCATTCAACCATTACACACACGTAGATGCTACTTAGCCGGTAAATTTTTGTTAAAATCTAAATCTTCACTAGTTAACAGTAGAATAATCAGCTTATTAGACGATTTAGCTAACCATTTAATCACATGGCGTAGGAAAAATAAACCAATATTAATTATTATGTATGGACAACTTCAAAATGTAAATATTCATTGCAGCCAAAATTTGGATATGTTTCAAAATAGGGTGTGGATGAGCTATATAGATATTTCCAAAAATATAAAGTATAATGTAGATAATGTAAACAAACCTAAAAAAGAATATGTGACCACCATTTTAAGGGACTTGTGTTTAGAGTATATAAGTTCTTACTTTCCAAATTTTTACCAAATATTCACGGATGGATCAAGGGAGAATAGTAGTGCAGGGGCAGCCTTCTTCGATCCTCAGCAAAACACATGTAGTCGTTTTACCATTAATATAGAAATGTCAATAATGTACTTAGAATTAATAGCCATAAATGAAGCATTATCCTATATTCATTCTGTTGAGCACGACAAGTTTATCATTTTTACTGACGCCAAAAGTGCCCTTCTACATGTAGCTCGCTGTACCTCGACAATTCGAGGCACACCGATAGCTTACAATATTATTAATCAAATTTTGGAGTTAGAACTAAGTGGTAAAACGGTGCAACTTCAGTGGATTCCATCTCACGTTGGTATAGAGGGTAATGAAATAGCTGACACACTTGCAAAGCAGGCTTGTTCGGAAGGTATATCCATGTCGATACTTCCTTACTTTTCAGACCGACTATATCTAATAAAAGAGTACTGTATAAAGCTTTGGAGGGAATACTTCGACAAAAGGTCTACCGAAAAAGGGATCTGGTACAGAACTATACAACCTGAGCCATTGGTTATTCCTTGGATTGATAACTGTTCTCTGAGTAGGCATAAGTTGGTAACAGCTATGCGGTTACGATCCGGACACATCCCATCAAGAAAGTTTACGTTCTTAATGGGTTTGTCACCTACGCCTAATTGTGAAACTTGCGGAGTTGTTGAGGACGTACAACATATATTGATGGAATGTGTTCGGATCCAACAACAAAGAAATTGTGTGCTAAATATTAGTGTAATGGAAACCGGTAGGTGCAACAGTATCCTGGCCAGTCCACAGTCAGACACAGCTAAGGCCATTTACACATTGTATTTAGAATATTTAAGACTAACTATAGTATAATTACAAGTAACATAAAAAGTGGCTATGATGGAGCGACATAGTCATAATTGTGGCTAAGCTCCCTAAATAAAAATTAAAAAAAAAAAAAAAAATAATAAATGTATAGACAAGTGTCTTTTGTAGGTAAAACGTATCTTTATACTAATATTCTTAAAAAAAATATTTCTTTGTTTCTTATCAATTTAACTCTAAAACTAATGTTAAGAAAGAAATTATAAATAGATCACATTTAAGAATAGTTTAAGCAAACTCATTGCTTTGAAATACAAAAATCTAAAACTAATACCTACCTAAATTGATTTTTATAACTGTTTCGCAATTAGCTTACTATTTTATTCAGGAGTAATAAAGGGCTTCTTTTAACCCCGCTTGGAAAGGAGGCAACTATTCACCGAAGACGCGACTTAATATTATAATCATTAATAGTCCTCAGTTTTTAATTTATTTACTAAATAAAACTAGAGTCCGAGATCTGGTAGGTAATATGAAAAAATGCTTAAAAATATAAACAAGTAAACGGTTTAACAACTGCACTTCAATGTGGTAAGTAATAGGGAAATATTACTGCAGGTATTCGCCAGCAAAGAATAAAAGTTACACTAGAAATACTATGTTTCTCATAAAATGTGAAATTAAAATTCTTGTAACTTGGCATGAATCAACTGTCCGACTTGTTTCTATGCATAGAAAATACTTCTTAAACATTTCAACAGGGCTTTTGTTAGCAACAGAAAGACTTTTAACATAATTCACAAAACTTTATTTTATAATTTAATAAATACAATAATGTGATACGATGTGGTTAGCAAGCAATTTAGTTCGAGAGTGACGTTTCACATTTTTCTTACTAGTAGGTGAACCGACAAGTATTACATTTCGTTCTACTCATACATTTTGTGTTTGGTATCGAACAGATTGGGGCCCTAGGTTAAATTAGAACCAAAATATTACTTATACAAGATAGGGATCAAAAGTAGCGATACATCTAAAAAATTTAAAAAACTAGGAGCAGTACAAAACACTTATTCTTACCAAGATTATTCATCACATTATGTACCTTTAAATCTGGTTATTATAAACTTAATATCCTATACTAGGTTAGGTAGGTTTTAGTAGTACAATATAACTATGGAAAACATTTTAAAAACTTACATTAAGCTTATTTTTACTGTCTTACAAATTTACATAACAAAGGTTATTTTATTTAATATCAATATCCAATAAAATTTACATCTATAACTAATCATAAAGTGGTAGCGGGCACACCTTCATGATGCTAGTTTGCATTATGTGACCCTTGGCCATTTTTACACTTAGGGCACGCACCTTGCCATCCTTACCAGGCATCACGTCTACAATACGGCCCATATGCCACTGCAATGGAGCCACAGTTTCATTTTTTATTAGAACTAGGGTGCCTATCTCTAGGTTTTGTTGGGCACCTTTCCATTTTGGTCGGTTTTGCAACATTACTAAATATTGTTTATGCCACTGTTTCCAAAAACATTGCTGCATTTGCACACATTGTTTCCAAAAGTAAAGGGGGCCAACTTTTTCCCCAACTAGGTTCAATTCAGGATATGATGTCAACGGAGCACCAGTCAAAAAATGAGCGGGTGACAGGTAAGACATGTCATCTTTATCTCTAGACATAGGAGTTAGAGGCCTGGAATTTAAAATTCCTTCGATTTGAACCAGGACAGTATACAGTTCTTCATATGTCAAGACAGTATTACCCATTACTCGCCTGACATGATATTTAATGCTCTTAATCCTGCTTTCCCAAAGAGAACCAAAAATTGGAGAATATGATGGTATGAAGTGGAATGAAATCCTTTCTGAATTACATAATTCATTAACCACATCCTGATGTTCTGAAGAACTCTGTAACTCATACAAATCATTGAGAACATTTTTTGCACCTCTATAATAGAAGCCATTATCACAATATATTTTAGTCGGTTTATTTCTGCGAGCAATAAACCGCTTTAAACATGCTAAGAATGTATTAGTTGTCATATCAGAAGCTAACTCAATATGAAAAGCCTTAGTGACGAAGCATATGAAAATTACTACATAAGCCTTTGTAAGTACTGGTTTTCGAATACGCGATTGTTTTATCATAAAAGGGCCAGCATAATCAGTGCCGACTATTTGAAATGGCCGAGTAATGTTCACACGATCTGCTGGCAGGGAACCCATAAGTTGAGTCGCCGCCTTAGCCTTAAGTTTAAAACAAATTATACATTTATATATTACAGATTTTACTTCTTTGTTGGCATTAACAAGCCAGTATAGCTCACTTAAACTACACAAGATTTTCCTCTGCCCTGCATGCTTAAGCCTTAAACGTTCTCTAAGAATTATTAATTTAGTGACGTGTGACCCTCGCGGCAAAATAATAGGGTGTTGCTGAGCAAATGGTAAGTTTGCATTTTGGAGCCGACCCCCAACACGGAGCAAGCCGATTGCGTCAATAAATGGATGTAAATCACTCAGTTGTGTTTTTAAATTACACTTCTGTTTTAACTGTTTAATTTCAGAATGGAGATGTCTCTCTTGGTCAAGCTTAATAATAATATGCAGAGCAGAATCCAATTCTCTAGGGCATAACTTCCCCTTTATTATATTATTCTGATATAAAATTAGATTCTTACAATTAATAATAAATCTTTTTACATACCCTATTATTCTTAAAAGTTTCTCAATACTTGAGTATTTATCTAACACAATATTAAGCATATTAGCATTACAGCCTGAATTACATATTGATAATGAAGGGAAGATTTCAGGAATGTCAAGTTGTGTACCATCTCTGTCTACAGTTCTGCAAGGAGCATAGTCAGGGTTGAGTAAGTATTCAGGTCCATGAAACCATAATTGTCTCATGGTCGTCTCCAATAACTTTGGAGAAATTCCGCGCGACAAACAATCTGCTGGATTATCATTTGATTTCACATAATACCACTGAAACTGTGTGGTTAAAGCCTTATTTTTTTGCACTCTATTGACGACGTAAACACCTAACCTTACCGATTCTGTATCGAGCCAAGACAATACAATTTGAGAATCTGAATGTAAAAATGTTATTACCTCATATTTAAGACACAGGGTATCATATACCTTTTTTGACAACATAGCTAATAATAACGCACTATTTAGCTCGAGCCGCGGAATGGTTAATTTTTTATTTTTAGGATTGATGCGTGACCTGGAACACAATAGATTGACCTTTACTGCCTTATCTGGACCAACTACTCTCAAATATAACGAACACCCGTACCCAAAATTAGAGGCATCTCCATAGCCCAAGAGCTCTATCTTGTTGGACAACTGTACATTAATATTTCGGGGAACCGAAATACCAGACATCTGTACCAACTCGGTGGCAAAGTCCACCCATTGGCTATTTAGGTCATTAGGTAGGTCATCATCCCAACCTATGTTTGTGTACCACACCTGCTGCATGAGATACTTGGCCCTAACTTAAAGTGGCCCAATTATGCCTAATGGATCCCAAAACTTGGAAATGAAACTCAACACTTGACGCTTAGTGTAGACCTCTGAAACTTGTTTGACAGGACACTGCATATTCAACATATCACTGCCTATGTTATAAGACAGGCCTAAAGTCTTCATGTGCATACTATTTTTATCGAAGTCAATATTACCAAAATATTGTAATTGTAGTGGAATATTTTTTAATATATCCACATTATTAGAACACCACTTATGCAGTGAGAAACTAGCTTCCTGCATTAGTGCAATTAATTCAATCCTTGTTGCCTCAAGCTCGGAGAGATTGTTACTGCCACATTGAATGTCATCAAAATATATGTTGAATGGTTTAACACTTCTGACGCCAGGGTACTTGTCTTTATAGCGTAAAGCCAATTCTGCTAGGCAGCGAGTCGCAAGGAAAGCAGAGCTCTTCACTCCATAGGTGACAGTTTGTAACTGAACGCACTGTACAGGTTCATCTGGTGTGTCACGCCACAATATATTTTGTAGGCAACGAAATTTATTATCTACAAGCACCTGTCGGTAAAGCGTTAAAATATCGAAAAGCTCGCTCTGGACGACCGGACCGTTCAGCAATACATCATTCAAACATAGACCATTTTTAGATTTCATGCTCGCATCAAAAACTGCACGAATTGGAGTAGTTTTACTGTTTGGATTTAACACAGGATGATGAGGCAAAAAATAAACTTTACCAGAGGCTAAGTCATATTTTTGAATATCAAAAGGTTTTGCATGGCCTTGGTCAATGTACTGGTGTATAAACTCTTTATATTTGATGGCCAAGTTACTATCCTTAGCAAAGCGCTTTTCTAAATTATAAAATCTTTGTAATGCAAAAGAAAAGGAATCACCTAGTTGCAAATTGTCAAAATCTAACTTTAGAGGTAAATCAACAGTGAACCTTTTCTTGTTCAATTGAACAGAATTTGTAAAATGCTCTTCGGCTAGCTGATGTTCACTACTACCTTCTATAAAAACGTTAGGTACCTTTTCATGTTCCCAAAATTTGGAAATATTATTGTTTATTTCTTCTAAGAATGGGTCTCGACGTTTTACATTAGATTTTATATTACTAAAAGTGTTACCTGTAATGCTTATATTACATAGATTTGAAGAAGAAACCTTGCCGGAAATAGGCAGGCTCCCCGCGACAACATAGCCGAGTGTAGTACTAATTAAGTATGGGCCCGATGGCGTGATTGGTAATGATTCACGCTGTAACACCTGGAAGAAAATGTCACAACCCAATAGCAATGATATGTTACCCGTTTTATTGAAATTTTGGTCTGCTAGGTTAATATAGGAAGGAATTTTAAACTTTGAAAGGTCAAAGGACTGCTGAGGAAGCTGGCATGTTATATTTTTAACTACACAGCATGAAATCTTCGCAGAATAATTATTAACCCTCGAATATATGGTTATGTTAGCCTGCCTTGCCACCTTATTGGTGCTATCCATAATGCCACAGATTCGCTTATCAGAGCCATGAAGTACACAACCAATCCTATCTGCTAATTGTTCAGTAATAAAAGAAGGCTGTGAACCGCTATCTAGCAAAGCTCTTGCTTGAATTAATGAGCCATCACGACTCCTCAAGTGGACCACAGCAGTAGGCAGAAGCACATCCTTATCCCAGGTGGTGTTAGCAGTAGCCACAATATTATGGGCACCTTCATTTTCATTAGGTGTTGCATGCACCATCTTGCTCTGCTTGGCAAGCGCATTGTTGTGTATAAGCGTGTTGTGCTTGCCTTGACAGATAGCACATTTAAGACGCAGCATGCACTTTCCACGGTGATCGTTCAAGCACACCTGACACAACTTATTACTGTTCACAAAACTATACCTATCGGCCACAGCAGCCATTGGTACCTCTTTAGCGTTGCGTTCCAAATGAAAACCTCTATAGGTGTAACTATCCACCTTCCTAGCCAATATGTTGACAAGTAGAGTATCCCAATATTGTATGGGCTGCTTGAGGTTTTTGAGTGCAGCCAAATGCAAATTAACCTGGCTAATAATTGAGCGCAAGTTCTGTGCTGTGGATTTTAAAAAGGTAGGCATGTCAAGTATGCTATTTATGTGAAAGTTTATTATTTTAGGTACATTATTATATCTATTTTCTAAGAGATTTCATGCCACTGAATAATTTTCATCAGTGAGCAATAAGTTTTTTGGCTTCTTCACTCAGCAATGAGCAAAGATAGTAAAGCTTTTCACAAGCTGATAACTTGTTGTCAGTATGTATCACTGATCTAAACAAATTAATAAATGGATAATAATCCACAACTGTTTTTCCATCAAAACATGGCATCTTAATTTTTGGTAATTTACTAAACTCACCGTTCTGTTTGGGTTCCGCATCCAATGTAAGTTTTATACATGCCTTTATCCTGGATTCCAATATGGCTATACTGACGTAGTACTTATCCTCATATTCCGCGTAATTTTCAGTATCTTCTGGGCAAAGTAATAATATGGTCTTGTTATAAGTTTCATAACACCCAAACGCGGATTCTAGTCCTTTCTTCTTGGCTTGAAGCATATCAATAGAACAAGATTCTACTTCCGAACCTTCGCAAAATAGGCCGATTCGCGTGATCGATCCTTTCACGTAACCGCGCTCGGAAATATACTGCTTTAATTTGTTAGCCTCAGACATCACCATGGTAAATAAGTATGCGAATGATATTATTCAATCAAAGATATTCCAGGATATTCCACAAATACAATACGCGTCAGCACAGTATTAGTCAAAAAACAGACCGTTACCGATCAATAAGTACCTACTTACTTACTTTATAATCGGATGGAATTTGTAACAAATTAGAAATTGTACACTTATGTAACGGTTTTGTACGAAAATATAATCTAAAAATTATAATAAACTTAATACTCCTTGCAGAACTGTAGACAAAATAGGTTCAAAAACTTGAACAACGGGTACCTAGGTGACAATGGGCGCGGTCGTTGAATAAAAAGTAATACATACAGCCAACCTTACAACTTAAAAATACAAATTTGACGTACAAACTAAATTTGTCAAAATGCCTTGATGTGATTGGCCGCCTCGATCGTTTGAAGTTAGTTTGACACTTCTTTTGATCGAATATACCACAGACTGCAGACATTGCACCTCCACGCGTTCCGAAATGTCTCCAAAATGTCCATGAATTGATAGATATTTTTGATGAATGCACCAAATGTTTCTTGATTCTTGCTTTTCGTGTTCGTGAATACCTGGGTAGTAACAATATTCCTCTTGAAGATGTACTTTTCGAACACGGACAACCCGCCGCGCGTAGTAATTTCAAGAGTGCACTTCCAAGCACAAACTTTCCACGACAACTTTGTTCCAACAATTTGGAAACCTTCTTCGCGCTGGCTCGACGTAATCTACGCTGGCCGTGCAACGAAGTTTTTCGGATGCGAAAATTATACGGTACCCACACCGGTAGGTAGGTACTGATTTCGCCCGTGCAAAATTGACCCCGAACTATTCTCAAAACACTGGATGAACTGTAGATTCCACTACTTTCGAAGGACCATTTCTCTGTTAGCAACAGAAAGACTTTTAACATAATTCACAAAACTTTATTTTATAATTTAATAAAATATACAATAATGTGATACGATGTGGTTAGCAAGCAATTTAGTTCGAGAGTGACGTTTCACATTTTTCTTACTAGTAGGTGAACCGACAAGTATTACATTTCGTTCTACTTATACATTTTGTGTTTGGTATCGAACAGCTTTCTCAGAGTATGTACTTAAAGGCAAATTCAATGTACCTACTTGCTCAAAAAGCACTGCATGATTTTGATGATAATGTTAAAGACGATGTAAACAAAACGCACAATCATGATGATGACAGCTAAGTAATTACTAAAATTAGAATTGAAAAAAAAAGAAATAAAATACAGTCGTATTTATGAGATCAATCCTAGTAAAGTAATATGTCAAGTAAATTACAGCCATTATTCCTCCGAATGAACGAATAAAATTAAAATTTTGCAACTATCATTATTTATAATTTTTTGTCGCTTCTTTTGCTTTGAAATTATTGTGAGAAACTTTTACAATGCATTAAAAAATATTAAACATGACCATGGCGTAGTATACGTAAATAAAAGTCCTTGGATTTAATACTACCTATAACACAATATACTCGTGCATCTTATTACATATTTCAATAGAAATCGTCACACACGGCAGCTTTAATGTATATTTTTATATCTTTGTATCATATATACCGAGCGATACGAAAATATAAATTTATATTTCGAATACCGTCAGTACATTTTCGTGCTATCCTTTATCCTTAGCAGCTGGAAATTAGTACAATCGAGACGCACATAGGGAAAGATATATTACGTTACCTGCTGCACGTAATGTAAATATACTCTTATCTATATAATCTATACTAGGTATGCAATGCATGCTCTAATTGCAAATGTTGAGCGGAACAATTTTTCTTTTTATGCTCTATTTTCATGATTTCAGAGATATGCACTCCCGGGTATGATGTCGACCAACGTGCCAAATTTGGTCAAAATCGTTCGAGCCGTTTCGGAGGAGTTGGCACACAAACGATTTACACTTGTCGTCTAAGATAAAGCTTCGCTTCGCTCCGCTCGATAAACCATACATCTTAGCATATAATATACATTATAGCTGTCGTCTATTCCAAGCTTACATACTTTATACCCGTAGTAGACTAACACGTAAACAGCGGCGACCATCGTTCCTCTATGTCTACCAGAGGCGGCGTTTCGTTCAGGTTGTACCTGGCGACGATGGTCACAGCTGACATATCGACACCATGTTCGAATTAATTCCGGTTTAAGATTAAAATATACCCTTTTTTTTTAATACCGTGGCCCCATGCCGCGGTTTTAAAAAACGCTCTCACGCGGGCGTCTCTGGTTCGCACGCAGAAGGTATTTTCAGTGGCGCCCGGCTAAAATATACACTTAAGGTAGTCTATTAGGGGCTATTAGTCTGTAAGAATTACATTTCGTTGCTCATGTAGGTAGTCAAACACAGCTGTATCTAAATCTGTTTCTCATAAATCCTCCTGGAATTAACATGATATTTGGAACGTTGCCTGCGCATTTATTAATGGAGTTCCTCGCGTGCAGAATATTGGTGATATCCTGCTACAATTGGATAATCTCCAACTACCCGCAGTGCTTAACACAATAAAGAACGTACTTACTTAATAAGCTCTTGGCAAATATTGTTCTCCTAATAGCACTTAGCTTCTGTGCCAAATCTTAAGTTTCAGTGTATTGGAACTTAGGCAACGTCATCTTGCTTTAATCCTTAGAATTGTATTAGTTACATAACCTAGGTACGTCTTATAATATCCGTCAACTACTTCGATTTGGAGATTATTGGTCAAGGAATATTGAGGATATTTCTAAACAATGCTATCTAGTAACAAAGTAAGAAAGCTTGTGCTATGAAAACTAGATAAACTCTGTCGTAGAAGTTCTACCAAGGTTTATGGTGAATCTGTTGATCAACTCAGCAACCATTTTGGTAAACGGACCCACGTGGCATCAACAACAAAATTTGTAAAACAACACCCTGAAGTATTTAAACGGGCAATACATATTACGAGACGTAATAATATTAGAAATCCAGATAGATTGGTATTGGGCGTTATACCCAGAACGACCCGAATGCAAAAAAACAGTTACATAATGTGTGTGAAACTGTTCAATAAGGTCCCTGAACATATTAAGACACTGCCAACAAACAAATGTCTTGCAGCTCTAAAGGAGTGGCTAGTCGATAAGGTGTTTTATTCGATTAATGATTTCCTAAATGGTTAAATGTTAGTAATCTGTATCTTGCTGAATCGAATTTGTTTAAATATAAAATAAAATTATAAACTAGTGAATATTCAACTATTAATTAGGATTACTGACATTATATAAAAAATTGCATGCTATCAGAATATGGCTAAGTGGCTAAGTGGGCTTGCTCTGTTAACATAACTAAGTACTTACCTAAAGCTTATGTAATACCATTATTATGTACCACCCCATTTATTGCAAATAAATATTATGAATTATAAATTATGAATTATGAATTATGAAATATGCCAAATTTAAATTTACCTACTATACTGCTCTACTTACGCCGTTCGGGGACCAGTGTGATTGTTTGTACGTTTGTTCGAAAACTACATAACTGATTTAAATATTATAAATATTTTTTTTCTGAAAGAAGTTAAGAATCTCATTTTTTCATCAAAGAATATTCGTGAAACTTAACTGTTGATATTACTCCCTTTGTGTAAATTCTAAGTACCCAAAGTCTCAAGAACTATGATCGAAGAACCTTTATTGCACTATTAAAGGTTGGACATTTTAAGAATAGCCTGCCATATTTCTATACTTAAATATCTAATTACATTTGAGACCACTTTCTTAATAAATTGTCAAGAAGCATACCAGCTAAGGTCAATGACTTTGAACTAATGGCCAAGGTCGGTACAAGCTCCAGAAAATTTAATAATTTACTCAATGTTTAAACGATCCCTTAATTTATTAAGGCTGTTTCAGACTAGACAGCTCAGCATACAAATATACTTGCGGCAATACACTCGCCTGCCTACTGCCCCTACTTCCCCTACTTTCCCCTACAGGACTACCCTTACAGGAAAGAGGCAATTCAGCCGCTTCCCAATTAGACTGGTAAGCCTACCCCAAGTGGGTTGAGAAGAGGCTCAGTAGATGGTGATTGTTCAAGGTGATAGACATTTGAGAGACGTAATGCACGGTTCGTGCAACAAGCCTTTAGAGGAGCGGTGTACTTATTCATTCTTGAATAAACACTTCTGGATAATGTGTTCGAATGGATAATTTTCATCGCTTAACTGAGCGTGAAATTGAAAACTGTTTTATCGTCTTAAAATATTTTGGATATGTACGATATGACTAAAATGTGTTGCTTGCATTGAGTTATTATTACTACGTAGTAATAATAACTCAATGGTTGCTTGTCGGAAATAGTTTCCATACATGTACCAAATCTTTATTAATAATTTTCAACTAATTTCATAACATGCTCCATATTTCAATTAAAGTTCCATTTTTTAAGATCAATTTTAGCAGTTTAATAAGTGATAAACATACGGTAATTAATAACGTACAGGAGTGCCATACCTTAGGAGGTCGAGTGAGGTGAGACTATCCAATTAAAATCTATATGAAAACTAGTTAAGTAATACCCCCATCTCCGCACACGTGTAGTAATTTAATACGAAGAAAAGTTCTTACCTGCCTGCCATCTAATTTTCATAAAACACAGCCTATTATGTTGCTTTGAACTGAGCTTAGACTAAATGTTATAAAAATAAAATGTTGGGTTACTCATGATCCGACTAATATCTGAAATGACTAGATTGATTCTAATGGGACTTTCGCTGGCAGATAGCTGATAGAACTACAAAAGTATTATAGGCAATATACATCCCAATCCCTCCAATCCCAAACCAATTTTCATGTAAGTAACGGGCAAATGAATAAGACATTAGCGTTCAAATAAACTGTCAACATTGTTTCGAAAGATTTTTTTAGAACTGTTTTGAAATTTATCTCGGTAATATTATACTTATAAATACCAGTGTACCTATAATTTGTAAAATAGTGATTGAGTATCCTAATAAATAAATCTGTCTTATGCTTGAAAAGCTCTTTTTGAAAAAGGTCGTCACAGTGATGCAATGGTGGGAGATAAACCTAACACCGTTGCGTACCCAAAGGGTCAAACGTGAACCCTATTACTGAGACTTCGCTGTCTGCCTTGGGGTGTATCTTATGAACCAAAATTAAAAACAAATTTTCAACTTATGATCACTAATTCACTATAATATTGCATGTTTTATTCAACAACTTTTCCACATTATAATATGAAAATACTGCAGGTAGGAAACACAGAATAAAACACTGAAATATTCTGTATTTCAGTAAAAATTACCTTCACGAAAATGCAACATTTTTCGCAAAATGTAGAATTAAAATTCTTGTGTCTTGGCATGAATCAACTGTCCGAGTACTACGAGTATTCACGAAAGTTCCGAGCGCGAAAAATAAAATACATAGTGAAATGAATGAGAAATTGTTGGCGAGTTATAATAGGTATCTAAAGTAGTTGACAATTTACATACATACACATATCACGCCTATATCCCCGAAGGGGTAGGCAGAGGTACATTACACACCCACACTTTGCCAGTATTTTTAGTCCCACGTAACAGGGGGCAAGCCTATTGCCATCACCGGGCACATTTATAATGGGTTATGTCCTAATGACCGACTGAATTTAATAAAAAGTAGCAGCTATATTGTAGTTGACAATTTAATGTCAATGAATGAAAGATAAGTATTTTTTGATAAATACTTTAAATAATACTATCTTTTGAAATTCAAACCTCACAAAATTAAAACCGCGAGGAAATGCTTTCAGCAACTTTGGAAATGAACGTATAGGTACGTACATACATACAGACAAGAACGAAACATAAAACGATTTGTTTTCTGTTATTATACAGACCAGACACACTATTTCTATTGTTTTATAATAGTAATAGAAAATTCAACCATGCTCTATAGATAATTAAAGACGCAATTTAATTCTTCATCTTTATTTACATTAAACTAGAGAATATGTCAAACAACATAACATTCCTGAAAGTTATATACGAATTTTAATCATGCAAAGCGGTATTTCGGTATTTCACTTTGTCGTCACGTAAATACTAGATATGGTATTAATCGCGTTCAAATTATCTTCAAGGAATAGAAGGTACAGCAAACTGCAAATTTAAAAAATCCCTTAGATATGAGTTCAATGAACGTTTAAAGGCAGTCCGTTGGAAATATCAGTGATATTACGTTTCATTCTGTAAGTTACAATTGATTGAAATCTACTGGAAAATAGCTTGTAGGAAATATTATATTGAGTACTTTTCTTATCTTTACATAACTTTCCCTCCCGTGGAAACCGGTTACAATGAAACTCACGGCCTTTCCCTAACAGAGGGAATGCTCTGACCACTGAGCTACGATGACCAATACCGACAACATCGAATTTTTTTGCTTTATATCATTTTCATAATTTCTAGATCGCACTATTAAGGTTAGCGTTGGTTCAGTTTTTGTGATCTATTTATAATTTCTTTCTTAATATACCAACAGAGCGTAGGAAAGAGAAGTCCGGAGAAGTCATCATCATTCGAATATTTCCTATGAGTAATAAAGATAGACGATGACGTACTTTTATAATTATGTGTGTCAGTGTCAGTGTCAGTGGACAAGAATTTTTCGTAGATTTCCAAATTGCAAAAATAGCGTTTACCTTGATTTCTGGCGAATATTAGATATTTAAAATATAAGCGAATCCTTGTGTTCTTTACAGTAAAACTGTAATAAGAGCCGTGGTGTCTTATTCTTTAAGTAATTGTAATGTGACTAAAGCAGACAATCTAAATAATTACACGTTTTACAGGTAAATACAACATTTTCCAACAATTCTTAGATAACAGATATTTGTTTATGTCTTGGGTTTATCAAATAAGTAAAAAAAATTTATCATAGTATATTGATTACCCTTGCATTGTGCAGTAATATTTCCTATTCATAAAGAAGAATTGTTCTTAAATAACGTAAAATAGGTGAATGCCCTTGTACGATTGGGCTTGACCACCTGATGACGTCACGATTATCGATGTATCGATACACCATGGCAATATGAAGTACTAGTGGTCGCCCGCGACTTCGTCCGCGTGGTAATTTGGATTTTTCCCGTTATCACACAATATCTTTATAAATTGTAGCCTATGTGTTCTTCTGATGTATAAGCTATATTATTGTAAAGTTTTATTAAAATCCATTCAGTCTCACAAACTTTCGCGTTTATAATATTAGTAGGATAATGTTTTACTGTTTTTCGGTATGATTGTATTAGATTAGACAAATTAATATTTGATTTCATAAAATCTGTCCGTAAACAAAATCGGTCCGGCTTTATGTATGCATAGATCTTTAAAACTACGCAACGGATTTTGATGTGGTTTTTACCAACCTGAACTGTTTCATGGTTATGAAACTACCAATGAATCAAAAATTTTTGAATATTTAATATCCTAAATGCTAAACTAACTCAAAGAAATATAGTTTTGTCATGTCCGTTCGTCCGTCTGTCCATTCTCGGTTTTCCTCCTAAACGGTTAAAGCCAGAAAAAATTAACTTTGCACAAATATGTGTATTTATAACAGTGACCAAGGGCTATAATAAAATAATGAAAACTATAATATAATAAATTTTTTTTTAGGTAGCCTCCCCTACACATAAAGTGAAAATGTTTTTTTTTTCTACCGTCTTACCATCGTGTGGGGTATGATTAGATAGGTCGTTTAAAAATATTGAAGTTGCAAAGACAACTTTTTGATTTGAGAATCCGTTTTCGAGATATTCTACTTTAAAACCCATATTTTCGTTGAGACGGGGCGTTTTTTCTAAAATCTAAAATAATGGTTCGAAAAATCTAACAAAATCATGAGTTAAAGTTTAATTACATAGACTATCAGTCTATGTAACTAAACTTTAAAGAAAAACTATAACAGATCAGATAACTTTATTAATTCAGGAGTTATATGCTATTATAACATGACTATGAAACCCTATTCCATGCGTGACCCGACACGCACTTGGCTTAGTTTTTTTTAACTTATGCCAGTGTGAAAAGGAGGGGTAAGCGAAACTTATAACGGATTAGTGAGATTCTATTGTATCACTTAGAAATAACACTCAATATTTTATCAATATTTTGCGTATTCCATAGTGTACACAACACTATTTCACCTACACATATGCATTTTGATTTTGGGATCGCCTCTGAAATGTCATTGTGTCTTTACTATAGCAGGCTATGGTTTAAGCAATGGCTTTCAAATACAAAAATATACAATGAAACTGTTTTATGTGAGCGAATCTGCGGTCATCTGCCAGTTGGTTAATAAAATGCCTGCAAAACATTAAGTCAATACAATAGGGTACTACTTAATAACTTTATAGTCAGTATAATAGGGTACTGAGAAAACAGGCATGATTATAATAATATTAACACCCACAAAGCAGCATAATTTGCGGTAATAAAAGATAGCGGTGTGTAAAACATCATAGTTTTGTTGGACTGTATCCAATTGGAATATTGTTCCGAATTGTTATGCAAAACTTGTGTACAGTGTACTTTTAAACTGTGATTGCTCTATTACAGTTGACGCAATCAGTTAATATTATGTTAAACCAGTGAATTCAGCATTTCTTTCACATGGGGATAGCTAGAGACTACCTGAGATTTAAAGAATAGATTCAGATGGATACTTACTACGATTTTTTGAGAATTCTAATCGCTGCTTTACTAACGAGTATCATAAGTGTTTTCGTGCATGCCCACCTTCCGGTTTCTCGCTATCCGGTTGCCCGGTATTCGTTTTCCAATTTTAACGAGACAATAAGATAGCTTGTACAGTGATCATTGTAGTAATAAGTAATATTAAATTATTAGTCATATTAATATCAAAAAATTATACCGAATAAAGTTTATACCAGTGTGTGTACAATAAACATACAAGCGGATCAGTGTAAACGAAGTGTCGGTGCACGGTCAAATTGTAAGGACATTATAATTAAACTGTTTGAAAGATACACCATTTTGGATATTATTATCGAGTGCTTCGTTATAAAAATAATAAAAGACGGTTGCCAAGAATCCTATTGTACTAGCGTCGAACATCAAGACTTAAGAACGGATAGCTAATTTCATCACTTAGTGCAGAGCCTGGTTGGCCCCGTGTGTGAGGTGTTAGACTTGTGTTGCTGGGGGCTTGAGTATGATCCTGACTTTTGAAAAATTCTTTTTGCTTAGAGATATACTTTTTGGTGGTTGATTACTGACGGTTGTAAGTTGACGACTGTTATTAACTATTGCAGCAAGTTTCTAATCTGTTTTTTGGTCATTTCTAGAAGTTTTATACATCAGTGAAAGGCATGTGCTTCATACTTTGTGGGTAGTATAATAAACGTCGCGGACATTCGTTGTACGAGGTACAAATGAGTTGCTAACAAAACATCTTGTAAATATTTTTGAGCGAAGCGAGCCGAAGGCGAGCGGAGCTCTCTACGGGTGACTCAAATTATTTTTGTTACGATTTATGTTAAATTGTTTCTCGGCGAATACTCGGCCGATTTCGGATTTTCTTGCACTCATCAAAAGCTTACAGAATTACCCAGGTTTTTACGAAGCCAGAATTTTGAATTTAAACTCGCTTCGCTCAAATATATGCTGCAGCGTAACGGTACGTTTCGCGACTGCGGCGACCTAGTTATCAACTGTATACATTGGCCGCGTAACTGACCTACGTAACCCAGGGCCTGCGGCTGCCTGCTACCACGAAAACATAGATATAAACTTCACCACTGCAGTGTTCTCGCATAACATCTTAGTACCTTTCCATAATTATACCTGCGTGCATCTCACCGGTGGCCGTAAGTCAACTTTGTTTACACAACAGTGTGAAGATGGGTCGCTTGTGTGGCGGATGTAAAGGCCATCATGGATGCCGAGCTAAGCAACCAAAAAAGGATAACAGCAACACGCCACTACGTTCCTTGATGACACGTCTAGTGAAACGGATATCGGGAATGATTCTCCTGGAAAAAATAAAGATCAGAATATCCCTGTAACTGCACATTCTGCGCAGTGCGTTTCTGACGATGAGGGATTGAACATGCGCACATCATTTCTCACTAGGGACGACGTCCGGGATATTATTAGAGAGGTATTCGCTCTGATGAAGTCTGCACTAAAGCACGAACTTCAGCAGACTCTCAGGCAACTGGTCACGACTGAACTTCAACCAATAAGACAGGAGTTAACTAATATGGAGAATAGTGTTAAGTTTATCGTTTATCGGTTCATATCAGGATGCCTTGGGAAAGCTTCAGAAAGAGAACGCTCAACTTACAACCACGCTCCGAGATTTACAAGCTAGATTCCAGGCAATGGAACAATACAATCGATCAAGTAATATTGAAATACAGTGTGTTCCCGAGAACAGACGTGAAAATCTACCATCAATTATAAAGCAGTTGGCTCAGGTAGTTAGCCTTGATTTAAAGGAAGCGGATATTCACCACTGTACTCGTGTGGCAAAGAGCAACAGAGAAGATATAAGGCCGAGGTCAATCATAGTCCGACTCGCCACACCCATGCTACGAGATTCATTTTTGGCTAAAACTATTAGTTTCAATAAGGCTAACCCACAGGATAAGATTAATACGAGTCATATAGGAATCGGCGGAAATAAAACTCCAATTTATGTTCTGGAGCATATGTCTGCTTCCGGGAAGAAGCTGCATGCTGCAGCCCGGCAACAGGCTCGAGAGAAAGGTTTTAAGTTTGTATGGGTTAGACAAGGTCGAGTTTTTATGCGTAAGTCCGAAGATAGTGAATTTATCTACGTGAAAGATCAAGAAACACTGGATAAGATTAACTAACTTGTTTGTATTATTTGTTATCTATTAATTGTTATCGTTATAAAATTCATTAGTTTAAATATATATTATCAAAATGTTAGAGGGTGTAGGACTAAAACTCATGATCTTCTGACTAGCGCTGCATGTGCGAACTATGACATTGTGGTCTTAACGGAGACATGGGCAAACGACAGTATAATAATATGCGACGCTGAGTTGTTAGATAATCGCTATACTATTTACAGGAGAGATCGCCTAACCACTGGATTTCACAGGGATAAGGATGGTGGTGGAGTACTGATAGCGGTTTCCAATAAATATGATTATATTAGATGCAAAGAGAGGGAAAGTCAATGCGAGGTCAATGTGCCACTAACTAAAAACGTTCTGGATGGCTTTACCGATAATTTCAACAACGTTTCGGAAGATATGGACAATGTTTGTCTTATTGGGGACTTTAACAGGAGTTGTATCTCTTGGTTGGATGGTGGAGGGGGTGGTGCTTTAGAACCTCTCATTACCAAAGGCTCGTCTCTGGCTCAACAACTTCTTGAATTTATATCCCTTAATAATTTTAACCAATATAACAATATTCCTAATAACGCAAATAAAGTCTTGGACCTGGTCCTGAGTACAATGGCAAGCACATCAGTTAATGCGTCGTCAGCATCATTGCTTAAAATTGATGGCTTGCGTCCCCCATTAGACATAACGTTGGGGATCGTTGGTGAAGTGTCACTTAAGCCTAACAATATCGTGCAACAAATTTTTTATAAAGCCGATTACGAAATCATTAACACTAAATTAACCGAATTTGATTGGAAGAACCGATTAGCTAACTGTAGTAACGTCAATGACATGGTCTCATCATTTTATACTGTGTTAAATGAAACCATAGGAACGTATGTGCCTAAGTCTAATGCCTCTCGTAAAAGGTACCCACCGTGGTTTACCAGGCAATTAATAAATTTGTCTAGAGAGAAAGGCAAGTTACTTTATAAATTTAGAATATTTAAAACCCCATTAGACGAAATATCGCTAAACATCCTAAATAATATATGTAAAAAGTTGTCATTAACTTGTTACAATAATTACATTATGAAAGTAGAAAGTAATATAAAACCTAACCCTAAATACTTCTATACTTACCTCAAAGATAAGCGTAGTAATGCAGTTCAATTGCCTAACACTATGGCGTTAAATACTTCGACTGCATCAGATGGAGCAGCTATTTGTAATTTGTTAGCAACTTCTTGCAGTTCAACTGCAATACCTTCTGTGTTTGCTGGTGAGAACACCGGTTGCCTTGGAGGTATCCAAGTTGCTCGTTCTACTATCCAAAAGTATTTGGAGAAACTCGACGTACACAAAGGGGCGGGACCCGACGAGATCCCACCTTACTTCATCTCAAAATGTGCTATACCCCTAAGTTTTCCACTCCATCTTATTATTAATGAGTCTCTATCAACTGGTATATTCCCAACATTATGGAAAGCCGCAAAAGTTGTTCCTATTCATAAAAGTGGTGCCAAAGAAAATATCTCAAATTATAGACCTATCTCAATATTGTCAGTCTTTGCTAAATCGTTTGAAGCCCTAATTTATCCATGTTTAAAAAGTTATACTCACCAGATTTTCGTGGGCGAACAGCATGGTTTTATTCAGTCCCGCTCTACAACTACGAATTTGGCCCTATACCATAATGAGCTAGTTTAAGCTCTCGATGCGGGGGGCCAAGTTAGTGCTATTTATATGGATTTTTCTAAGGCCTTTGACAAGGTCAGCCACCGAGTTTTATTAAGAAAGCTTGAGACGTACGGTATTTGTGGTTCTCTTTTGAGTTGGTTTCAATCTTATTTATACCAAAGATCTCAACATGTCGTAGCCAAAGGGTTTAAATCTGACGACTACACAGCTAGTTCTGGTATTCCTCAGGGCTCCCACCTTGGTCCGTGGTTGTTCAATCTATTTATTAATGACTTAGTGAGTCACCTTCAGTACAGTAGCGCTTACCTGTTTGCGGACGACTTAAAGATATGTAGATCGAGTAAAGCCATCTGACTGCGGGTTGCTTCAGAAAGATCTTAACGCCGTGGTTGACTGGCGTACCACCAACAAAATGACTCTGAATACCAATAAATGTTTTACCATCACTTTTACGCGCAATCACAATGTTATAAAATCTGAATTATCTGAATCGCTCATTAAGTACAAGGCAAAATTTAACTACTTTAAAATGAATACTTTGACAGTTCGCCGGCAAGTTTACGACATGATGTTCCTCTATAAAGTTTTCAGAAATAAATTTGACTGCACTCCTGAGTCTATTTAAAATTCGAGTTCCACGTCGGATACCTAGAGGCGCTCTATTGAATATGGGGTTACTACAGCAGCCGCTTGCTAGAACTAATCTGAAGCAATTCGCAACCATAGCCCGATTGTCCAAGACGTATAATAGTATTTGTGGGGAGGTGAACTTGTTCACAGAACCGTTACCAACGTTTGAAAGACTAATTCAGGGGATCATGAGTTGAGTAGCCCAGATTGTAAAGTAATCATAGATTTTCTGTTTTATTTTATTAATTTTTTTTTGCAACATGAAATACCTATTCAGCAACTGGTATCTAATCTTTGTGCGTTTTACTTGTTTGTTAGCGCCTACCTGGAAATTTTACTTTTCATTTATTAAATGTTTTCTTTTTTTTTAATTTACAACACTAATTATGTCTGTATAAAAATTGCTACTTAAGATTTCTTTTTATTCTGTTATAAGATGCATGATGTGACACCTTAAAATGTTGTGCATTAAACATAATATTATGGTTGTTTCTATAGTATATAAGTGATAATGTAATAACTACTGGTTGTCCAAATAAATAAATAAATAAATAAATATCAGATGAGAACAACTATATTATGACAGATGGCCAACCAATAATATAATATAATGAAATAATAACGTACTTACTACATACCTTACTTTCGGGTATTGCTCCAACAAACGTATAGATAAACACGAATAAGAAAAGGCACAACATCTGGTCGGCATTTTCGATAGTACTGAAGTCCCCAATCCTTAGACGTCGTGATAATAGAATAGAATACGAGTAGAATAGAATAGAATAGAATAGAATAGGATAGGATAGGATAGGATAGGATAGGATAGGATAGGATAGGATAGGATAGGATAGGATAGGATAGGATAGGATAGGATAGGATAGGATAGGATAGGATAGGATAGGATAGGATAGGATAGGATAGGATAGGATAGGATAGGATAGGATAGGATAGGATAGGATAGGATAGGATAGGATAGGATAGGATAGGATAGGATAGGATAGGATAGGATAGGATAGGATAGGATAGGATAGGATAGGATAGGATAGGATAGGATAGGATAGGATAGGATAGGATAGGATAGGATAGGATAGGATAGGATAGGATAGGATAGGATAGGATAGGATAGGATAGGATAGGATAGGATAGGATAGGATAGGATAGGATAGGATAGGATAGGATAGGATAGGATAGGATAGGATAGGATAGGATAGGATAGGATAGGATAGGATAGGATAGGATAGGATAGGATAGGATAGGATAGGATAGGATAGGATAGGATAGGATAGGATAGGATAGGATAGGATAGGATAGGATAGGATAGGATAGGATAGGATAGGATAGGATAGGATAGGATAGGATAGGATAGGATAGGATAGGATAGGATAGGATAGGATAGGATAGGATAGGATAGGATAGGATAGGATAGGATAGGATAGGATAGGATAGGATAGGATAGGATAGGATAGGATAGGATAGGATAGGATAGGATAGGATAGGATAGGATAGGATAGGATAGGATAGGATAGGATAGGATAGGATAGGATAGGATAGGATAGGATAGGATAGGATAGGATAGGATAGGATAGGATAGGATAGGATAGGATAGGATAGGATAGGATAGGATAGGATAGGATAGGATAGGATAGGATAGGATAGGATAGGATAGGATAGGATAGGATAGGATAGGATAGGATAGGATAGGATAGGATAGGATAGGATAGGATAGGATAGGATAGGATAGGATAGGATAGGATAGGATAGGATAGGATAGGATAGGATAGGATAGGATAGGATAGGATAGGATAGGATAGGATAGGATAGGATAGGATAGGATAGGATAGGATAGGATAGGATAGGATAGGATAGGATAGGATAGGATAGGATAGGATAGGATAGGATAGGATAGGATAGGATAGGATAGGATAGGATAGGATAGGATAGGATAGGATAGGATAGGATAGGATAGGATAGGATAGGATAGGATAGGATAGGATAGGATAGGATAGGATAGGATAGGATAGGATAGGATAGGATAGGATAGGATAGGATAGGATAGGATAGGATAGGATAGGATAGGATAGGATAGGATAGGATAGGATAGGATAGGATAGGATAGGATAGGATAGGATAGGATAGGATAGGATAGGATAGGATAGGATAGGATAGGATAGGATAGGATAGGATAGAATAGAGTAGAATAGAATAGAATAGAATATATTTTATTGTACACCAATACAAATATACAAAAACAAACAGAAACTTAACATTTAGTATGTACAAATGGCGGCCTGGTCACCAAGAGTGATCTCTTACAGGCAACCTTTGAATGGACATAAGTAGATAGAAATGAAGTGAACAGTGGACAGGCCTATTTGATGAAAAGAAAGATGCAAAACTTCTGAAAAGAAAAGTACAGGAGTGAACTGAATAATGTAATTATAACACTTAAACACTATTAAATAAATAGAGATATTTTTATACCTCTACTACTCGAGGCCATAGAGATGATGATTACATAGCATATAATAAGTTAAGAAGACATATCTGATATGATATAGAAGAGAAATGGTATCAAATTTTGCCAATTCCTTTCCCAGTATTACTGCAAACTAAATGTAGTTACCTAATGCAATAGAAACACATAGAAGGGAACTGCACAAACATCTCTCAACCAGATTCGAGAACGCTTTCCATTCATTATATTATTAACACAGTGTTAATTTAAACAAATAGTGTTGAAATTTAATAGAATCTGTGGCTTTCAGTAAATTCTGAATTATAAACGATTATTTTCGTGAATGATAAAATTGAATGTCTGTTGTATTTCATTTAACGATATCGGATCGAGAAAGTATAATCGAAGTTGCATGATAGGTAGGCTTTGTGTTATTCCCTTAATGCGTTAATGTGACTGGGAAAAACACTATTCCACGTCAGCGAAGTCGAGGACATCTCTCCCCTCTGGACACCGTGGTGTACGGTCGTGTATACAGTAACTGCTACATATTTATCTTTTTTTTTCTTGTTAAAAATAGTGCATAACATTTACGATAAGTAATAGGCGCGCAGAGGCAGCTTAGGGGTCGACCAATGCAAAACAACAAGTGCAAGTGAGACAACACTACGTTTCGCGGTTGCTGCTAGCCTCACGGCGTCATTACGAGTGAGCGTAAATAACTGCACAATAGAAAGAGGATCGTTCAAAAATTCTGCAAGTACCCACCATTAAATAATTTGTATTTTGAAACTATCTTAAGATGTCGGTGAAACGTACTCCGACGAAAGTAAGCCCGTCGCCTTTGAGTAACACCCCGCAAACGACATATGGATCTGATTCCCAACTGTACGTATCTCCACAGGGATTAGAGCCTGGACACTTAGATAACTTATCACGTAGGTTTAAGCGCAAGGGCGATGATGGTTTGAACGAGCAAACATCTATTCTCGATCATATGCAAGACATGTTTGACTCGTTTGTTTAACAACAAAACATAAAATTTTACCAACTTGTGAACTCAATTACAATGATTAAGGAGCAAAAAACCGAATTATTAAACAGCATTGAGTTTATTTCTACAAAGTATGATGACATGTTAGGTAAGATGCTCTTAAATTAAATAAATCTAACTACTTTGCAATATTCCGCCACATGCAAATTACCCAACTCTCGTATTTATTCATGCACAAGTCCGCCCTCCAAACCCACTTAGGCCGAAAGAATAGAGAAATAATTTTGAAAATAGAATAAATATGAGAGTTGTTGCGACCGAATCGCCGTGCGCCGAGCCATCGACATCTCCTGATGATGCCCCTGGTTGGGGGCGAAACACGTGTCGAGGTTTTTATTATTTTTTGCACGATAACACAACTCTCATATTTATTCTATTTTCAAAATTATTTCTCTATTCTTTCGGCCTAAGTGGGTTTGGAGGGCAGACTTGTGCATGAATAAATACGAGAGTTGGGTAATTTGCATGTGGCGGAATATTGCAAAGTAGTTAGATTTATTTAATTTAACTATGGACTTCCGAAAAGTAACGCCTGATAGTATAAACTTTATAAGATGCTCTGTCTGGAACAAAAAAATAAGTGTTACGAACTGAAAATCGAATCTCTAGAAAGTAAGTTGGAACAATTAAAACTAAATTAACGAGCTTCAACCATTGAATTAAAAATATACCTAAACAAACTGCAGAAAATAAAACTATTTTGTGTACTTTGGTTGGGAAGATAGCTGACCTGATTCAACAACCTTTAGCTGTGTCTGACATCCAGGATATTTACCGCCTAAAATCCTCGAAAGAACAATCAACTTTCGATCTACTTCTATTAAAGATGGTTTCCTTAAGCAGAGCAGGGACTACAATAAAACTCATAAAGATGCCAAACTTAACACTTCTCATCTACAACTGTCATGTCCTACTAAACCTATATTCATCGTCGAATCGCTTACAAGCCTGGGAAGGAAACTGGCTTACATGGCTAGACAAACGGTAAAAGACAATAACTTCCATGGTCCTTGGATCTCGTATGGGAAAGTGTACATCAGGAAAACACAGGATTCGTCAGTATTACGTATTGACAGTGAACGGGACCTGCAAAAAGCCATACAGGAATGACTGTTTATAAGTATTTCTAATAGGTGTTTGTTATTGTATGCACTTATTTTTGTTTACTTTATGTACATTTCTATATTGAAAGTCCATTATCGCTTGTATTATGATCCACAAAAATCTGTTTGCATAAAATCTACACTTCAACACTTGTACTCAAACATACTTTTAAAAAATATACAATTATTAAATCTATTTACCAACCACATATCAATATGCTCCATGCCTATTTTACAATCAATACTACAACATTTTTACGCAATTACACTATTAAAACATATTCAAATATTATATGTACCATAACGATCTACATAACTGCTATATATCAACAAGATCCCTACATAAACTTCAATTTACACTTCAACATTATTACATAAGAACACTATTAAAACATACAAAAATAATATAAGTTAACGTTCTAGATAACTGCTACATAATAATATTAACAAGTTCCATACAGACACTACAACATTTTTACATAACTACACTATTAAGCCATAATATACATACTTGCTCCATACATATACTTTTGGTCTCCATACGTCCTTATATTTCAAGTATCACCATGTATCTCAACAATCTATACTCCTTGCTTAAAATTCGATAACACAAACGTTTTAAATGACAATCTTGATCATTTTTCAATTGCCCTTATTATATACTAATAAAATCAAAAGTGTCTACTTTAAAAATTATTCATCACAACATTCGTAGCATTAATTGTAACATTTCTAGCTTCTTAACCCTAATTGAAAGGTCTAAAACGGATTGGGATTTAATAATACTAACCGAATGTTGGTTACCTACCACGTTATACGACCGATGCCTGAGTCACCTTGGGGACCAAACTTCGGAAAATGTAATCCCTAGATATTTATCGAGGGCTTGATGCCGATGCTAACGCCTCCCACATTTATGCTGGAACCTTCAGGTGGACCGTTCCGAGGTCTGTGAAAACACAGAACCTCGGACTTGTGCAAGGCCACCTCCAGTCCCAGCCGCCGTATCCGACCCACGACTTGAGCAACACCCGTCGTGACCTTGAGTGCTGCCTCCTGGTACGTTGCACCCCGCGCCGTGACGAGGGTATCGTCGGCGTAGCACGTTACGCCGACGCCCTCAGGTAACGCACCCCGCAGCACCCAGTCGTAGCCGATGTTCCACAGAAGCGGCCCCAGGACCGACCCCTGCGGAACACCGCACTCCTTTCACCTCATTTCACCGAGCTGGCCCGAGCCAGCTGGGGAAAGCTATGGCCCTCTCCGAGAGATAGGCCCCGACAATACGACGGAGGTAGAGAGGCGTTTCGTGATACACGAGCGCCTCCCTAACGCAGCTCCATGGCAAGGTGTTGAACGCGTTGGCGATGTCAAGAGACACCGCCACCACCACCTTGCCCTGTGAGACTGCTTCCTCCGTCAGGCTCTTGACGCGCATGATCGCGCTCACGGTGGAGCGTCCCCGACGGAAACCGTACTGGTTGTCCGCCAGGTCTGGCCCCACCGTCGAGAGATGCTCGACGAGGCGTTCCGCGATAATTCGCTCAAAGAGCTTACACACCTCGTCGAGCAACACGATCGGCCGGTATCCGGACGGTGAGTACACCGGCCGCCCCGCCTTACGAATCAGGACCAGTTTCCCCGTCCTCCACACCTTGGGAAACTGGCCCCTTTCGAGGCTTGCGCTAAAGAGCCCCATCAGTCGAGGCCCGAGTTCTTCGAGGGTCAGGACCCATGCACGGCCAGGAATGCCGTCGGGTTCGGCGACAGTGATTTTCCGGCGTTTAAGCCGGAGTACTGCCGCACCTAGCTCCCCCACCCTGACTTTGGTTACGTCGTCTTCACTGATGCTATCCGCGTCGGGCAGAGACGCGCCATGCGCGAAGGGACGTACTCCTCCGCGCTCGTCGGAAACAGGGAGCCTATGAACCGCTCCAGCTGCTGCGGCTGGAGACTCTGGGTCAGTGGGGGCGCCCTAGGTCGGAGTTTCTCCCTGACCTGTAGGTACGGGTGCCGCCATGGGTTCTGCTGCAGGGTCTCCAGGACCTCCTCGCGGGCCGCCGTCTTGGCCCGCTTTATTGTCTCCTGGAGATTACCTTTAGCCTCCCTGTAAGCCTGATAAAGCTCCGCCTCTCGGGTTGCCGCGTCGTCTGGGCGGCGATGCCTCCGGCGAAACCTGGTGTACTGGCGACGGGCGGAGATGCATGCTGCGCGCAGCTGTGCAATCTCCGGCGACCACCAGTACACCTGCTTCCTTGCCGGTCTGGGTGTAACCCTAGGCATCGCCGCATCACAGATTTGCGACATGGCTCTCCTGAACCACTCCGCCTCGGCATCCACATCGGCGGGCCGGTCCGGTGCCGGAATCCAGGCCTGCACGATGGATGCCTCCAGGAGAGCCTCCCGATCCAGATGGTGAAGTGCCCAACGCGGATCCGGGGGATTTTCTACCGGCTGTGGGAGGTCAGGGGGGGGACATCGAATCAGATGTACCGATGGTCCGAGTGCGTCTCCTCACCCTCTTCCACGTGCCAGCCAGTAATACGGGCGGCGAGGGCAGAGTTCGCGAACGATACGTCCACGACTGAGCTGGTCCCCCGCTGCCAGAAGGTGGTGACATTTCCCCGGTTGAGGACCTCCAAGTAGGGAGATATTGGGCATTCTGTCCCACCTCCCTCGGGCACAGCCCTCGGTCACTACGGTGGGACAGAATGCCCAATATCATCCTATGAATGGTTAACCAATTTCACTTGCTAGATGATTGCTTTCGTACAGCAAACTAACCCGATGCATGTTTGTTAACATGAACACGTTAAGATCACATTTTTAAGATAGATAAAGGTGGGACAGAATGCCCAATATCATCCTATGAATGGTTAACCAATTTCACTTGCTAGATGATTGCTTTCGTACAGCAAACTAACCCGATGCATGTTTGTTAACATGAACACGTTAAGATCACATTTTTAAGATAGATAAAGGTGGGACAGAATGTCCAATACCTATAACTTTGGATTGGAAAATAACGACAAACCTCCGTTACAGTTGGGTGAAGACAGTGACAGTGTGATACTTAGTGCACAACACGTAGTTCATGATACAGTTGATGAAATCATGGATATGGCTGAAGGTATTATTAAGAAAATATCTAAGAAAATTCATGGTGATAGCTTATCATTTTAACTAATGTGTTTTAGTTTTAAGTAAGTTTATACATCACCTTAATACTTAGAGATGTACTGCTGACGCTTCGACATTTTGTATCTAATTATACTGTTACTATTATGTTGTAAATATAATTTCAAGTATCATATCAAATAAGCTTCAATTTTTAAGAATGAAAGTGTTGATGTGTTAGGTTTAAGATCAATGTAAATTTCTTAAGACATTTAAAAAAAAAATAAAAAATATAAAAAATAAAAAATAAATGGTATTATGTTTAACAACAATCATTTTTTCATTTCAATTTCATCTTGTGTAGGAAATAGTATGAAAAACAAACGCAGTATAGTAATAAAACATTTATTAAGTTTATTAAAATTATGAAATACAAAAGTTATTTTCTAAACACCATTGCTTAATACACAATACATTCCTTAAAGCACAATAGTTCTTATGAGCAAAACAATTATACAAAAATAGATCTTTACAGTAAAGATCACTAAGAGTCTTTAAATTAGGAACACTTTTATTTTCACATATGTCAGAAACATTATTATGACCACATAGCTCTTGAACCCACTTTATTTTCTCACTACCTTTAACAAGAACCTTTTTTTCCTTCAAATAGGGTTTGATTATTCTAGAAAATTCTTTGTAGTCTATATATCCTTCGCTCCAGCGGTAACCTCTATTCCTTTCAATCCACCAAATGTGTCTTCATTCTTCATCAGTCAGCGAGGAGAACGGATAAGGAGGTTTTATTAAGAATATATGAGTATGTTCCAATGTAGCTACAGCCAATTCCTTGACTATAAAGTTATTATAAAGATCTTTAAAACCCTGAACATCTACTATAATAGTATTTTTGTTCATGATATCTTTCTCACGGTGTTACTTACCGGTTTATGCTCGATGATACAGTCGTTCAATATAAGACAATATGCTGAAGTTTGATCTGGTATATCAATGTCACTTTCAATTTCCACTCTGACATCCACAACAGGACCCGACTTAAGATTATCTGGTTGTCTAGAACAATCTACGACAAATAACGGAGCAATATTTTTAAATTGTTTCTCACTTAATAACGGTTCACAACGACGACCTCCATAATATGAGTGTTGGAATCTGGTGTATTGTTCATATATTAAAGCAATTCTGTAATTCGAGAAACTTGAATTTAAATTTTCATAAGGGAAGTAGGTTGAATTTAGGTATACTCTAACATCACGAACGTCACAGTGATCAAAATGAGACATATCCAATTTAGGATTATTTTTTTCTATTTGTTTGCAGACCGATAATAACAAATCTTGGTTTCTCTATTTGCGATGATGTTTTTATGGACCAAGTATGTTTAGTAGTTTTTGGTAAAGCCGGATATTCATATAAATCCCAATTCCTGAATATCATCTGGAGTGGTCGGTCTTTTTCTAACAGTTTTAACATATTTATTTTTTCTTTATCGGATACTTTGACATGTGGTACTCGCCATATTATTTTGTTTATAATAATATCTTCTACCGTTTCACCAGCGCTAAGTTTTAGGGCGTTCAGATTAGTATTACTTCGTAACAATATTAATTCATGTTTGCTGTTTATCACTACTTTCTTGAAATCTTCTGCAAAACCAAGAATGTTACAGAGGGGTATGGAAGCAGAAAAGCTACCCCCATTTGTACTATTTATACCATCGATATTCCAACCCCAAGCATTAGATACTTTAGCCTCGTTTTCGTTCATTGATATTAATGATTTCATTGTGGTAGTTATACCAGCGTTTTTTATTTTATCTATTTCCACTCCATTTATCTCATACCTTATATCTTGAAACAAGTAAAGTAAACTATTGTTTGTGAAATGAACGCTACTGACTCTCTCTTTAGAATTTTCAGCCTTGTTTACAACAATAGTTCCTTCCAAAAACAAAGTGCTTGCTGATGGTAATATATACAAGTCTTGTTGATTAATAGGTATCCTGATTTCATCGCTTCTATTGAAACTTGTTACGTAAGGCTTGTAAGAGTGAAATTCAATTCCTTCCACAGAGTTGTTGTATGCAGGAGCGGATAAAACATCTAGTATATTCATTTTAACAAATCAATCGCTTTAAGAAAAGCTTTATTATTGTTATTCAATTTTATGACCTTTTTGGATCGAGCTCTTATTGGTTTGATAGTTTGAGTAGGACTGTTATGTTTAGTTGAATGAACCACATATTTATTATAATCTATCATGTTTTCTTCTGATATGTAGATACAACTGCACTTCTTCACCTCGCAAATTTATTAAGTTATTATTTATATCTAACAGCCTTATCTGTATGCAGCTTATATTGGTTTGGTTTATTGGAAAGTAGATTGCGTTTTTAGGAATTTCTATAATCCTGTATCCAGGTGGAACATTAAGTGCAAATTCGTGTAAGATGTGACTGGATTGACCGTTTATATAGGAACCGCTAACTATGTCACATTCAATCCTTATGACAGTCGTAGGCAAAATGTTAACTGGAAACTCTGATACATGATATTTATTTGCTTCTAAGATCTGTTTTTTAAATCCCAATAAACTTCCAAATGTACCTTCTTTAGTAAAATCTATAGTTGATGTACAAAATAACATAGTTTTTAAGGTGTTGTTATTACAATGGAGTTTTATGGATGCATCTTTTATCCCAGTTTTTAAATAGTCGGCAATATCTTGTAATTCATAAGTTCCTTCAGGTATCTCAATGACATTTTTAGAACCATAATATAATTTATTGTTTGTATTATCAAAATTTGGAATAGAATTATATGTAGAGAAATGTAATAATGCACATTCATACTCCCCAACTAATGGCAGCGTGCTTGGATAATAGGTAGATAATACCGATGAGTTTCCGGTTATCGATAAGGTGAGTGACATCTTGCAAATGATGGAAATGAAAGAGTGATATAAAATTTATAGTATTTATTCCAAAAAAATTGCAAATATCTTAAACACAAATGTCCACAAATTATTGTGTTAAATTGTTGATATCTACTAAAGTTATAATAAACATCACAGTTCTTAAAATATAGGATTAATTCTCTTGGCGGTTTTAAATCACCAAAGCTATCAAAATATTCACAATAATTATTTATTTTAACATAAGCTACCCAATGCGTTCCATCATTTTTTGAATTATCTAGGTTAACTATACCACATTCAATTCGTTTAGGTGTTTTTGGTAACTGATCCTTCATGTAAACTCCCCGAAAGTAAGGAATACAATAGGCATACTTCTTAATATCGATATTAGTTAAAGCGCGATTAGGTAGCTGATCAATTAGTTTTTTGATGGATTTATAAACAATCCCTGACCTTGCTTATGTGGTTTAATGTATAAACCTTTACCTATTGCTATAGCCTCCATAGTTTTATTATGACGTTCAGTTTCTTGTATTTTTTTCTGACCGTCTTTATAATCATTCACTGTTTTTGCAATACCAGCTGCACCACCAGCTAATGCTCCTAAAGCAGACAAACCAGCAAAAATTGGGTTAAAGGTAGAATGCCTCCAGTTTTTGGTATAGGTATCATTCGAGGTACGCGAACTTTTGGAATGCATGGAACTAATTTTCTAGCAACCATATAAGCTATATTTATTAATGACTTATTATCTTTAGGCGAGAGTTTTTTGATTTTTCTTTTTATTTTCCTAACAAAGTTATTAAAGGTCTTAACACCAGCACCAGACTTCAATTTAGCTTTCATAACTTTGTTTACTATCCACGAACTAATCTTTTCCCCTGTTCGAGCATCTTTTAGTTTAAGTTTTTGTTTAGTCATATCTATAAGACGTAAGTCGGCTTTTTGACGATTAGGCAAGTCTATGTAGTTTGCGTATGCGATATCGTGATGCATACAAGCTTCGTCTAACTTGTTTACACCTTTATCACCACGTAGTAAACGTTTTGAAAGCTTTGTTCCTGGTCCACAATAGTTATAACCGGGTATGTGAAGTTCGAATGGTAAATGATTAATGATACTGTTTATTAGTCCACCACCTTGCATCGTCCAAAGAATAATGAATATACTTTAAAATTATATATCACTTATATAATTAACTTATTCCACTATTGCAGTCTTATCAATCCAACTGTTCTCTTTGTTATTTAAACCCAACCATTTTACAAACAGTTTGTTTCCTTTCTTTTTTAATACCTTTTCTATCAAATAGACACCAGGGCAGGACGACTTTTGAAGCTCTTGTTCGTAAAAAGTTCCTAATATGACTTGTTTTTGATTATCTTCGATGCTATATGTTATTGGTACAGTATTATTTATCTTTTTTATAGTAAATAATTCTGTTGACCAGTTAGGAGTGTATCCTTTCTCAAATATATGTTTGTACTTACTAATTCGAACTTTGTCACCAATTTTAAACTTTGGGCGACATTTTTGGGTTACCTTTATCATGGAATTTGTAATATTATTTTTAATGTCCGTTTCATTAAACTTATTAACATTAACAGGTGCAAATTTAATAGTGCGATGTTTTGTGTTGTAATATGTCTTCATAACACCGTTCAAGCCACCATCTACCCACTTATAGTGTCCGTTCAAGCTAAAGTATTTGTACAATTTATTTTTAATCGTTTTAATAACTCGTTCAACAATTGAAGCCTTTTTGGTTGAAAATGTTGAGTAGTGTTTAATATTATAGTTCTGTAAAAGCTTTTGAAATGTAGAATTATAGAACTCAGTACCCCTATCAGTTTGCAGATGAGTTGGTATCCTATGATTAGTAGAAAGTAATTTTTCAAATGCATGAGAGGCATCATGTTTGGATTTAGTTTTTAGTGGTTCCACCCAAACGTACTTTGAGAAGCAGTCAATAACTATTAAAATATAGTTATATCCTTTATTAAAGGTTTTTAGGTTTTGCATATCAACTAAATCTGCTTGCCACAAATCATCAATACCTTTTAAAATTACAGATCGTCGAGGAAAATTTTTTCGTGCTGCTTTATGTATTTCATTGACGATTTGTTGTTTCGCCATTTTGATAAACTTTGAGGTCTATGTTTTTTGATCTTTTAATATAGATTGAATTGCGTCTTGAATTAGTCTATCAACTGCGTTCCTTGTGTAAAATTTGTTTTCCAAATGAGTCACTATCTCAGACATTATTGTTTTTAAAGCTTTCTCTATATGGTTTTGAAGACTATTTGGAATAGAACTTTGCAATTTTTGTAAGTCATTCATTAGTACACCTTTCAATTCATCTACATATGCTTTATTTACGGCATCATCTGCGTCTTGAGGAGGTTTAACACCTTTTAACCTCGATGTCTTCAAGTCATAATCTCCACGATCAGATTTTATTAATGCGTTATCATTAAAATCAAGTATTTCCGATATACGCATTCGCTTATGAATATAATGACCAAATTTGTCTACATTCATATTAAAGGTGTATTATGTTGAACGGTATATAGTAAAATGATACACATATAATATTAGTAGATTTATTTATTTAATGATTTTGCTTTCACGTAGTTCTTCAATGATAGATATTATTTCATTGTCTATTCCTGTGTTACCAGCATCTCGAGAAGCAATTAATAACTTTAATCTATCAACCAATTCATTGGGATCATCCCAATATATAAAATCTGTTTTTTTCCACATTTTTGTTAAAGGTAATCCTTTTCCTACTTTCTGTCTACAACTTGGACTTTTACTTTCTTGTTCGAAAAGTGGCTTAATAACTTGCAAATATTTTTGTCCTTTATTACTTTTAATTGGTTTTTTTGAATCGAAATCACGACGATGTGCATTCGTTACAAGTAACATTGCCTTATAATTTTGCTTGTCATAGTCATTAACCAAGCTCAGATCAATGTCTTTTTTTAACAGTAGCTCTCGCAACCCAGGTGTACTTTCGTACTTGTGTCCGGCTACAGTAATAACTTTATCTCCAATCGTTATGCTAGAGAAACCTAACATTAACTGTCCACGGTTATTTCTTATACCAAATGGTACATTCGATAGTACTTGTGAAGATAATGACCAAGATGATACATCTGGATTAGTATCGACTAATGACTGAAATGAAGAGTCTGATGAGGGTTCCGATTCGTTACTATCATTACTGCTATCATCTGTTTCTTTCATGTCTTGGTCTTGTGGTTCTTGGGGTTCTCCTTTTTCCTCCTTTTTTGTTAGAGCTAAGTGGTTATTAGTGTTGGCTATTAAATTGAGAGATTCTGTAACAGGCTTAAAAACTGTATCAAGAGCATGCCTATTATTATCTTCTAAATCCTTCATTTTACGTATTTTTTTCCTGACAGCTTGTGTCGCATCAACAATTTGTTTTTTCAATGATTTATCCATTATGTAAAATAGGTGGTAATCGGATAAGAACCAATTAAAGAATAACAATAAAGTGACTGCAGTCTACTTAAATATTCAAATTTCATCTAATAACACATAAGTGTCAAACGTTTTTCTATAGCAACCGTTGTTTTTAGAACAATCTTTATTAATTACTACATAATCAAAAGGCTCTTTCCATTTCTCGAAATTTCAACCATGTCATATCGGTGTTAACATGTTCTTCGTAAACATGTTTCAAATTAACTTCATCTTGCTTAAAAAGCACAATTAAGTTAGCATTATCTCTTACAAGTTGTTTAGGTATTTTGGTATAAGTTTGATTTAAATAAAAACTGTCAATCAATTTATGTCTTCCCATAGCAAAATAATCACGCATATTACTTTGATTTTCACATGCTACATCGTCAAAAATAATCACAGAATTAGGTTTCGCATCTGTAACCTTCAAAACGTCATCATTTGCTTGGTATTTCTGGAGAGTGATACCTGGTACTCGTTGTAAAACTTTTTCTAAAAAGATGTACTTTGGTTGATGTAGAGTTTTAGAATATACATAAACATTCTGAAATGTAAATCCATTTTCATGTAATAGAATACCAATTAATAAGTTAGTTTTTCCACAATTTGATGGTCCGCAAATGATGCAACGTACTGTAATCGGTAATAATTCTCCATGGCGTAACTTGTTTTTTGTCAAATCGTCACAGATTGTATTGACCTGTAACGATTGTGTTTGTTTAACGAATTTCATGTTTGCTATGTAATACTGATGGACTCGTAATGAAAAGATGTATTTATAACATAAATATTTATAACTACAAGTAGTCGACCCAAACTGGTTACAGAAAAGCTGTAGGTTATAAATGGTAAGTACGTTTTAGCTTATCGTAATTATGATTCTACAAAATAGTTCCCTAATGAACATGCAAGGAGCTTCAGCGAACGTACGAACAGTGGGACAGCGTGCTCAAATGATATTAATGTGGGATATTCGTTTAGTTACGTTATTTCCCAATCCAAAGTTATATTGGACATTCTGTCCCACCTTTATCTATCTTAAAAATGTGATCTGAACGTGTTCATGTTAACAAACATGCATCGGGTTAGTTTGCTGTACGAAAGCAATCATCTAGCAAGTGAAATTGGTTAACCATTCATAGGATGATATTGGGCATTCTGTCCCACCGTAGTGACCGAGGGCTGTGCCCGAGGGAGGTGGGACAGAATGCCCAATATCTCCCTACTCCTCCAGACCACGTGTTCTGGTCCAGTCCTCAAGAAGCTTCCCCTGTCCCTGGTTTCCCGGGAGCCCCACGCCTCACTCCAGGCGTTGAAGTCTCCCAGGAGCAGGACAAGGCGAGGACGGCACGCAGCGAAGACGACGTCGAGCTCAGTGAGCCATAGCTCAAACTGAGTCTCGTCCAGTGTCGGCGAGATGTAGGTGGCCACGACTGCCAACCCATCATATTCCGCCGCAACACACCCGCGGCCCCTTGCAATGATAGCAAGGCGCGAGTTGTCTGCGGCGGACCCCCCGAAGATAAAACAGGCCGAGCCTTCCTGGTCCACCGGGCTTCCCGGGTGGACGTAGTACGGCTCGGCGACCACGGCCAAGTTTATGGACCACTGCCGGATGCTCTGGTACAGAAGATCCTGAGCAGCGCGGCAGCGGTTCAAATTCACTTGCAGGATGCGGATATGGGCGTCAGACATTAATGGACGTCCATATCAGCATCCCGCCGAGAAGCATCTGGCCGTGCAGTAGCGGCACCCCCACCGCTCTCAGCGGACGGACGAGGCTTTGGCCTCGAGGCGGCGCAGGTTGTGCTGCCGACCCAGTGGTCCGCAGTTTTGCCCTCCGCCTCGCATCTAAAGCAGCGAGGCGGGGCATCACAGGCACTTGCCTTGTGACCGGGCCGGCTGCAGCGGAAGCACCGATCGCCCACGGTGACTTCCGCTGTGCACTGCACTCCGACGTGCCCCACCACCATGCACCGGAAACATCTGGTTTCCCGGGCACGAAGGAGGTGCACCTGCGCCTTTAGGAAGCCCCCTACGAGGAGGCTTCGTCCGTCCGTCACTTTCAGTGCCGCCGCGACGGGGCACTGGACGACTGTCATCCCATGACCAGTGGAGCCGAAGGAGATGTCTCCAGCCTTCACCTGGTCACGGGGGCAGCCGCCCGCCTCCACGACGGCGGAGATTTCTTCCTCCGTCGTGGCCGCGTCATCCAGACCCGTGATGCGCAATGCAGCGCATTTGGTGGGTCTGGTGACGCGGACGGCTTCTGCGTCCAGCGCGTCCCTAAGCTGCGCTGCTAGGGCGTCAGCTTTAGGGCCGCTGGAGGCGCCGGAGACCTCGAGGAGGCGAGCCCCGGTGCGTGTCGTCTTGCACCGGAGACCCCCCTGGATATCGAGGGCTGAGAGGTTGACTGAGGACTTCACGGTCCTCAGGACATCAGCGTACCCCACACCTCTCTCCACACCCGTCACCGTAAGGACGACGGCTGTGGAGTGAGGAGCGCGGGGCCTCTTCGGCGCCTTCGCTAAATTCTATTAATAATGTAAATCAATTCTTTGTCTCCATCGGCCAAAACTTAGCGTTAAAGGTATTAAGCACTTATTCCTCTAACGAAACACTACATACCCAGGGCTATCCTTTTTCATTTTGTTTGGTACCTACAGATGAAACAGAAGTACGAAACATCATTTTAAATTTAAAAAAAGATAAAACTGTGGGCCTTGACAATATCTCAGGGGCCTTTCTCAAACTTTCTTTAACTTAGTGCTTTCTACCGGTGTTTTCCCTGCCCAATTTAAACTTGCTGAAGTTATTCCGGTCTACAAAAGTGGTGACAGATGTTGTGTTAATACTCGTAAAGTAATGGTAAGTAAGATGTTAAAACTATTCAAACACTTCTTTCACTTTCTTTCAACTCTTTCCAAAATAGCAAAAAAAAATAGCCGGCTTATAAAGTATTTTGAATCCAAAAATCTTCTCTCTAGTTCCCAATTCGGCTTTAGATCAGGCTCTTCAACTTCAGATGCTGTACATGAACTAGTTGAACATGTAGTTTCAAAACTTGACTCCAAAAAAAAGTAATAGCAATATTCTAGGATATAAAAAGAGCATTCGACACTATTTCTGTCCCACTTCTAATACAAAAATTGGAAATGTTAGGGATCCGCAACACCCAGCTGGATATATTTAAAATCTATTTAACTGACAGAAAGCAGAGAGTACGGGTTGCAGATGTTGTTAGTGACGACCTGCCTGTGTCTTTTGGTGTTCCCCAGAGAAGTGTGCTTGGTCCTACGATGTTTCTCGCGTTTATTAATGATTTATGTAACCTAAAACTGTCAAATGGGAAAATTGTCACTTTCGCTGATGATACAGCCTTAGTATTTCATGGTGATAGTTGGGAGTCGGTTTATGGCGCTGCTCAGAGTGGGTTTGTTGTGGTACGGTGTTTTTGTGGCTTAGAAACAATGGTCTAACACTCAATGTTGAAAAAACAAAATATATACCTTTTTCCATCAGAAGCCCGTCTCTCGATATTCATGACAAACATTCGATTATAGCTCCATCTTGCCCAACAAACCTCTTCTGTTCATACATGGGGCACACGAAAAGTTTTGCACTTCTAGCTAATCGGAAGTATTTGAATTTCGAATGTTATATTTTTTAAACGTTGTAAACTTCTTAGTAATAAAAAGAAACAATTGGCGGGTAATCATTTGTCAATTGTTTTTTATCACACATCAAAGTTCTACGTATGCAACGAAAATGGAATTAAGTCGAAAAGATTTTAGAGCGAAGATTTTTTATGATTTTAAAAGTTCTCTCTCTCCGCAAGACTGTGCCGCTCGTCTTCAAAATGCTTTTGTGAGAGAAGCACCTTGTTTGAACACCGTGAGGCGATGGTTTGCTGAATTTTAGAGAGATCGAGTTTCTTTACATGACGAATTTCGTGAAGGGCGGCCTTCAACTGCCAGCAACGAAAATAATGTGGCTACTGTTAAGCGGTTAATTGAAGATAACCCGCGGATTACCTATGAGACAATTCGAGGACTATTGGGGATTGGTATGAGTCAAATCCAGAAAATTTTACACGAAGAATTGAAAGTTCGGAAACTTTGTTGTCGTTGGATCCCTCATGAACTGACAGCGGAGAAGAAGCGGGCTCGCGTGGAATGGTGCTCACAGATGCTACTGAAGTGCGACCACGGACATTCTAATGCTGTTTATGACATTGTCATAGGAGACGAAACGTGGATTTATTGTTTTGAACCCGAAAAAAAACCAGCAATCTTGTGAATGGGTCTTTGAAAATGAGAACAAGCCAACAAAAGTGAGGCAGGCGAGAAACGTTGGTAAAAAAATGATCGCGTTTTTTTTCTCAGCTACGGGTCCCATCTGTACAATTCCACTTGAAGATCAAAAGAGTTTTAATGCCGAGTGGTATTCTACCATTTGTTTACCCAGGGTGTTAGAAAAAGTTCGCGAAAGACGACCCAAAAGCCGCGTTCTCCTACGTCATGACAACGCTTCTTCACACACGGCCAACAAATAAAGTCATTTTTAGCTTCCGAAAAAGTACAACTCGTCACCCATCCTGCGCATAACCCCGACCTAGCACCCTGTGATTTCTGTATTTTCCCCAAAATCAAATATTTGATGAGAGGTTTCACTTTTACCAACTCCGAGGAGGCAGTGATAGCGTTCAGTCAGCACGTAGAAAACATGTCTTCAAATCTGTGGTCCTCCTGTTTTTTAAAATGGTTCGATCGCATGAAAAAATTTTTAAAATGTGAAGGAGAGTATTTTCGAAAGCAATAAACATAATATTTTGGTTTTAACATGTTGTTTTTTTAAGTTACGCAAAATTATAGTGGTCACACTATAATTTTGCGTGAGTATACGTAGGTCACTGCGTATACTCGATTAGACAGAACGTCCAGTATCAAATATCTTGGTGTCATAATTGATAGTTCACTTAATTTCAAGCCTCACCTTAACTTACTTTCTTCTAGAACGCCAAAGCTTATTTTTATTTTTTTAAATCTCCATCATGTTGCTAGCAGATCAGTGGTTAGAATCGTTTACCTGGCCTTATGTCAATCTATTTTGACATATTGTATTAGTGTATGGGGTGGTGCTTGCAAAACTGACATAATTGAAGTAGAAAAAGCTCAAAGAGCAGTTTTAAAAGTCAGTCTGTCATTACCCTTCCTCTTTCCAACAACTGAATTATATCAACTTTCAGAAGTTTTGACAGTTCGACAATTATTCATTCTATGCACGGTTCTTAAGCAACACTCCTTAATTGAATATGATTCGGAATTTAATTAACACAAACGGCTTAAACATAAAATCTGCTTACCAGTAAAACAAAGGAACACGTGCTTTGCTGGTAGATTTTTGGATTTCTAGGCGTATACCTACATAACAAAATCAATAAACCTCTTACTATTTGGCCTCTAACAAGGTACAAATGTAAAGAAGCCCTATCTAATTGGTTCAAATCCCTGAGCTATGAAGATACAGTTAATCTTTTAAGTATGGTCATATAGATCGATAGATATGGACTCTTAATAACACAAGACACACACACACTCACACACACACACACACGCACGCACACACTGCCAGATAGGCATAACTATTTAATGTATAAGTAATTAATGTATAAAGTAAATAATTTGTTTATTAAGGATATCCTACCCCATAAGATACTTACCTGCTTCCACATGTACAGAGACGGGAGAGGCTGGTAATAACTTTATGAATATCAAATGTACCTAAATTAAGTTTTGCCATGTATCATCTATGTGAGAGAACAAATAAAGTCTTATCTTATCTTATCTTATCTACGTATAGGTAATATAGAACATGCAATATCTACCTCTGACAACCTCCTTCAAATATTTTGCCAGTATATTATGATCCTTAAAACCTCATTGTACGGTTTGGACCTTCAAATTTGAATTTTAACTATACTTTAGTAAAGCCGGGCGCAGCTCGCCGGGCGCCACTGGGAATACCTTCTGTGTGCGTACCAGAGACGACCGGCAACGGACGTGAGGGCGGCCGCGGCCTGGAGACGGGGAAGTAAAAAAGCTATCACCTTGTGCTATGGAATCTAGACAACTGATAAACATACTTATATTATTTCTACATCCATTTAGATAAATAAAATTGAAGTGTCTGTGCCTAATTTCAAACTACCAGCTTTCTACTTAAAGCATACGATAGTAAACACGACACTGCAACTACAAAATGCTATTATTAAATTTTCTGTCTTACTGTTTGTCCGTCTGTCTTTGTCTGTTTGTTTCCGCTAATCTCTGGAATGGCTGAACCGATTTTAACGGGACTTTCACTGACAGACAGCTGATGTAATAAGGTGTAATATAGACGTTTTGTTTTTATCCCGGGAACCATAAACCTAATTCACGCGTGCGAAGCCGCGAGTGTCGGCTAGTTCATACATAATATACATAACATCCAAACTCCGGAAAAAACTTTTGTAGAGCACACAAATGTTTGATTCGACCCGGGAATCAAACCCGAGACTCTGGAGTCGAAATCCGATGCACTACAACGACGCCACCGAAACATTCCAAATAAATTTTACTAGCCATAACTAAGCCGAACACTGCCTCTTATGATACAGGATCTCCTAGTTTAAGAGGCAGGGTTAATCTTTTGTAAGATAAAAAGCAATGTTTTTAAAGTGTTCATTCTGTTTGACTTATTATCTGTATATTTTTGGTAAATAAACATATTCTGAATGGAGTCAGGCGTTATCTGGCGAAAGTCCATGATAAAACAATGGTAAATATGATGTTTAATTTTTTTTTAAATAATAGCATAAATTTCGCTCAACAACGACATTACAAAAGAGAACAGCAGCTGTTCTCTTTGAGACAGTCTTGATAATGACTCGTGGAGAGGTAAAACATATGTCGATGTTTGTAATCTCGTTGTTGAGCGTTTATGCTATTATTTAAAAAAAAAATTAAACATCAAATTTACCATTGTTTTTTAATAAACATATTATTATTATATTCCCCATTAAATCGCTCTATTTGCTGATATTTCAGTGTGTACAGTTTGACCAGAGTTATACAGATCTCTGAATTCAAAATTCAAAACATTCCAGTTGTTCTGCAGAAATGCGGATTCACAGACTATTGGTAAGTCTTAACCTGTACATACAGACAGAGTACAGTGAAGGAGTGGTCCTGACGTCAAGTCTCGAATTTGCATTCCAAATTCAGGAATTGACTGAGTGTGGGGCGGCTACAGCTTAAAATGTTACACCGAAATTCGAAGAAATTGATGATTTTTTTTGTAAGGGTTATCATAAAATGCGGTATATCGCTTGGACTGCAGATATTCTTTTCAGTGGTTTACAAAGTGGATATGGATTTTCTATTCTCTCTCTCTTCCTACCTCTTAGGAGATGTCTGTCTTTTTATTTGTTTTGTATTCTAGGTTCAAACTTTAATGAGATTTGGCACGGAAATAGCTTAAAATCCGCCCCAGATAATTACTAGACACTTCCCGATAATAGTAACAGTTTCCCATAGGAATCTTCAAAATAACTGTTCCACGTGGGTGGAATCACGAGCGTCAAACCTACGACTTTTACTAATAACGGGATCAGTAGTTTAGCTATAATGAATATTAACATTAATTTACCAGATATAGACAACGACTGCCTCGGTGGCGCAGTGGTATGTGTATGCGACTGCCGTCCTTGAGGTCCCAGGTTTCGATTCCGGGCCAAATCAAATATTTTTGTGATCCACAAAATGTTTGTTTCGGAGTTTGGGTGTATTCTATGCATAATATGTATTTAGAAATATATAGGTATGTTTAACCGTCGTCGAGATCCCATAGCACAAGCTTATGCTGGACCGAGCCATTCCCAGATCCCAAATGATTCCAAGAGTTTCATTAATTTACTTATATTCTATGTCATTTGTCTAATTTGACTCATTAGTGTTGCAAATTCCTTGCTTACACAACGGTGTGATACGCAGCCATATTGTTACTAGCGACGGACTATAAATTTATATTCCTTACAATAGTTACAGGATTGCACCTGGGAGCTGTCTTAGTAGTCTTTAGTTCTTGGACTTGAAACTTGGACCCGAGATAAATCTTACTGAAGTTTATCGCTTCGAGTAAGAAACGACAAATTGAGTTATCAACTGGTCTAAACGTTTACGTAATTTTTCTTCCATATTTTTGTACATTCACAGTAGTGAGTTCTTTTCTTCACAACTTATGATTGCATTCCTATACCTCAGTTAATGGTTTGACCTCAAGCGACCATGCTCTTTGAGATTTTCTTGGGCAAAATATGTTTTACTCAGCAGTAATGAAAATTTTCAAACAACAAAATGGTCACTTCGTTTTTTTTTATAAATTTGCCCATTTAATGAACAGGCTAGAGTCTTAAGGCCATACTAACTAATGATCGCTTCTATTAGAATCACTTGGGATCGCGAATACCTATACGTATAATCTTTCCCTGCGAAATCAGATCAACTAGATGAAAAATAAAATATTGTGTTCAAAAATGTTTCTCAAAAGCCGGTATTATTTACATTAATTGTTGGCCAAAGTCACAACACAAGGTTTCTAATTTAATAAAATTAATGATAGCAAACAATAATAAATGTTTATCTGTGGCATCTTGTCGTTCCTAGAACCGACTCTGTTAGGAAAGTTTAAAGTTACCCTTTCACCATTTAAACAGGTACCCAAAAGTTCTCTATTGAAATACAATAGAAAGTCAACTCTGCTCTCAGAGCTCTGCGAATGCTTCAATTTAGATAATTTATCTCAATTTACCCCTTTCATGTCGTATTATCGTACCCAATTATCTGTACAAACAAAGATGGAATTAATTTTATAAGATATTATGCTATGTCTGACAATATTAGTGTCCCAAGTCAACAGAATTCAAAATGAATTATAAAAATAACATTTCGGCGCTTCTTACGCATACCAAGTCAATATTCCCCTTCCTTTGAAGATTCTGTATCTTATCATAATTATAGTTTACAATAAGAATTCCAAGAAACATAATTATAAATTAACAATATTTACGAGTACATTACAAAATATCGTTTAAAAAATCCTCCGCGTCATATCCGACTGGGAAGGTTCCGAGAAGAGTGCTGGCTGTGTTGCCACGTTGGATTTATACCAGTTACCAGTTTTGTACACGACTGCACTCCATACAAATGTAGGGCAAACGAAAACTTTTATTTTTCAAATTAAAGTAGCTCAAATGTATTGTAGTTCATACAACTATTTCACGACTATTTTTTGTCATAAACTTTAAACCGAAAATCGCAGGCGTTCCGGAGAAAGTTGAAATTTTCAAATGTTCAAGCCATAATCCTCGTCAGGTTACCTTTATATCTCTGGAACCTTTTAAGGACTATTTCTGAGATTTGGCATGTCGTTACGACTATTTCATGAGTATTTTTTAGAACCTAAACCAATTCGATAGGCTTTACCGTTTGCTTGTACCAGAGATGAGGATTACAGCTTGACGTTCAAGCCATAATCCTCTCTAACTTATAGCTATAACGCCGAAACTATAGTACGACTATTTTTTTACATGTACGACTATTTATGACTATTTCATGACTATTTTTTAGCGTTGTCAAAATTAGTTTTCATTGAGATTTCAAATATGAGGATTACAGCTTGAAGCACGCGGCTTTCTAGTCCTGAGAAGCATCGATTAAGCGTTTAGCAATGTCTCTATAAAGGCGGCGACCACTCGAACCCATGACCCCAGTGTCTCAACCCCAAACGGCACAAATTTGTAATCACTTATAATGTAATATGTTTAAATTTAAATACTTAAATCGATAAGTAGTTCATTATTGACGATCGCAGCTTTGCCCGCGGGAAATAGTATTATGGTTTCCAATTCCCGCGGGAACACGTCCTCGACATAAAAAGTGGCCAAAACCCTCCCTCGAGAACCACTCTATCCATAAGTGAAAACTGCATTAAAATTCGTTACGTAGTTTTAAAGATCTAAGCATACACAGGGAACGGGAGAACCTTTGTTTTATTGAGCGGAGCGCAGCGGAGCTAAATCTTGGGCGACAAGTGTAAATCGTTTGTGTGTCTACTCCTCCGAACGGCTCGACCGATTTTGACCAACTTGGCATGCTGGTCGACATTATACCGGGGAGTTCATATATCTGAAATCATGAAAATAGAGCTGACCACGAAGGAATAATCACCGAAAATGTCCTGGACATCACCGAAAAACCAGATGATTAAATGGTTGCCATGGAAACACGTGCGTCAACAATGAAAATAGATTTTTTTTCATTCGATTAATTAATTTAATTTCGATTCTTATATGTAATAAAAACATTTGCTCCGCTCAACATTTGCAATTAGCAGCATGCTGCGCATACCTAGTATTATGTTATGATTATGATAACATGCACAACGGTAAAATCTGCTAAGTTAAAATAACTACTCTTCCAGTAGACCTTATACTACGCTAGTAGGTACTACCCGAATTGTGTGATTATACTAAGAGTTCATTCTATGCATTGTTGATGTATAGGTACTAATTTTTTCAACCAAATCTATTCAACTCTTTACTAGTGTTTAAGAAATAAACACCCTTTCTGAATCTGATTCTGAAACCTACTGTACTATATTATGTAGTTATTTTCAGAACACATCGATTTATCAAACAGATTGCTCTCAAGGGTAGTTCAAACGATTATTGCGTGTCTTTACATAAACTTGTACCTAACTCAATCGTTTTATTGAGGTCACTGGGGTCCTTGAAAAGCTTGCATTTAAGCGACACATGAAAGAGTAATAAAAGGCAAAAGTTGACCTGTTTTGACCTTTTACTGATATTAGTTGGTGTGTTAGTACCTACTGAATAAGTTTTTCATAAATATGGTGTTTTGTTAGTTAATAATTTTTTGTATGGTTGGACGAGTAAATAAAATCACTGTTCATGAGTAAATAAAATAAATAGAAAAGAATAAATATTAAGTTGGTATGTACCCACGTAAGTTGCAATAAATCTAATTTGCCGGTCGCATTATTTTTTGTTCTTATAAGAACAATGTCAATGCTCAGGGCTACGTAAATAAAGGGTAATAACTACTTTAACTCTCCCTTTGGGCAAGAGGTCACGTACAAAAAATCTTCTGCCGAACGAAGGGTACCAAATTCGTACGTAATTCAATAAGAAAGGTCTGGCCACACTCCCCGCGGGCCCGATCGACCAGCAGTCATACCCAACGAATTGATGAGATTTACAACCCGAGATTCCCCGAAGTTAGCCGAAGGGAAATTAAGTTCAGTAAACTTCACAAGTTGTTTTACAAATGTCCTGACCTTATCGCTTCTTAGTATAGATACCTTTTTTGTTATTTCAAAGGACGAAATGTTGTGAACTTTAGAATAGATAGGAATAAATTTAATGAAATATCATAAAAATGAGCTTTCAACAGATCGCAAGTCAGCCTTGCCCAGTAACGACAATACCTACGTTTGCCCCCTATTACGTGAGACTAATAAAGTGACCAGCGAAACGTGAGCGTATCAAGGTCCTTCACATGAGACGTATAACATGCATTATGACATCTGAACAGGATCTGGCCTATGCAATTTGTATGGTAACAAACACACTGGTCATTCACCACGCTGCCTTACGCGTCACCGCGCCTGATTCGCGTGTTCCCATGCTATCCCACGCGTACGACGCTGTCACACACGTTTAAGTGTCATAGCGCGTAGGTAACGTAAACGTCAGACGTCGTAAGACGTAGGACCAGTGAGTCGCTGTCTCCCACGTCGCGTGGCACACGTCGTATGTGAAGGACCAGTGTGTTTCAAGCTAACGGCGCTATCAACCAATTCGGAAATACAAAAGTGATTTTATGTCATGTCATGTTAAAAATCACTCGGACTGCTGAGATTCTGTTTAGTGGTATATAACATCTGTCCTGGCTATTGGATTTTGGTTTGAATTACAGATTGGTTATGGGTTTCTAGTTTCCGGTAATGTAATAAATAAACTTAAGACAAACGGGTCTTTTACGCGATTATTGAGATATAAAATACCTCTTTATTACCCGACGTTTCGACCCTGTTACAAGATGTCATGGGTGGACTGGCTTCAGCTCATCGTGAAGTGCGGGTTTGTTACCCTCACTTTGTCGTCACTAAAAATTGTGTTCGGAGAGCCACTACGGCACACCACACTGATAGTATCAGCACGCGGACGATGTGATGCTGATCACCGGATTCCACGACGTAGATAGTCGATATCCATCTTCCCGGTTAAAGTTGGAAAACTTTTTTATTTCGACGGCTTCCCGCACTATCCTGGAGTAATAGTGCCCGTCAGTGGATAGGACTTGTGGCTTGTGGAGTTCAATCCAGTGGTTGGGACCCGACAAGTGCTCGGCAATCGCAGAATTTATATTTGGCGGTTTTTTACAGCTGTGATGTGCGCTTTGACCTCGCTTTGACGCTCTGCGATAGTACGTTTGGTCTGTCCGATGTATGAACTACCACAGCTGCAGTCTACCTTATAAACACCCAGTGTCTGTAGAGGTATGGTATATTTGTCTTAAGTTTATAATGTGTACAAAACGCGAAAGTTAAAAAAAGTATGTAATAAATAAATCCAACAAAATTTCTGGCAAAGTGTGGGTGTGTAAAGCACTTCTATCTACCCCTTTGGGGATATAGGCTTGATTTATGTGTATGTTAAAAATATTGTTGGATTTTATTTTAAGGAAAATATTGTTCTTAAACAAATACTTACAAAAGTATTTATTAAAAACAACGATAGGACAAGTCTGTTCCAAAATTATAATCAAATAATTATTCATAAACTTTCCTTGTATTTGGGGTAATTTTATCAAATAATACCAAAGTATTAAATGAAAGCCATTAAACGATAAATCAAAACTGGCATCAGTATGATAAAGGAATTACAAATTAAAATCAGCACAGATAATGATGGTCAATGATAACTAAGTATCAACATTTGATTTTTTATACAAGATATGGTACATAACAGGATGTTACTAACTGATGCGCAACTGAATTATGTGATGCGTAACTTTACCCATCAGTTAATTCTGTAGAATTATAGGATGTAATATCGGAATACAAAAACATATATTCACCTTCTGCTCGGACTGCAGAGGATCTATTTAGTGGTATGTAACATCTGTCCTTGCTGTGGGAATTTTAGTTTGAATTACAGAGTAGTTCTGAATATTCTATAGTGCCTGGAAACGGCAATAGGCTTGCCCCCTATTACGTGGGACTGACGTAATTACTGGCAAAGTGTGGGTGTGTAAAACACCTCTGCCTACCCCTTCGGGATATAGGCGTGATGTGTGTCTGTTGAAAGACATAAATATTTAAACACAATAGTAGTTCATGAAACTATTGCATAAATAATCAAGTAAAATTATCTTCAACTGTACCATAATCCAATATGTATAATCTAATGCAGATATACATCCCGTCTACCAGTATAATATGTATAATCTATGAACTAAAAAATTTTGAAATCATAATTCAAATTTTTCGAGATGAGAGTAGATAAAAGACATTTATTATAATTCAGACAACATTCAAATAATGTAGAAATAATGTTCTGTTCAGCAATGAGTGGATTGGCAACCTGTGGGTCTACGAGAAATAGAACTCCCTCGTGGTTTCATCAGTGGGTCTACGTGAATTTAATCTCCTTTGTAGTACCACCAGTGGGTCTACGAGAAATGTGATTCCCTCGTGGTACCACCAGTGGGTCTACGTGAATTAGGACTCCCTCGTGGTTTCACCAGTGGGTCTACGAGAAATAAGTTTCCCTCGTAATACGGACCCGCTGGTCGGACGTGTTGGTATACGGTTTGTGTGGAGTTTTCTTTCTCTAGAAATGTTACATTTCTGTAGCTACCTACAATTCTGTAGCCCAGGCTATTAATTAAACTGATCAATAATGTGTATTCGATCAGATTGCATTTAAGTTGATAAGTATTGACGCAACAAACTTTTATATTTGTGCGATTACAACGTCAGCAAACAATTATTCTTCAGGAGAAATTCATTCTGCCCGATATCGACGCTGTTCGTGTACTGAGATATCTCATTTATTTCGCTTATCATTGCGCCGGGAACGAGTATCGTCAACACGAACGGTCATTTCTTTGGATGTGGCTACAAAATTAGCGATTCACCAAATATATTCATCTTTTCGCAAAATGAAACTGAAATGGTAGGCAGAGGTACATTACACACCCACCCTTTGCCAGAATTTCGTAGGACTTACGTAATAGGGGGCAAGCATTACCGGGCATTATAGAAAAACCATAACTTCCTCATCATTCACCGAGCCTTTTCCCAACTGAGTTTAGGTTTCCAGTCTAACTGCGATTCGGCAGAACATCAATATTTTCCGTGAAGCGACTGCCATCTGACCTCCACAACCCATGGGCGATATCGAAGTTCTGTAGTTAGACTAGTCTGATTTTTGATTTAGGGCTCCAACTACCCCTAACGGCTGCCATAGATGTTTGTATGACAACCGGGACCGACGGCTTTACGTGCTCTCCGAGGCACGGAGGGGTCTCAGTGTCTTAAGAAATGGTCACCCATCCTAAGACCGGCCTGACTCGATGTTGCTTAACCTTTGCAATGTGTTAACATTTTTGGTTAACACTAGACCACGAGGCCCTAAAAAAAAAAAATAAAAAAAAAAAAACTTAACTTCCCATACCAAACCAAACCAAAGTTCGCAAAATATTCCAAGACCTCAATCGATTTAACCATTCTCGAGTTTTAGTAAGACAAACGAGCGGCAAATCATTTTTATTTTTAAGAAGATACGTATTACAATATCTGTATATAATTTGTGACATGTTCTAAACGTATCGTTTAAAAAATCCTCTGTGTCATTGCCAACCGGGAAGGTTCTCCATATTATAGAAGACTAGTGGTCGCCCACGACTTCGTCCGCGTGGTAATTAGGATTTTTTCCCCTTCACGTCGCGCCGCGTCGCTTAATTATCGTCATATTTTGAACAATTCACACAATATCTTTATAAATTGTAGCCTATCAGTTATTCTAATGTATAAGCTATAATATTGTAAAGTTTCATTAAAATCCATTCAGTAGTTTTTACGTGAAAGAGTAACAAACATCCATCCATACATACTCACAAACTTTCGCTTTTATAATATTAGTAGGACTAAACACAACAGCGTGTTGACATAAAAAACAGCCATAGTATAATAGTACAATGATTAGATACTCGCTGATTTTATAGCCTTAATTTGTCGCTATTCTCTGTTACGTTGGCGGGTTGCAATGAAAAATAAAAGGCGAACAACACAAAATGAACAAGACTCTCAATGTTGACACTGTCATTTGTTTTACTGTGATTCAACTCCCTCGGTGCCTGTGAATATTTATTTCCACGGAGTTCATAAATGAGGTGAAGCGATAACACAGCTTCTGTAGGTAGCAGGTTTTGGACAGCTGTCGTCCATGTTTTGATAAAAGATAAAAAATAGTTGACTTCAGTTTGCATGCTTGGGACATTTTGTTATATTTTCATGCATAGTTGTACGCCTTTTTGCGGGTACATAGATCCTATATCAATTATACTGTTAACCTTATATCATTAATTTATGTACTAACACTTGTGCGAATAAAGTTCAAAACCAAACTGGAATTAAAAGTTCGTTAATAAGGTTAAAAGTTCGCTTATAAAGTGTAATAAATACGTGCTAGTTATTTCGTTTTAATTGGTTAAATAGTGCTTAATATTCACTATCCAATTATAGAATTTTCAAACTTAAGTTAAAAATCGGTCAAGTCACACAAGTCGACACAAACACTTCTATTTTTTTTAACATTAAAGTGAAAAGACAATTAGTTATTTTCATTTTTAGAGGTCCGTACACAAATGATGACACGGAACCCTATTTTACTAAGACTCCGCTATCCGTATGTCTACCCGTCTGTCATCTGGCTGAATCTCACGAACCGTGCTAGACATCAGTCGAAATTTTCATAAATAATGTTGGGATTTCTGTTGCCGCTATAACAACAAAGGAGAATGTTCTTTTTTAAAAACCATAATCATAAATCATATAATATTTTTTTAACAATCTTTTAATTCACTCGAACGAAATCCTATGTGGGGTTTAAACTTTGATAATAATTCGTGGTGCAATCGTTTTTAATTGTCTTCTTACTCAAATGCACTGCCTGTGTCGGATCGGATGTCATGAATCAAATTCATAGACAAATATCATAAGAGTATCGGATCAAATGATATGAAGAGGTGGTGTAGTTCTTACTAAACTTTTTGAAAATATTATTTTCGACATTTTGAAATTCTGTTTTTTCTTTGTAAGAAAACTACAGATTTAAAGTAAACGTATGCTTTTTCATAAAGCAAATTTAATAACAGACTCAATTTACTAGTTTTAATAATTAAATAATGTAAAACAATGTTTTGAAGATTTACATAAAGTCCAGGCTGAATTGACAAATAATAAAAAAGCAATTGAAACTAACTAAATTTGTACATTACCTATTTTAAAATTATACTTTCTAATTATATCTAAATTCTAATATGCGTCAAAGAATTCCTCCGCCTCGTCGCCGACTGGCAATGTTCCGAGAAGGCTGGCAGCATTTCCACGTTGTATGGCAATGCTAAAGCAATTAAATCAAAAGTCAAAACAAATGTCCTCTTGATAATTTGGTATTTTTTAGAAATTCTCTTAATCTTAGATTATTTATTGTAAATTATTATAAAATCTAAGGGATAAATATGTAATGTTGCAAACTATTCCTAAGAGATAGGAGTATGACTGAAGACCTTGCTATGGACTACTATGGAGTATCAAAAGCGATAACATCGACACCAAGATTCAACACTACATTTTTCAGTAACACCAAGATTTACCTTGATGAATTATTGTTGGATGATTGCAATAAGTAGATCGTAAATGCATTGGTTTACATTTAATATTACACTAAGAACCAAACGAAGCAGTGCGCTGTTGTCATTATACCTACCGAGTTACCTAGTTCCTACTAGGTAACTCGGTAGGTATGTATGTCGGTGTCGGTAGGTGTGTCGGGCAGTGGATGAGTCAATAGGAAAGAGGAATATTGTTAAAGACTATTATGAGTTAATTTTTTAAATAATAAATGACGTCGAACTTAGAAAATTCCTTTTAATTACTACTTTTAATTTTCTATGTATATTGCTTGTAGGTACCTATTTAGTTATCTAGATCCTAGATACGTGATTTTGTATAATATTTATGTGGTTGATTGTAAGTACCTAATACAAGCTTAGGCTAGATGACGTTGTGTTGGGTATACAGAGGCATGAGTACATCCACTTTTCACCAGGGGCGTACATGCCCTTTATTTGCCAGTATCTTGTCCGTTGATCGGCAGGTGCGTCACTTACAAGTGGGTATACCCAATGATGTGGCCACCCCATTGTCAGGGTTATTTATAAGTGTGTTGGATAGCTTATTTGAATTAAATCCATGTTCAACCATGTAACAATTAGTACTTTTGGACAAAATTGTTTTGACGGATTGATGGACATTTGCTTCAAAACTAACCTCCAATTTTAACGGTAAAACGAAGAATGAGAGAAAACCCCACAAAATAATAGAATATTTTTTATTTCCTATGAAAATACGATATCAATCCAATATCAATCCGATATCCAAATTTTCGCTGTCATACAAAATTATTTGTTACGAAACGGCAGTCTATTGCAAAATGAACAATCTCCTTTAAAACATAACATAAACATAACACATAAGAAGAACGTGAAGAACCTTCAGTAGACGATTTATTGGTCTATATGGGCGGTAAAGGGATAAATACACAATTGCAAACGTGGTATGCAAGTTACACTGTTTTAAACCAACAGTGTTCAATAGAATATCGTTGATTTTAAACAACTATTTTAATACGTGTATTATATATACCCTTTAGAGAGAGTAAGAGTGAGAGTGCCGATGCTCAAACACACCCCTCCACTTCCCCTCAACGTTCTTTTTACGTGAACACCAGTATACTAAAAGCAGAATAAAATAAATAATGTAATGATAACGGTACAGAACCCTTCGTATGCGGGTCCGACTCGCACTCCGACTCGCTGGTCTTATTTATTTGTATATGTACCTGTATATGTATAATAAAAACCCAAAAATGATAATACGAAAGCATCATACTAATAACGCGATATCATGGAATTTGTATGGAATTCAAAGTGTATGACGCTCGTAGATAATTTTATGAATCACTTGATTGATCAAGTGATTCATAAAATTACACCACACCAAGATATAAACACATTATAATTATTTATTAAACACACACACACACACTCATCATCATATCGCCAATATCCCACAAGAGGTAGGCAGAGACGCATTACACACCTACAATTTGCCAGTAGTTTTAGTCCCACATATAGGGGCAAGCCTATTGCCGTCACCGGGCGCTCTTAAAAGTGGGTTATGACCAAAATGTCCGAATTAATTTAATAAAATAAGCAGCTATTTTATAATTTTCAGAACTAAATTTGAAACCCGTTGCTTTGCGATGAAATGTTGATGAAAGGCAACAAAATCTTACGTGCCAGTCGCTATGGCACAGCCGATTAAAGTCCTGGGCGTCTCGGACTTTATTAAACACAATATTTCCAATATACCACAGTGAAAACTTTTTGTAAGTTAAATTACGGGCTTACCTTTAGGGGATAACCTTATATGTTGATACCGTGTAAATCCAATACCAACTACGAAATACGGATTTAGAAAAAAAATTAAAAGAAAACTTTTTCGAAGATAGCTACTTTGTTATGTCAGACCGGCATTCCAAGTTGCCGTGTTTTGATATTATTTGACTTGTACCTTTAAGAAAATAGAGTCTAATTTGCGGTGGTAATATCTCAGAACTTTTCATACAAAGTAAAAAAAAGGGAACGTAGTACGTTGAAACAGACTTAAAGGAATCAAAAGAGCGTTGTTAATTAAACACACTATAACTCTAGATACAGTATATTGGATTCACACGGTACCTACATCTGTTAGTGGTACAAATGTCAACACATAAAATCTATTATTATTAAATACAAGCTGATGTCCGTGGCTTCGCCCGCTTGACAAATGTATATTATTAATCTCTATATATAAAAATGAATCCCTATTTCCATTGGTCACGCCATCACGCGTGAACGGCTGGACCGATTTCGCTTATTCTTTTTTTGTTGTGTTCGTAATTATCAGGAGAAGGATCTTATGGAAGAAAAAAAAGTTATATATATATATACATAAGAAAAATGAATGCGGTACGAAGTTCGCCGGGACAGCTTATAAATAATAAATAAATATAATTGCCATACAACGTGGCAATGCTGCCAGCCTTCTGGGAACATTGCCAGTCGGCGACGAGGCGGAGGAGTTCTTTGACGCCTGTATATAGTGTAGATTTTAATGTGTATAGTATAGTTTTTAGTATTTGTAAATAGTATTTTTATCTACTATTATGTATATTGTAATTCTCTATTGTAAATAAATCTGATACAAAAAAAAAAAAGAAATAAAAATAAACTGGCAATGACATAAATAAAGCAATCGCAAAAATATTTGACAGTAGTATATTATCGTCAATAGGTTTATGTGGAGTCCGAAATCGGAGTCAAGTGGTCGAAACGCAAGGCCAACGCCCTGGGCCGATGAATTTGCACTACACAGACAATACATCATTGTCTGAAGGAGTACACTGAAGTGTTTATGACGACCACATATCGCCAGTCTCTTTATTTGTTCCACGCAATAGAAGGCGAGCTTGACAACTTTCGGGCCTAGGTGTTAGGACGATTGCGTGCAGGCACAGATTTTATAGTAGTGTACAAGGTGCAGGTAAGGGTTACTTGGATCTGCTAACAGACGGTCGAGGCTTTGGCGATTATATATAACGTACCCAGTAAAGGTAATAGGTTTGCCCCCTATTGTGGGGACCAATGACGTGACTGGCGAAATGTATAATAGTCGTAAAAACCCCCTCTGTATCTAGATCACATAGCACAAGATCTACTTAGTTCTAGCCTAGATAGCGCTGCTTAAAAATGAAAGAAAGAAATAAAAAATATTTATTAAAAATAAAAGTAAAAATAAAGTAAAACAAAAATAAAATAGACATTATTTACGTGAAATAAACGGTCGTCTCTCAGTGTAAATGCTGTCTGCGTGGTGAAGGCAGACAGCGCTGATTTACTGAGATGGCCGGTAATGTATTCATACTTATATTTCATATTGATTAGATACTCGTGGCAACAGGAATTAGTACTCTTATCCAAAAAGACTATGTCATTGTCTGAAATAGATAAAACTAAAATACGATAAAATACAATGGAAATTTGATGTTGAATTTTTAGATAATAGATATAGATTAATTTATAATTTATAAAGAATTTATAGATTGCAATGATAATAAAAGAGTTCTATTTGAGCAGTTCTCGTTGCTGTTCTCTTTGAGACAGTCTTGATAATGCCTCGTGAGTAGGTGAAACATAATGTCGACGTTTAACATGTCTTCTATTTAGCGAAATCATTGCAATTATCTAAAAATTCAACATCAAATTTCCATTGTTTTATCATGGACTTTCGCCAGGTAACGCCTGACTCCATTCAATATTAACGATAATAATGTTTCACTTAGTTACATAATACATGATATTGTAATTAAACATAATAATGTAACTCTTATATCTTATACACAGTTCACTCTGTATAAGTTAGATCTTTTAAACTCATTTAAATTTTATACAATATTTAAATGTTTCATCAGCAACTTTATACTTCTAATTCAGTTCTTTTCGTTCCGAAGTTAACAAGAAAAAATCACATGAGTCTCAATTTGTAACCGCCAAAGTAACAAATGGAACAAAATTGGTCTAATAAACCAAGCTCTTGGTCTCTGAATGGCTATTAGCCGTTGACCGCGACGAGGCCGGGCTATTTGGTTCATTTATTATTTAAATGTAAGCCGAGCCAATCTCGGTGCTATTGCTGTTAATAATTTGTCTGTTTATAAGTTTCTTGAGAGAGTCAAGTGGATTTTCTGTTTTTTTTCGTTCATTTGCTTATTTAAATTTAGTTTATAATAACCAACTTTGACTTATTTACACTAGGTAATCAAAAAAGTATAAATGTATATAAAAATACCTATACTTACCTAAATAAATAAATCCAACGAGCCAAAAACACTAAAAGCGCTGATCACGAATCCTGAAATAATATTTCTGACGGAATTCGTTTATACAATCATAATTAAAACATTACTTGTAATTAAAAAATAACTAAAGCATAGCCAAAGAAAATAATATACTATTGTAATACAAAAATAGGTACCTAAAGATAAAATAATCGAACAAAATGCTTAGACATATAAGTACACGTGACTTAATTAACGGAAACCTCCCAAGAATAGTGATTGAACAAAGATAATATATATTAAAATAGATAAAAGAAACATTATTATATTTTATTATAATAAAGGTAAAACATCGAAGTTCAGCCGCATCGCAGTTAGACTGGAAACCCGACCACCACAACTGAGTTGGGAAAAGGGTCGGCGGATAAATAATAAATAAATAAAAATAAATATGTTAGGACAAGTCACACAACGCCATCTAGTCTGAAACCGTGAAGGACCCTTGACACCATCGTCTACAAAGGAATATGTCACAATCACGGAACAAAGAAAGCTATCATAATTGATAACCCAGACATTCATACTATTCCTAGAATATAAATCATAAATATTACAGATATATACCTACCAACGTCAATATAATATCAAAGGCTCGGTGCATCTCTTTGGTAGTGTAATGGGTATTAAAAAATACCCTTGACACCACCAGTGGTGCAAGACGGTGGTGTCAAGGGTCCTTCACTAAGCAGAGCTTGTGATATAAGTACCAGATAAACTGATATAAATACTTATATACAGTTTTTTTTTGTAAATACATACATATTATACCTACATAGGAAACATCCAGACTTCGGTACAAACGTATCTGTCTTCACACAAAGTTTGTCCCGACCGGGAATCGAACCCGAGACTCCAACGTCGAAAGCAGATGTACTACCGACCACGCCACCGAAGCAGTGGATGATCACATTTTAGTAAAGGTAGGATAAGGAAACCCAGATATTGTAGCAGAAACTGTAATTAAGTATCACAATATCATTAAATTTATAACAAACAATTCGAATTTAACTACAATAAAATCTCTACTTACATGACATATACATTACATACATTACATTACATGACATCTACCTAGACAAAATACAGTGAGGTGCAACAATATAAAATATTTATAATAACTGGTATGATTGCAGTGGTGGCCAAAGTCCGCCGCCGGCACGGGCGCGGCGGCGGCGGGCGTGGCGCTCTGGAGATCCTTCCGAGGGTACCTTTTTTTTAAATCCGCGGCTTCCATCCATTGCCGAATTGCGGTGTATATTTAAACACACAGTAAAACTCAAAGTCCACGAATAATATCTTTAAAAAAGTGTTGACACATTCATAAAGTCGAAACCAAGAGTCCCTCAATGGGAATGCAGACTAAATATTTTCGTAAACCTTTTGTATCGTAATCCTACTACAGTACCTACGTTGGGTTCCAATTTCTCTCCAATTAAACAGCGAGACACATCCTATAATCCTGCCGCAAAGCCATCAGGACCATCGAATTTATTACATACCTAAACTCGAGTAATTACGTCTAACCTTCATCGATAATTTAAAGGTCGGAACGCCGGATTAAATAAGGATATATAATTATTAGGTACTTGGGGTAAATGATTCTTGTATTCTAGCGTAAGAAAAAAAAGTAAGGAAAAAAGAGTAAAACTACAATGACAATTTTTTTTTTCCATTTTGATGTAACTTAATGATTACCTCATAACAATTACAATCTAGCCTTGAGGCTAATAAGTAATTTAAATATAACTTAATTTGCTAAAAATTTACAATTTAAAGAATGTGTCCATTGACACTTTTCTTATAATCTCTATTATAATGGAAAGACACTTAGTTCTTGTGTTCTTCAAGGGTAGTAGCACTCACTACACTCCGTAACACTAATTTCACTACACTAACTCAAAAGGCTTAGTCCTTTTCAGTCTCCTTACTATGTCCGTGGTGTCAAGGAGCTGGATAGCCTCGACATTCACATGTTGCAGAAGTCTTTGTTCATGAGCTTCGGCGTATTTATTTATAACCTTAGCAACAAGGTCCACTCCTAAATCGCGGTGGATATCCTCATTTCTAGTGTACCAGGGAGCGTTAACTATACTCCGAAGTACTTTGTTTTGGAATCTTTGGATTATATCAACATTGGTGCGTTTTGTGCATCCTCAAAGTTGAATACCGTATGCCCATACAGGCATGAGTACTTGTTTGTACAGAAGTACTTTGTTGTAAACTGACAATGCTGAATATCTGCCAAGTAGCCAGTACATATTCTTGTAGCGAAGATCTAGCTCCTGGCGTTTCTTTTTGACATGAGCCTTCCAGCGAAGCTTTGCGTCAAGCGTCATACCTAGGTATTTTGCAGTATTTCCATAAGGTATTATCCGATCATTAATATATACTGGTGTATAATTAGGTCTTTGGTTTGTGAAGTCTATATGAATCGATTTTGACTCATTTAGCTTAATTCGCCATTTTTTTGTCCAGTTAGTGATAGAGTTGACGGCAACTTGTACTTTCTCTACGGCTTCTTTATGAGTGTCACCTGTAGCCATGATTGCTGTGTCATCTGCAAAGGTTGCAATGACGTTGTTTTTTAATTCTGGGATAACACAGGTGTACGATAGGTACAAGACAGGTCCAAGGACACTTCCCTGTGGTACTCCAGCTTTTATTTGCTTAAGATCGGAAAATCTTCATGTCTGACTCTAAATGTCCTCTCTGTTAGGTAGGATTCTAAAATCTCTGCAAATCGTTTTGGCAATGACAAATTATTTCAAAATAAACCTCTTCTCGAGGGCTTCTCTTAGGAAATATAGAAAACCTGGTCGAGTTCAATGCCCGCAAAACACAGGCGTGTGCATGTACAGCGAAGAAATCCCCTTTCCTTCCCCTACCCTCTCTTCAGAATGCATTATTACCAATGAAGGACAACCTTGACATCCTTGGCATAGACGTTCATCGAGAGCTCAATTATAAAAACTACATCGAAAGATGTATAGGGCTAGCTTCGCGGAAACTAGGAATACTGAATAAGGTAAAGAGATTCTTTACACCGGACCAGAGGTGTCTGCTGTACAAGACGCAGATTAGACCCTGCGTCGAATACTGCTCTCACCTCTGGGACGGCTCCGCGAATTATCTGCTGGACGCTCTCGACGCAATGCAGCGACGGGCTATCCGTATTATAGGTTGTTCGGAGGTAACGGGAAGCCTTGAGCCGCTAGCTCAGCGCCGAACAATAGCTTCCTTGGCCGCATTCTACCGTATTTACCACGGCGAGTGTTCTGAAGAGCTCTTCAATCTGATCCCACCCTCTTCCTTCCGATCCCGAACAACGCGTGCCGGGCAGAGATGCCACTCCCACACAGTGGATAGAATGTTCGCGAGAACCGAGCGTTTTAAACGTTCGTTTTTCTGCCGAACGATAGTGGCCTGGAACGCCTTGCCTGTGCACGTGTTTCCTCCCACATATAATCCTGGGTTCTTTAAGCGGAGCGTGAAGAGGCACATCAGTAGGTCGTCAAGTTGAGGGCCACTGTCCATAGTATTGTATGCTGTGAGAGTGGCCCACAATCGCTAGACGTCGTCACGACTTACCACCAGGCGGGCGGCGTCAATTTGGCGAACCCAATATAAAAAAAAAAAAAACTAGAAAAAAAAATAATTACAAAAGTATTATGTGCGTAACTCAATAAAGTTTAAACGGATTAAACCACTAAGGTCATAACTTGTACCCTCTTTTTAAAAAAAAAGGTAACCAAGATACTTTTATGTAGTCTAGATTACAGTGCCAAGTGGCGAAGAAATATAAATTCTATTTTTGCTTGTACACATGTTTTGTTGTAGCTTAAAACATAAATCTTAACCACTGCTTTTGTACGTTCTGACAGTGCACTCTTGCAACTTGTCTGATTATACTTAATCAATTCAAAACTGTCCACGCCATTATACTTCCTATTTAACTTCTTTATTTTATAATGGTACGTTTTATTATTAGGTAAGTATAGATACTATTAAGAACAGAAAATCTTACATTACAACCTCAAAAGGATTACAATATACAAAATAATTACCTACATTACAAAATATCGTTTAAAAAATCCTCCGCGTCATTGCCGACTAGGAAGATTCCCAGAATGCTGGCTGTGTTGCCACGTTGGATGGCGATACTTATTCTTTGGGCCAGAATGTAGCCAGCCTTCTGGTCCTAAGAAGCATCGATTAGGCGTTTAGCAATGTCTCTATAAAGGCGGCGAGCAGTCGAACCCCATGACCCCAGTGTCTCAACCCAAAACGGCTCAAATATGTAATCACCTGCTAGGTTAGCATATTTACGCCGTTTAAGGCCTTCAGCCGGTGCAGCAGCAGCACCGGCACATCCAGATGTGCTTGGAAGGTGTGAAAGTGCTAAGGTGTTAACGCATTTAGCGTCCCACACTAAAGGCCTTCACATCTTCCACGGTAGCAACGACATACCATCCGGTCTCTTTCCATCGCTTCGTGCTAAACCATTTGGTTTACGTACGGCCGGAAGACCTGCGGTGGAAAGAGCCCTACGAATTATGTCGTTTAGAATAGCGTGCCGAGGTATACGACCTGCGCTTCCATCAAAGGCCATGGTGTCCCAGATTATCGACGGCTACTCCACGCTGTGAGCCTAGGCGTGAGGGCAGGTCAGTGTCGGGGCAAGACATCCTCCAACCATTTATGGCATCGGTCTTGCATCGCACCTCGGAATCAATCAGTGTATTTGACAAAATTTTCCTGACAAATTCTTCGGTGCTATGGACTGACGACAGAAATGCTGGCAGACTGACATTCCCTCAAATTTAATAGAACAGAACATTTAACAGAACTGAAATTAGCCAAATTGATTCAGCCATTATCGAGTTTTGAAATAAACATCAACTAATTTTCATTTGCTGATCGTATAGAATTACAGATAAAAATTACGGTTCACTATCCATTTGCATAAAAAAATAACCATAAAATATTTTGGCATATGGTAATTTAGACTAATGATATTTATGCATAACTTTTTTATCCATAACCAATTTAGCATATTTGTCTTAATCATAAATAAAATTAGCATAATCATATTTAAGCATAAAATTTATAAGCATAGCTTTATAAAGACATAAACGTATCAAACTATAATGAATATAGTCATAATCATCTTACGCAGAATAAGCTATGTAAAATAATTAAGAGGCGGCTTAGGGATGGCCCAAGGGCCACCCCCGCCGCACCTAAATCTGCTTTGACACTATATAATATAGGAAATACTGGTTAAAGGTACTTTTAAATTTTAAAATAATTTCATTAATTTATACCTATTCAGTTTTAGTAATATATACTATTAGGCGACTGTACACTATGCCTAAAAACATTGTGCAAATTATAACTATGCATAAATATATTAGACCTAAATATAATTATTCCACAGTACATATGCTGCTAAAAATCAATTATGACCAAATATAATTATGACAAAAAAAGTATGCCAAATTCAAAACATTTACATCTATACTTATAATAAATCCGTAGAAGTGAAAATTCTGTACATTGAAGATATCAAAAAACTAAATGGCAGGGGGTGTTACTAGACCGACACCGAATCCAAAAATGTGATTAAAAACATTTTTGTCTGTCTGTCTGTTCAGGCATCACGCAAAAACTACCGGTTCGATTACGATGAAACTTGGTATAATTATTCTTTAATATCCTGGGCACCACACTGGGTACTTTTTATCCCGGAAAAGTATATACAATAAAAAACAAACTTAATTTTGCGGTTCGATCCCTAGACCCGAGTACTGTACCAACCGCAAATAATAAGTTTGTCGTAGGTTTTCTTTTTTTTATATTGGGTTCGTCAAATTGACGCCGCCCGCCTGGTGATAAGTCGTGACGACGTCTAGCTATTGGTGGGCCACTCTCACAGCACACAATACGATAGAGAGTGGCCCTCAACTTGATGTGCCTCTTCACGCTCCGCTTAAAGAACCTAGGGTTATATGTGGGAGGAAACACGTGCACAGGCAGGGCGTTCCAGACCACTATCGTTCGGCAGAGAAACGAACGGTTAAAACGTTCGGTTCTCGAGAACATGCTATCCGCTGTGTGGGAGTGGCAACTCTGCCCGGCACGCGTTGTTCGGGATCGGAAGGAAGAGGGTGGGATGAGATTGAAGAGCTCTTCAGAACAGGTTACGTCACCCGCAGTGGAGTTCACTACTAATGGTTTTTAGAACTTTTGTCTGTTTGTCTGAATGTTTGAACACGCTAATCTCAGAAATGATTTGATTTTTTGATTTGAACTTGCGGTTTGGTTTTCAATCACTTTATAAATAAAAAAGTTATGTACATCTAAAGTAACACGCAGGCGGAGCTGCGGGCAACAGCTAGTACATAATAATATTGGAGTGGTTGTTGGGAGGCATTGAAACAATAGTAGTAACAGTAAGTATGTGATTGATTTTATTATCGAAATGTATTCGTATTTATATCATACAAGTATATCCCTGGCTTGACACAAACAGGTTTAAATGGGCGTCAATCTAAACAGTGTCTAGTGCCAGTTCCTGACGTTAATTTGCTCGAAATACGTTTTCTTCTTCCTCCATACATTTCACACAGTTCGCTGACGTTACCGCTAGGGGCGCTGGTGTGAAATGTATGGAGGAATATGTAATATTAACTATTTCTCTGCTTTTGAAACGACACTTGAAAATCTTTCCTCTTTATACGAACATTGAATTATCCTCGGAGACTTCAACACCTGTCTTCTCAAGGGTGACTCTCGTAGCAACAAACTTCGGACCCTTGTCTCCTCTGTTGATATGCATATCTTGCCCTTGGATATCACGCACAGACAACCTAACTGTTTGCCTTCTCTTATCGACCTCATCCTAGTTTCTGACTCCCACAAAGTCGCAACACATGGACAGCTTTCTGCTCCTTTCTCACACCATGACTTGTCGTATCGCCCTCCAAAGCGTAAGAGTAAATTTCTTCTTCTTCGTAGTTTTAAAAACATTAATCTGGAGAGATTGGAGGCTGACGTGGGTAATCTGAACTGGTCTTCCGTCTACGGCTGTGATGACCTAGATGGGAAGGTGACAGACTTTACTCGTACTTTGTTGGATGTTTACGATGTGCATGCTCCGCTTAGGAAAGTGAAGATAGATATCTACCTGCACCATGGCTGACTACATCAGTCAGAGCTTCCATGGCCGAGCGAGACAAGGCAAAGCGCAGGTATCGTAAATACCCTACTGTGGAGAATTGGGGCATGTACAAGAAATTACGTAACCGTTGCTGTCGTCTGTGTAGGGATGCTAAACGTAACCACATCCACCATTCAATTCAAGACCTTAACTCGGGTGAAGTATGGCGATTCCTCAAAACTGTCGGTGTTCTTGTGATCTTGATGGACTGAATGTTCATTTCTCGAAGTCTCCGACGTGTATCTCTGATAGTGATAAATTGTTGACCTTAAATCACCTGTCATCTCTTCAATCGCCGTTAAATACTTCTTTCTCATTTCACCCGGTTTCAGAGTCGGATAAGAAACAACTGCGGTCTATTTCCTCTAAGGCTGTTGGTGATGATGGGCTCCAACTTCAAATGGTCCAACCGATATTGAACTATATTACTCCTGTCCTTACCCACATCATCAACTGTTCTTTATTATCCAGTTGTTTCCCGTCATCGTGGAAAAAGGCCCATGTCATCCCGCTTCCTAAAGTTCCTAATCCTACTTCTCCCTCCCAGTTCCGACCTATATCCATTCTTCCTATCCTGTCCAAGGTTCTTGAGAGTATTGTTCATGATCAACTGTCTCGCTATCTTTCCTCTAACTGCCTGCTAAGTCAATTCCAGTCTGGTTTTCGCAGTGGACATAGTACCGTAACAGCTCTGGTGAAAATAACCGATAACATTAGGCTCGCCATGGAACACAAACAACTTACCATTATAGTGCTACTAGACTTTAGCAGTGCATTTAATTCGGTTGATTTTGACATACTCTTAGGAATCTTGAAATCCTTGAATGTATTCGCCTCTGTTGCCGCTTGGTTTAAATCCTATCTTCAGGGACGTTCGCAGTCGGTTCGTGCAGCCGAGACTTCGTCCAGCTGGTGTGATCTTGCGGCGGGCGTTCCTCAGGGTGGTGTACTTTCTCCTCTTCTCTTCTCTGTTTTTATTAACTTCATCACAAGAGTCTTGAACTCAAATTATCATCTTTACGCAGACGACTTGCAGTTATATCGACATTTTAGGGTTTACGAAATAGACCAAGCTGTTGCTGCCATCAATGGTGACCTTGAAAATGTCTACAGTTGGGCCAAATCCTTTGGCTTGTTAGTTAATCCCAGTAAATAACAGGCACTAATTGTTGGTGGCCGGTATATGCTTGGTCCCGTGGATTATGAGTTTTTGCCTTCAGTTATATTTAATTCTGAGCCTATCGAGTACTCTAACAGTGCCAAAAATTTGGGTCTGCATATAGATTCGTATCTTTCATGGGAAGTACAAATTGCTGAGATAAGTAGAGGGTGTAATACTCATTTCAATCTCTAAAATCTCTTCAGAAACTCTTACCTTTTCAAACTAAAGTGACTCTTGCGCAATCTCTTCTTCTATCATTGTTAGAATATGCTGATGTCTGTTTCCTGGATGCATCGGAGGAGCTTGTCAATAAGCTTGAGCGCTTGCAGAATCTGGGAATCCGCTTCGTCTATGGCCTTCGTAAATACGATCACGTATCTGAATTCCGGCATAGATTGGGGTGGCTTCCTATTCGGCAACGTTGTAAAGCTCATATCCTTTCTCTTCTCTATACTATCCTTCACAATCCTAATTCTCCTACCTATCTGCGTGAGCGTTTTGAGTATTTGGTGCCTAGAGACAAAGCATGTCGTGTTTCCTCATCCCTACTTCTTCAAACTCCTGCTCATGCCTATAGTTGTTATGGCAATTCGTTTACAATCCAGGCTGTCAGATTATGGAACTCACTACCACATGATATCCGTGCTAGTCGTTCATTGGACATTTTTAAGAAAAGGGTAAAGGAGCATTTCCTTTCCCAACTATGATTTTCCATAATTATTCTTTTGACTTTCATTTGTTTCATATTATCTCCTTCTTATTTAGTAAGTATATTTACATCTGTATGTAGCATGTAGGTATTTAGCTTTAGTCTAATATTATTAAGTTCTTATGTGTATGTATTTAATGTCTGTTATATGTATTACATTTATTAGTTTCATTTACTTCTTGTATTATATAATGTTGTATGTGTACGTGTTTACACTTTCCTCTTCTCTCTTTAGTATTATTTATCTCCTCTATACCTCTAAGGTCTGCTGGAAGAAAAGCCATTACTGGCTTAAGCACGCCTTTGTACATATTGTTATTGTTTGTTTTGTGTTTTGTAAATCTGTACAATAAAGAAAAAAAAAAAAAAAAAAAAGTATTTCGAGCAAATTAACGTAACGAATTGGTACTAGACACACAGGTGTTGCTTTGTTTAGTACACGCCACAATATATTCACGCACATTGCCGGGCGCCACTGGAAATTTGGGTCCCGTACGTAGTTTCAAATGACGTTGCAGCGATAGGTCGTTCTTTTAGTCCTAACCAGAGGCGCTCGGCAATGGACGTAGGACGGGCCGCACCGGAACAACAATAATAAGAGGTCATTACATAAAGTTTTCATTACTAAGCATTAATTAAGCTATAATATTATATAGCCGTTATCCGGCACTTTATACCATAGACAATCCCTAACCGTTCTGTAATTCGAACACGAAATTCCAACAACCAGGACCAAGGCCCAGGGCCGTGGATAAAAAAAAAGGACCAAAGCTACATACCTGCCTATAGGTAATCTATGTAGTAATTCAATAAAAAATTACTTGAAGATATGTTAGACAGTGAAGTAACCTTTGATAATGTTGAAAAACGAAACCGGGCGATGGAAATAAATCAAATAAAGTTGTGGAATAGTGTACAAGTGTGTAAATTCAATAACACTAAGTAATAGATATAATTAATCTACAGATACACCAAGGATACCGTTAAGAATTATAAAAACTGCCTCATTGAAATACGGGACAGAACATCAACAAATACACCCCGGATACGAACTCATTGAAAAAATCAAGCCAACAAAAGTACTCGTTATGCAAATCCCAAACCTTTTATCCATTCCCTATACTCGTTTGTATAAAGAATTATTTGTAAACAAGATATTTTCCAATTTGTCTAGAGATCTTGTATACACTGTATTGTTTTTTTAGGGCTCCGTACCCAAAGGGTAAAACGTGAACCCTATTACTGAGACTTCGCTGTCTGTCCGTCCGTCAGTCTCCATGCTGTATCTCATGCACCGTGATGGTTAGAAAGTTATAAGTTTCACAGATGATGTATTTCTGTTGCAGCTTTAACAACAAGAACTAAAAGAAACAGAATGTTATTTATTGAGCGAAGTGACCGAAGCGAGGGAAGCTCAATCTTTGGCGACTCATGTATTTCGTTTGTCCGCATACTCCTCCTAAACGCCTGAACCGATCTCCTTCAAACTTATCACAGTGATAACGTGTGGCGTGAAGGTGGTTTAGAACAAAAAAAAATTAAAATCGGACATACCATCGAGGAATAATCACCGAAAAAACAAAACTGTCATTGTCGTTCGAAAATTTAACACTTCGCTCAGTTTTTTGCAACAGCAGCATGCATTGCATACCTTTTTTTTTTTTTTTTTTTTTTTAAATCCGCGGCTACGGGCCGCGGCCGCACCTACGTCCATTACCGAGCGCCTCTGGTAAAGACTGAGAGAATTCCCAGTGGCGCCCGGCGGACCTTGGCCACCCGTGTGGCCACTGCGTGGTGGTCGGGTGTTGCCCCGCATCCTTGGGGTCGGGTTTTATCCCGCATCTTTGGGGTCGGGTTTTATCCCGCATCGGTGAGTGAAGGCGTGCGTGGGATGCAGCCCCACATCACGCAGCCCTTCTAGCCTGCTTCTGTAAGGACGGTGGGTTGCTAATCCATCGTCCTCAGGCCCCGATCATGGAGGTCGATGGTCCTGGGCGTAGTCACGCCTGCGGCGCCCTCGCCGCAGACTTCGGAACTCAGCGGGGAGGATACGCTCCCTCACCTTACCGGCCGCCTCCTTCACGAGCATAACCTGCTCGCAGAAGGAAACGGCCGCGTTCCACTAGCTCTCGCTAGAGACCATGGCTCGTAGCATGGTCTCCAGCGAGAGAGTATCCACGCCCAGGCCCACAACGAGGTCCCGGCGCTGACTCGCCCAGGCTGAGCATTCCACCAACGTGTGGAATGCCGTGTCTACGCCGGAAGCCTCGCAGTGTTGACACGCGGGTGTGACCTCACGATGCATGCGAAACAGATACTCACCGAAGTTTCCGTGCCCAGTGATGATCTGTGTCGCACGATACGTTAGGCCACCGTGCTGCCTCTGCAGCCACTCCTCCATGATCGGTCTCACCGCCGCGATGGTGGTGGTTCCCCACTTTGGTTGCTCAAGTCGCACCCTCCATAACTCCATGAGATCCTGGCGGAGATGGGACCGCTGGTCCTCGATTTCTCGAGACGCAGGCCTGTGGTCCCGCTCCAGCGCCTCCTTGTGCCATTGGAACAATGACGCAAGGGCTCTCGCTTCCAGGTCCCATGGAGGGGTCGCGGCTAGGAGACATGCAGCCTCTAGGGAGATCGTGCGGTACCCTCTTATTGTTCTGACGGCCAAGGTCCTCAACGATCTGTGTAAAACAGCGGTGTTGTTGGCCGTCAGTCTCGGCGCCCATACGGGAGCCCCGTACACGGCCATACTCCGCACGATCCCCAGGTACAGTCTCCTGCAGGAAGCGTTGGGTCCCTTTAAGTTGGGCATCAGTCGCGAAAGCGCGGCTGCTGCCTCCGTCACTTTGGGGACCAAACTTCGGAAATGTGGTCCGAAGTTCCATCGGCCATCGAGTACGAGGCCCAGATACTTCATGGAGGGCTCGATGCCGATGCTAACGCTCCCTACATTTATGCTGGATCCTGGAGGTGGCCCGCGCCGAGGTCCGTGAAAGCACAGAGCCTCGGACTTATTCAGTGCCACGTCCAGTCCCAGCCGCCGTATCCGACCCACGACTTCAGCAACCCCAGTCGTGACCTTGAGTGTTGCCTCCTGGTGCGTTGCTCCCCGCGCCGTGACGAGGGTATCGTCCGCGTAACAAGTTACGCTGACGCCCTCAGGCAACGCACCCCGCAACACCCAGTCGTATCCGATGTTCCACAGGAGAGGTCCTAGGACCGACCCCTGAGGAACACCGCACGACACATCTCGCCGAGCTGGCCCGAGCCAGCTAGGGTAAGTTATGACCCTCTCGGATAAATAAGCCCCGACAATGCGACGGAGGTAGAGAGGCACTCCGTGGTAGATCAGTGCCTATCTAACGCAGCTCCAGGGTAAGGTGTTAAAGGCGTTGGCGATGTCAAGAGACACCGCCAGCACCACCTCGCCCCGCGAGACTGCTTCCTCCGCCAAGGTCTTCACGCGCATGATCGCGCTCACGGTGGACCGTCCCCGACGGAAACCGTACTGGTTGTCCGCCAGGTCTGGGCCCACACGCGTGAGATGCTCGACGAGGCGTTCCGCGATAATTCGCTCAAAGAGCTTACACACCTCGTTGAGCAGCACGATCGGCCGGTAACCGGACGGTGAGTCCACCGGCCGCCCCGCTTTCCGGATCAGGACCAGTTTCCCCATCCTCCACACCTTGGGAAACTGGCCCCTTTCGAGGCATGCGCTAAAGAGCCCCCTCAGTCGAGGCCCGAGTTCCTCAAGGGCCAGGACCCATACACGGCCCGGAATGCCGTCGGGGCATTGCATACCTAGTATTTAAAGGGCTATTATAGAACAAACGTGATATTTTTGCCGTTTTGATACGGAACCCTTTGTGGGCGAGTCTGACTCGCACGTGGTCGGTTTTTCTCATATTAATGGTTGGATATATTTTTGCATTACAATCGCACCGTTGTTTCTTATGTCGTCTGAGAAATGGTGGTCATTTACTTAGCGTGTTACAAAAAGCAAGATGGAATGATGCTAAATGTTGAAATTTAATTCAAATATTATTTTAATAGATACAACATTTTCTGTTGTTATATTTACGGTACTTTGAAGATACAGATAAAAATACCAAGTATTATCATCTCAGCTCATTTGATTCCCATTGCTAGACCCCAAAGAGGGGGGGATTATAAATCTACCACGCTGGCCATACGGGTTGTTATAGCGTTTTGTGTAGAGTTTTCCTTCTCTCTCTCTTCTAAACATTCTTCGAAAAATAAACTTATAACATTTATAGACTAAAAAAATACATAGAAAATATCCAAAGTCCGAAACAAAAATTTGTGGTGCATACAAATATTTGATCCAACCCTGAAATTGAACCCGTGGAAAATACTGCTTACTTACTGTGTACTTAGATTATCATAAAATGTGAAGAACGAGACCTCCTAACATAAGTATTTATTATTTATTTTATTTATTTATTTATTTATGTACACACAAGAAGGAAGAGCGAGATAAGAACGTAGGATAGAGTGTTAGTACAAAGGCACCACTTATTGCTAAAAAAATTTTTCCAGTGGGCCAGGGAAGGAGATGCTTAGTTGAAGGAAAGTATGAAGTGTGCGTAGGTTGATGAGCTTACTTTGAAATACAATACATACTTATATTACTATATACATAACGCTTATACAGGGTTATTTGTAATTAACTAGCATCCTCGCAGGGGTAGATAGCTGATATCATAAGTAACAACGTTTGTTCTAAGACTTTTTATAATTCGTTAACTTTTACTTTCATACAAAAATAAATATTAATTTAGTTTTGCGTCTGACAGTTATTAACTCTACGCCGTAGTTTACGCGCATCGTAAAAATTAGGTAAACAAACTCGTATCAGAAATTCATGCAATGCACGGATAGGAGGCGGGGCCTTTGACCTTAGCCCATTTCTTTTTGCGAGCCGCAAGTCGGTCGCTAATAGCCTGCCGCCAATATGCAGTAAGGTTTCCAAATCTACCTACACCGAGCCGGGCAACGATGTAATCTGCTACACAGCGATTACGCGATTACGGACAGTTCCAGCCCAGGTTCAGTGATAGTGATCGTCCACCCAGGCACTCAGTACGGGAACAAGAAAGGATACTGGAATTCTTTGAGGATAATCCCGCCGCAAGTACCAATGACGACGCGCTACGGTTTAATGTATCGCAGTTCTTCGTGTGGAGTGTCATTCACAACGAAGGTAAATATCCATTCCATCTTCATCGTGTCTAGGAACTCGCCGACCCAGACAATTTAGGAATTTAGGATGTTTGCCTGTCTGCCCCTGGGGGGATGCTAGTTAATTACAAATAACCCTGTATACCATACATAAATAAATATACACATATAAAAAAAATAAAAATAATTAATTACTACATACACACTACACATATATACTCGTATATATATAATTATATATGTCGGCGGGCTGCTACACTTCAAAACAAATAGGGAACGGAAACATGTGTCCGGAATAACCTCAAAATCAAATCAGATTTGTTTATTGTGATTGGGTAATAAATCGCGTTTAAAAACATTAGAGTAACGGATTAATATTGCTTATAATTAGATACAGATTATTTTTGATGTATTCTGTTTGTAAGAGAGCTGCATTTCTGATGTGAAAACAAGTGGTCATTGTTTTATCACGTGTTAACATTAAAAATAGATTCACACATGCTAATAGCTTTTAAAATAATTTTAAAACGTTTTGATTACCAAATTGTAACATTTTGTAATGTAAAAACTATTTTATTGTGCAAGGATAGGTGTTTTGTTCAAATGAATGACGTACGCACGCTTAATCGAATCATTCTAGATGGGCCTACGCCCAGAACTGGTTACCCCGGGACCCATACGGGTCCGCGTGGATGATCACGGACGAATCGAGTCATTCTCGCTTGAGCCGTCGTAGTGATCGGACCTCCTCAAAAGTTCGAGAATAAATTCAAGAAAGTATTACTTGTGTTTACTTTGATCATCGAAGATGAGCGATAGTCCTGACCATGGAAGTTGTGACGCCAGCAATTCTGGTGTCACGCCTTTACAAAATATTTACGGAGACCCTCCTCCGTCATATATATATATATATTCGTTATATACTAGTATACTAGTTACATGTTTTTTTTTTGTTTTTTTTCATTATAATGTAACTGAATGATTACCTCATAACAATTACAATCTAGCCTTGAGGCTGATAAGTAATTTAAATATAACTTAATTTGCCAAAAAATTACAATTTAAAGAATGTTTCCATTGGCACTTTTCTTATAGTCTCTATTATAATGAAAAGACACTTAGTTCTTGTGTTCTTCAAGGGTAGTAGCACTAACTGCACTCCGTAACACTAATTTCACTACACTAACTCAAAAGGCTTAGTCCTTTTCAGTCTCCTTACTATGTCCGTGGTGTCAAGGAGCTGGATAGCCTCGACATTCAGATGTTGCAGAAGTCTTTGTTCATGAGCTTCGGCGTATTTATTTATAACCTTAGCAACAAGGCACACTCCTAAATCGCGGTGGATATTCTCATTTCTAGTGTACCAGGGAGCGTTAATTATACTCCGAAGTACTTTGTTTTGAAATCTTTGAATTATATCAACATTGGTGCGTTTTGTGCAGCCCCAAAGTTGAATACCGTATGCCCATACAGGCATGAGTACTTGTTTGTACAGAAGTACTTTGTTGTCAACTGGCAATGCTGAATATCTGCCAAGTAGCCAGTACATATTCTTGTAGCGAAGATCTAGCTCCTGGCGTTTCTTTTTGACATGAGACTTCCAGCGAAGCTTTGTGTCAAGCGTCATACCTAGGTGTTTTGCAGTATTTCCATAAGGTATTACCCGATCATTAATATATACTGGTGTATAATTAGGTCTTTGGTTTGTGAAGTCTATATGAGTCTATTTTGACTCATTTAGCTTAATTCGCCATTTTTTTGTCCAGTTAGTGATAGAGTTGACGGCAACTTGTACTTTCTCTACGGCTTCTTTATGAGTGTCACCTGTAGCCATGATTGCTGTGTCATCTGCAAAGGTTGCAATGACGTTGTTTTTTAATTCTGGGATATCACAGGTGTACAATAGGTACAAGACAGGTCCAAGGACACTTCCCTGTGGTACTTCAGCTTTTATTTGCTTAAGATCTTCATGTCTGACTCTAAATGTCCTCTCTGTTAGGTAGGATTCTAAAATGTCTGCAAATTGTTTTGGCAGCGTTTTTCTTAACTTGTATTTTAGACCTTGATGCCAAACCTTATCGCCTGTGCTACACCCAGGAATACTATAGAACAGACTTTCTTTTCTTCTAGTGCTTTTTCTATAACGTTGGTGATTCTGTGAATTTGGTCTATCGTGGAATGTTTTTCTCTGAAGCCGAATTGGTAATTAGAAATCAGTTCTCTTACTTCTATTATAGGTTTTAAGCGTCTTATAAGTAGTTTTTCAAATCAATTTCAAATTATTGGTAAAAGTGATATTGGTCTGTATGATGTTATTTCTTGAGGAGGTTTTCCTGGTTTAGGAATCATTATTACTTCAGCAACTTTCCAGATACTAGGCACGTAATTCAATCGAAATGTGGCATTGATGAGTGTTGTAAGTTTAACTAACGCTTTGCGTGGGAGATTTTGGAGGAGTTTACCTGTGATAAGGTCGTATCCAGGTGATTTCTTTTTGGCCAAGTTATTTACCATATTTTTGACTTCTTGTGGGGTTACTAGTTTTATTTCTAGGTCGTCATGGTAAGTGACATCCATTGCTGATGTTTCAGAACTTTCATCACCGCTAGAGTGAAAAGTTTGTTCCAAGTGTTCAGCAAATATCATCACTTTCTCTTCATTTCTCATGGCCCATTTGCCATCTATTTTTTTAATAGGTGAAGCATGAACAATAGAACTAGTTATACGTAATGGGAAATTTGATGTTCCATCCCGTACAAAGACATGGAGACGTTCTTACGCAATCAGAGAATCTAACTCTACATTGTCTGATTGTAGGCCTCTCACTTCAGAGCTTGTTTACTAATTAAAAGGTTAGTTAATTGATAAACAAGTTAAGCATTATACTAGTGACCTAAATGTACAGTAAGTATATAATAATATGTAATTGTATAATAATTAGATGTCTATTATTACATCATCATCTGAAATTATTTGATACAAGGTACAAACTATTAGCGATTTACTAAACTACTAAGTAAAAAAAACAATTGAATTAAGAACGTTCTACTGATTGAAATAGGTCAAAAATTGAGCAAATTAACTGCTTAAACACATAATAACTGAAGAACAAAATAATTCAGACAAAATTATACAATCTAGAACTCAAACCTGCAAACGTAATCGAAATTTCCAATTTTCTGAACTCAGAAAAAGATAAGTTGAATAAGTTAAATATCGATGTTATTAAAGAGCGTGTTTTAAGGAAGGTTATAGGCAATATATCATGACGCTACGATCAATAGGAGTGGAGCAGTATTGAAAAATGTAGTAAATACGACTACGTGAGGACGGGAACGAAGCCGTGTCTTACTTGTTGCTAACTGGCCAAAAATAGATAGCTGGCTGGTAAATAACAATAGGTATCCTGTCCTATCAGCGGTCATTAATGAAACTAGTATCAATTAAAAGATGAGGGTTTCGCAGACAAAAACTGTTCAAGGAGATCTATTAAATATCATTTGGAAAAAAAGATAGGAAGGAAAGGGTAAATAAAATACATACTTTTTTAATTCTGTAATTTTTATTTTTATGACAAAACACAACAAAAAACATCAATACACAATCTATAAAAATATATAATCATCATATACATCAATCAATAAAAATATTACATTTAAATGTAAGATTATTTTTACGTAATTACTTAAAAAAAACATTCAAAACAGAATTTGTTATCGGGACCCTTTGTTGTATACAATTAACTCTAGGGACTATTGTTGCCGACGATACCCTCGTCACGGCACGAGGTGCACCGCATCAGGAGGCAACACTCAAGGTCACGACGGGTGTTGCTCAAGTCGTGGGTCGGATACGGCGGCGGCGGCTGGGACTGGAGGTTGCCCTGCACAAGTCCGAGGTTCTGTGTTTTCACGGACCTCGGAACGGACCACCTGAAGGTTCCAGCATAACTGTAGAAGGCGTTAGCATCGGCATCAAGCCCTCGATGAAGTACCTAGGGATTGTACTTGATAGCCGATGGAACTTCGGACCACATTTCCGAAGTTTGGTCTCTAACGTGACGGGGGCATCAGTCACGCTTTCGCGACTCATGCCCAACCTAAAGGGTCCCAACGCCTCCCGCAGGAGACTGCACCTGGGGATTGTGCGGAGTATGGCCTTATACGGGGCGCCCGTATGGGCGGATAGATTGGCGGTCAGGGTGAACGCGACTGTGTTAAACAGACCTCTGCGAACCTTGGTCGTCAAAAATATACGGGGGTACTGCACGATCTCCGGAGAGTCTGCATGTCTCTTAGCCGGAACCCCTCCATGGGACCTGGGAGCGAGAGCCCTTGCGTCATTGTTTCAATGGCACAAGGAGGCGCTGGAGAGGGACCACAGGCTAGCGACTCAAAGAAATCGAGGATCCGCGGTCTCAACTCCGCCAGGATCTCATGGAGACTTGGAGGGTGCGACTTGAGCAACCAAAGTGGGGAACCGTCATCGCTGCGGTGAGACCGATCATGGACGAGTGGCTGCAGAGGCGGCATGGTGACCTCACGTATCGTGCGACGCAGGTCGTTACCGGGCATGGATGCTTCGGTAGCTACTTATTTCGCATCCATCGTGAGGTCAACACTGTGAGGTTTCCGACGACGACACCGCACTCTACACATTGGTGGAGTGCTCGGCGTGGGAGAGTCAACGCCGGGACCTTGTAGTGGGTCTGGGCGTGGATATCCTCTCGCTGGAAACCATGTTCCAAGCCATGGTCTCCAGCGCGAGTAGGTGGAACGCGGCCGTATCCTTCTGCGAGCAAGTCATGCTTGCAAAGGAGGCGGCCGAGAGGGAGAGGGAGGCCAGGGCGCCGCAGACTCATCTACGTCCAGGACCATCGACCTCCATGATCGGAGCCTGAGGACGGCGGGTCTGAGGACGGCGATATCTTATGTACGGTCGGCCAAACATCAAGTTACTCAATTGCAGTTCGAAAATGACGTCGAAATAAGGACGGTCCAAAGTCGTAAGTGGGTAACTTTCACCTATCATAATTTTTTTTTCAAGGAAGTCACAGAAGTAATATTTTGTGTTCTTAACGTATACATAATTTCCTATTTGGAAATAAATAATTCAGAAGTGGCCGCCGATAGGACATGGCCCATACGAATTTGGCCATTGTTCTTTTACTATAACTTTAAGGCTCCGCTGTCTGTCCGCCCGTCCGTACCTTTGCCGTCTGTCACCAGGGTGTATCTCATGAACCGTTATATCTAGACCGTTGAAATTTATTTACCTTAGCATCTTCACACCTTCCAAGCACATCTGGATGGGCTGGCGCTGCTGCTCTAAGGCCTCTAACGGCGTAAATATGCTAAGCTAGCAGGTGATTACATATTTGAGCCGTTTGGTTGAAACACTGGGGTCTCGGGGTCCGAGCGCGCGTCGCCTTTTAGACACATTGCTAAACGCTTAATCGATGCTTCTCCGGACCATAAGACCGGCTATTTTCTGGCCCAAAGAATTAGTATCGCCATCCAACGTGGCAACAAAGCCAGCATTCTGGGACCCTTCCCAGTCAGCAATGAAGAGGAGGATTTTTTAAACAACATTTTGTAGTGTAAATATTTTTTGTACATAATTATATAAATTGTTATTCTTATCGTAAATAAATGTATTTTCAAAGATAATGTATTTCTGTTGTATCCATACAACAAACGTGATTTAGCCGTTATTATAGATAACTAACGGACGCCCATGATACAAATTATACACAAAAGCATTCCTCGAGAACCACTCTATCCATTAGTGAAGGCAGCATGAAAATCGGCGTAGTATATGTAATAGCCCGCGCTCGCCGCGAGCTTGCCACTACATTCGTTTTCGGTGTGAACATTTCCATACAACGTCGTTTGTTTAAGATTTCATGACTGAGACCGACACCGCGCCCGCGAGATTTTGTTCGTGCACTAAGATGCTGCATTTATCATAAGTACGGTAGAATATGAATCTAATCAATTTTTTTGAGGAAATTAATTTGCGGAGAATAAGCAAACTTCGTTTACTCCGATAAATCAAATCACATCAAATCATTTATTTGCTGATCAAAGATTGTTCTTTGATCTAACTTTTAGGCATGCAAAAAATTTGTGACTTTAATAATAATAAATTCCTACGTACAGTCAACTTAAACTAAATAAATGTCAATGGCAATGTCAAATTATAGGGGCGTCGGCGTAACGTGCTACGCCGACGATACCCTCGTCACGGCGCGGGGTGCAACGTACCAGGAGGCAGCACTCAAGGTCACGACGGGTGTTGCTCAAGTCGTGGGTCGGATACGGCGGCTGGGACTGGAGGTGGCCTTGCACAAGTCAAAGGTTCTGTGTTTTAACAGACCTCGGAACGGTCCACCTGAAGGTTCCAGCATAAATGTGGGAGGCGTTAGCATCGGCATCAAGCCCTCAATGAAGTCATCTAATGAAGGGATCGTACTTGATAGCCGATGGAATTTCGGACCACATTTCCGAAGTTTGGTCCCCAAGGTGACGCAGGCATCGGTCGCGCTTTCGCGACTGATGTCCAACCTCAAGGGACCCAACGCTTCCTGCAGGAGCCTGTACCTGGGGATCGTGCGGAGTATGGCCCTATACGGGGCTCCCGTATGGGCGGATAGGTTTGCGGTCAAGGGGAATGTGACTCTGTTAAACAGACCACTTCGAACCTTGGCCGTCAAACAATAAGGGGCTACCGCACGATCTCCGGAGAGGCTGCATGTCTCCTGGCCGGGACCCCTCCATGGGACCTGGGAGCGAGAGCCCTTGCGTCATTTTTCCAATGGCGCCATTTAATTACTTTAGGCATTCGAATATCCTACAGGAGACTGTACCTGGGGATCGTGCGGAGTATGGCCCTATACGGGGCTCCCGTATGGGCGGCGCGGTTGACGGCCAACAACTCAACGCTCCTTAACAGACGGTTGAGGACCTTGGCCGTCAAAACAATAAGAGGCTACCGCATGATCTCCGGAGAGGCTGCATGTCTCCTAGCCGGGACCCCTCCATGGGACCTGGAAGCGAGAGCCCTTGCGTCATTTTTCCAATGGCGCCATTGGAATAATACGGCCAAGGTCCTCAACCGTCTGTTAAGGAGCTTCGAGTTGTTGGCCGTCAATCGCGCCGCCCATACGGGAGCCCCGTATAGGGCCATACTCCGCACGATCCCCAGGTACAGTCTCCTGTAGGATATTCGAATGCCTAAGGTAATTAAACTACAGTTAAGATGCCGGAGCCCACCATGTTATTATGACGAAACAGCTACAAAACATGGAAAGACATTTTTAAATGTTTTATGTTTTGCACATAATAGGACACATAAAATACCTTAAGCTTATTTCTAACAAAAAATAATCCTCTTATAAATAGTTCGGCAACCGGAGAATCTAAAGAAGTATGCGTAACCTTAAATATTAATAGTACCTGGGCCGTAGAACATTGAAAAATATTGATTAAAAGCAAGCTCATTTTTCGTAAGTAGCTTTATTTTACCGAGTCCTACCCCAATATCTCAAAAATAAATCTCAAATCAGGTAGCTAACAGAGTTATCCAGTTAAAATATTCGGAACAACATTGTAAGGTTGCATTAATTCGTATAGAGCTGCAAAGTGGTGCAGGTATTAAGGACATCATTATAAATCAAACATCAAAAGTTCCCATCGAACCGACTTGTGCTAAAAAAGTTGTTCAAAGTTAAACTGAAATGGTAATTCCTAGGAAAAAAGTTGTAATGTCATTTGTGTAGGTTATTTTATTATCTACAATTTTGAACAATACTATTTTTTGATATGAGTAATTCACTGTTTACGAGAAAAATTAAAAAAAGCGAACATTTTCAACTTTAACCTTGAATAACTTTTTTAGCACAAGTCGGATCGATGGGATCTTTTGATATTTGATTTATAATTATGTACTTAATACCTGCACCACTTTGCAGCTCTATACAAAATAATGCAACCTTACAATTTTGTTCCGAATATTTTAACTGGATAACTCTGTTAGCTACCTGATTAGAGATTTCTTTTTGAGATATTGGGGTAGGACTCGGTAAAATAAAGCTACTTACGAAAAATGAGCTTGCTGTTAATCAATATTTTTCAAATGTTCTACGGCCCACGTACTATTACTATTTACCTATGCAAAATTATTTCTATAAACTTATAAATTTATGCAAAAAGTAATATTGTAACATACTAAGTAAAAGACATAGACCAGTCGCCATAAAACGAATTAAAATGAAAAGAGAACAGCAAAAAGTCAACGCTAACTCCGTTAGCGTTGACGTCCATTTGATTCATTCTTACATTTTGCTGTACATTATCGTGTGTATCAATCTTCTGATAAGATTCACTATTTTATATAAATATCAGTCGTGTTGGACGTCGTTAACCTACAGTCGTGGCTGTGAACAGTGTATAGTGTCGCAACGTTATTACAATTTGTAAACTAACACGGGTGTTCACAAATATTTTCAATACTGAAAAATTTTGATGGCGGGAGCGGATATTGTTAAAATAAAGGGTTCTGTAAGTGTTAAAGTTTTGTAAAATGTTATAGAATAAATACAAAATGATCTTATATATGTAAAATACACGTCAAAAATTGACACAGCAACTGACTTCAAATTACCGAAATAGAACCAAATAGTTGTCGGAATGGTACCAAATTGAAATGGTACCACTTGGAAAGTAGATAAAAATAAATTAAATAAAAACATACAGCGAATTGAGAACATACTCCTTTTTTGGAAGTCGTGTGAAAAGGTATAGGAGGAAGTGCAGAATATAATAACGGTCCTCAAGGCCGGAAAGCCTCAAGCATGGCAATGCCGACAGCTCTCTGGGAACTTTTCAAGGCGCTATAATGCATATATTTTTAAAGCAATGGTAAGTATGATGTTCAAACTTTTTCAAATAATAGCATTATTTTCGCCAAAATAGAAGACATTAAAACGTCGACATAGACAGAGAGAACAGCTGTTCTCTCTGAGACAGTCTTGAGAATGCCTCGTGTAGAGGTGAAACATACTCGTACGTTTTAATGTCTTCTATTTTAGCGAAAATAATGCTATTATTTGAAAAAGTTTGAACATCATACTTACCATTGCTTTGTCATGGACTTTCGCCAGGTAACGCCTGATTCTATCCAATATTATATATAGCATATATTTTTGACAAATACTTGTAAATGATTTGTTTCATACAGGCTACATACAATATTGGCTAGGTGCATATGCTTTATTTTTTCTTAATTTTTTTCGTTAAAAAATAATTGCTAAATTAATTCTCCTTTTTTAACTATTAATTTGGCTAACTTTTATTAAAATGTAAAAAAAAAATATTCGGATCATATTGGATATAATATCATAGGAAGGTGTTGAATATTAAACACGCTTCTGTGTTTATTTACTATTTTAGCATAGCCTTGTAGATTCAATCTAATATCGATTTATGCACAAATAATAAAATGTATGCAACAGTGGAGAACGACCAACTGCCGGTTTATCAGTACCCTAGTGAAACAATGAATGTTTTCTTTTATTGGTACTGTTTTATCACAGACAATTTCTGCACAATACATAATGTTGTTGCACCTACTGTAAATAAGAGTCATAACAATTGAAATGGTGAGTGAGGCTAATACAAAAAAAGGCTTATATAATTAAGTTGTATACTGTTAGAAGATAATGCACTGTCCGATAATTTGTCTGTGACAGTTATCATAATCATAACCGATGAACAGTATTGGTGTCAACGAAACGACGAGGTTTATAATAAGTAATATTTTAGGTCTTATCATGATTAATTTCCAATCATTATGAATGGAGATATCATTGTAGATAAATACAAGGGTCAAAGTTACAATGAAAATTTTGTACACATTATAAAGTTAAGACAAACGGGTCTTTTACGCGATTATTGAGATATATACAAACCTCTTTATTAGAGCCGTGGCCACGGGTGTTTAACATACTCTTGTAATATACCTCTTTATTGCCCGACGTTTCGACCCTGTTACAAGAGACTCCACCTGTGCTCCACGGCTCTTTATTATAACTTTATAAACATATAGTGCTTCTCCAAAGACATCACTATTCCAGTTTAGCGCGTAGCAAGTAGTTTGCTGTGAATAATGTGAACTCTTGAATAATATAATTTTGAACAACTGAAAAGCGTATCGAACGAAAACTCAGGCAACTCCATTTAGTCTCTCGTCACAATCCCACATTTACATTTAAATGAAAACGATTATTCCCTTGTTTGAAGGGATTAAATTTCGGAACACTTCCCGATTTTCGTATCCGCACAAAGTTTGTGTAATTACTTTATTAGTGATTACAAAACTAAGACAGCAGTTTTGGAATACATTACAAGGAGTTAACAAGAAAGCTTGTTCGGGTACTATTGGATTACTGTTTGAACAGGTTGAAAGTTGTTCTGTGCATTATTACGTTCGAGATAATATTGGATGATGTTTTAAGATATCTGATATGGATAATTATGTAGGTTTCTTATTTAAATACAGACGATAAGAATCCTAAAAGTCCTATTAGGATAAAGAAAGATTTTTTCTATTATTTTGAGCATAACATCAGTTTTGATGACAGTGTTAACTGACCAAGTGAGCGAAGCGAGTGAAGCGTCTCAGTTTCAACTCGAGGACTGGCTGATTTGGCGTTGTTTGTCTGTATGTATGTATGTGTGTCAGTTCCGGCCTAAAGGCCGCATTTTTCAGCCGATTTTCATTGAATTTGGCACAAGTGTTCTTTGTTGCAAGGCGCAACTTTTGTCGAAGGGATTTTTCGATTGGGGGGAAAATGGGGGAGAAATGGGGGGGGGGGGAAATGGGGAAGAACGAAAATAACGCGAGGTCTACTGTTTGCAGGACTACTACTTTATAAGGATCAATAACGTATTGAAGCAGTACCTTAACTATTGCTAGATTATTTTCTAAACTGAAGGATAATTTTTCTAAATATATAATCCAACTAGTGTTACTTTTGAGTAAATGCCATAGTTTAATAAATTTTCTGAGTAATTTTTTTTACGTTTAAGAACAATACACAACTTTGAATATGATAAATAACTAAACGAAATAACTGTACTCTAATCTATCTACTTAGCATCACGTAATATAATATTGTTTTAACAGCCAGAAAAAGTTACTAGCGAGGAGACCCCAGACAGAGCAAAATGGGACAGACCACTGGAATTCATCCTTGCCTGTTTGGGATACGCTGTTGGTTTGGGAAACGTATGGAGGTTTCCTTACCTTGCATATAGAAATGGTGGAGGTAAGATATAATATACCTATTTGCTGTTAACTCATCGGTAAATTAACTCTTTCATTGTCTTCTACATCTACTGGTGTACTAAAACACCCGTTCTGTCTCCCTATTTGCAAGTTTCATAAACTCTGTACTTATCAAGATATTTTGAGGGTTATTTAGTGCAAGTCTTGAAAACCTTATAGTTTCCTCGTGTTTTTTCAAATATTCGCTTAAAAACTAGGTCTACATTTCTGAAGATTACAGTTCAAGTTATATCCTCTAAGCTCTAAATAGAGATAAAACATTCTTACACAGAAAAAAACAATTGCTAACCAGCGATCTCTTCGAGACAGTCATAAAATGAACAGAATTTTGTGCAAGAAAATGATGATTATGCCTATGCATGCCTATGATATATTATTTATCATATTTACCCTGAGCCTGGCAATAGATAATAGACTAGCGTAATGGAATAAAAAAGGCATATACGCACACATTTTACCAACTATTTTGCTAGTCTCATTAGTGACAACCGTTCAGCCGTTCATTTTTATAGCTGGCTATCTTCGTCTATTGATCGGCAGGTACATTAGTGGCAGATTGGGTGTTTTCACATTGCACGATAGCGACACACGATATCGTAAGTAGCAGCAACAACTTATCGTCACGATATCATGCATTGGCCAAAACTCCGCTGATATTGATACGAATTTTATGCACCTCAACACAGATTTTCTATTAAATTGTATACATTAGATAAATAACTATTTTGTTTCAGGCGCCTTCCTTATTCCATTTTTCTTGATGCTGTTGTTTATTGGACTGCCAATCTTTTTCCTGGAATTATACGTGGGTCAATTTACCGGCAAAGGTCCTGTACAAGTGTTTGCCGCAATATCACCTTTCTTCAGTGGATTGGGATATTGTACTCTAGTTGTCATTACTATAGTGTCAATCTACTACATGGTTATCGTGGCGTGGTCAGCATTTTATGTTATTGCATCTATCGGCGGAAACATGGATTGGGGCTCGTGCGAAAACGTTTACAATACGCTAAGTGAGTATTTTTTCAGATATTATGCCAGATTACCGTTACTATGACCGGGTGGCACTATTATTCTTATATTATAAAGAGGAATGATATAGTAATTTGTTTGTTTGTTTGAATTGAATTGAATAGGCTTCGTATCGATTAAACCGATTTTGAAAATTCTTTTACTTATATGGACCTAGCTTCATTATTTCTTGGTCAAATTTATGCCCGTAATGGTTTCTTACGTGAATCGGGAACGAAAAAATTATAGCACATTGGTGGAGCTAGAAATGCATTACAAAATCCTCCGTACCATTCCTGGCTGGGAAGGTTAATACTACAATATTAATACTAAACATTGTTTTACAGACTGTTACAGTGGCGAATATGATAAAGCATGTCGAGAGAATAACACAGGAGAATATACAGATCTTACTTATTATCATAAAATGTGTATGAGTATTGGAGATATTTGCAAACAAACCGGCTTTCAACCATTAAACGGTTCCAGTTGTTTAAATGGAACTGAAGTTATACCGTGGTTCAAAAATGTTCACAGGTCTTTAGCAGCTGAAGAATACTATAAGTAAGTTATATTTGTATTTCACAAATTCTCAAGAGATGACCAAAGACTTTTAATACATAGACACGAAGTAGTACTGAAAACTTTCTCACGACGCGCCTCGTTGTTGTGAATTGACAACAACTCTCAAATTGGGCATATTTTCCTATATTCCTAATTTTATTGTTTAAATTCTAAAATATTTCTTACACATTTATTTCGTGACTTAATGTATATTATATTACGTACTATATTTCGTAATTTTCCTTCAATGACTTCAATGACGTCACATCGCGCGCCTATTATTATATATGATACTGCCAGTCTAGAGATTGGAGGTCTGAGGAAGGAGACGACACGTCTTTTCACCATATCTATTACTACATTACAGACGCGAACCCACATAACACACAAGGTCTAATAATCTGATATCATAAAAATCTATTTCAAATCATCTCAAGAAAAACATTCTGCTTTTAGTGTTTATTATATTCAAGAGTCCACTTGTGTCGAGTACTTTGAAGTGTTGAAGATTACTTCTTCGATGTTGAAGATTATTTCAATGAAACACTTACCTATAGATAATAGGGCTACTAAACAATCCGATTACTCTGATAAATATGAACTAAAAAACGTGATAAAATACTTATCATTCTTATTTAAAAGATAAAATAATCACCTACAGTTTAAACTAGTTTTAATTTGGTACCGTTATTTGATACTGATGCGAATGGCATAATAGGCGAAACGTCTCAAACAGAGACTGCTATGTCTAAAAGATAATATTATTATTTTAATTTGGCATTAAACAAGCAACAACCTATTGCCGTTTTTGAACACTTTGTACTTACCTATGTGTTTGCTGAAGGTGTGGGCCCCGAAGATACTGCATACAGCAGTACCTAATAGAAGAATAATCAGATCATGATAAGAAGATAATTAAAGAAGTCTGTTTTTATAATAATCATGAACTCTTTGTAGAAAATAGTACTGCAATATCAACTGCATAATCATCTGATTTAAGTAGATTAACGTTACGTTTCATACATTCATGAAATATTATGCAGACTCATATTCTCATGAATCATTCTCGATAACAGGTTCATATTCGATTGTACGCAGGTATTTATTGCAGTTAATCTAAGTAATCCATTATTATTCCAATAAACTGCTTATAGAAATTTCCTTATCATAGCGTAATCTCTAACCGTAGATATGATGGGGGACCAACAAAACTCCCTACCTATTTGTTAAAGTCATGTTAAGTCAAATATATTTATTAATATAGACCAGAAGGCTGGTTACTTTTTAGCTCAAATAATAAGCATTGCCACGTTGTATGGCAATATACAACGTGGCAATGCTGCCAGCCTTCTGGGAACATTGCCAGTCGGCGACGAGGTGGAGGAGTTCTTTGACGCCTGTATATAGTGTAGATTTTAATGTGTATAGTATAGTTTTTAGTAAGTGTAAATAGTATTTTCATCTCTTATTATGTATATTGTACTTGTTAAATAAATTTAATATAGGTTATAAATAATAACGCTTATTAACATCAGCATAATTATGATAATTTATATTTAAAGCCAGATTCACAAAGCAAAGGGTGGAGACGTGAGAAAAGAACCTGGCAATAAAAACTCCCGGCCACTATTTTCCAATCATCAGTACCTAAATGTGATCGATATATTGTATAAAGTCCTCATTATACCGTAGTAATAAATACTTATCTGATAATATTTTATACTTACCTTAATGTGATTAATCAAACTTACCTACTGTTTACGAATCAATAAGTAATTTGTCACAAATCTAATAATATTGTATTTTATTTTTAACTATATATAGTAAAGATAATGTTGTCCTGAACTGTACTTACGCTGCCTGTCAAAACCACAAGAAAACCGGTTCAGTATCTTCTGAGATAAACTTTACACACACACACACACACATATCACACCTATATCCCCGAAGGAGTAGGCAAAGGTGCATTACACACCCACAATTTGCCAGTATTTTTAGTCCCACGTAATAAGGGACAAGCCTATTGCCGTCACTGGGCTTACATATAATGGGTTATGTCCAAAATGGGCGAATTAATTTAATAAAAAGTAGTAGCTATATATATAATAATATAATTTTGAAAAAAAATCAAACCGCGATGAAATGTTGATGAAAGGCAACAATATCTTACGTGCCAGCCGCTATAGTACAGTCAATTAAAGTCCTGGGCGTCTCGGACTATTACTTATGCATTCTAATACTTGTACATGATAAACTTGAACATACAAAAATTGTTTCCCTTCTACCATCAGTAGTTCCTGAGATTAGTGCCTTCAACAAAACAAACAAACGCTAACCGTAATAATGCATCTAGAAATTATATTAAAATGACGTAAAAATTTTCTTACTCGTATTAATCAGTACGGGCATCGTAGCTTAGTGACAAAGCGTTCCACTTGTAAGGGAAAGACGGATCATTTTTGCAATTTAAAATTTATATTGAGAAACAAACAAACTCTTTAGCTTTATAATATAAGTAAAGAACAAATTTTTTTTCAGTGAACGTGTGTTGGGCAAAGGTGATGCTACTTGGAACAACTGGGGCTCGATTCAATGGCATATGGTTGGTTGTCTTGCTCTGTCATGGACCGTCGCCTTTTTATGTGTGATTAAGGTAAATACAAAACCATTATACTCGTAATATGTATACATACACAGTCACGCCTCTTTCCCGTCCATGTCTACGTCGTATCTTAGCATGTCTACTTCTTTAGTTCCTTCCACTCTTGTAAGTACTTTCGTGCATGCTCTACTGTTACTCTTAACCTGGCCTTTTGATAAAACATCTCTGATTTGATCGAAATTGTCGAGATCGTAGGTCGATCCTTACTAGTACCAGCTTGTCCATCCACACCCGCCTAATCTCAATCTTTTTTCATCCATTCTGTCTGTCTTGGTCATCTTCTGACACATTGTAATAAGGTATTATTAAGTAGGTATACTCCTGGTTTCCACGACTGGCCCGTGTGGTATTGTTTTAAAGGTAAAATTAGTATCTATGTGCCAAATTCATTTAATTACGCATGATTCAGTAAGAAACATTTATACAAAACGTTTTACTTTTTAAATACATACTAAGAATGCTATTAACTGCCTCATTATCAAAGGATACACATTGCAAAGATTAAGCAACTCAGGCAAGGTCAGTCTTAGGATGGGTCACTATTTTTTAAAACATTGAGACCCCTCGTGCCATTGGATCTCGGTAAGCCAGTTGTCATAGGAATATATGGCAGTCGTTACAGGTAGTCCTAGGTCCTAGGTTACAGGAAGTCCTAAAATACCAACTGGTCTAACTACAAAACTTCCATACCTCCAATGGGTTGTGGAGGTCAGATGGCAGTCGCTTCATGGAAAATATTGCATTTCAGCCGCTTTGCAGTTAGGCATGGGTAATAAATAATAACACTCAACTCAAAATGGTGTCGTTCTCCTCCTCCTCATTACACTCACATTTCTAGTCAAGAATAGTTATGAAAGTGGAAGAAGCGAGCGAGCGAGCGGCGTACTTCTAACGCCAGGATCGTGGAATTCCATAGCCTTTGTCTACTCCAATGGGAAAGAAGCGTGAATGTATGTATGTTTACAGGTACTTTTGGTCATCTTTTTCACTAGAGTCTACGATGTAGCATTCGTAGCCTTTACTATAGTATTCTGGCATTTAAGTTTTTCTCTGCGAGCGACATAATAGAATGACCACCTCATACTCTTTCTTTCTTACACGCTTCCTTTCATACTTATACAGGTGGGACTCCTGTCTATACTGTTATTATCTATCTCTATATATAATGTTCATTTATTTATTTTCTTTTTGTTGGTTTGAAAGACATGACGTGAACTTCGAGTAAAGCCAGTCATACTTTTGTTTGATTTCATAGTTGTTTCAGTACCTACTTTTGGAATATAAAATACACTAATATAAACTAAAAAAAACTTTACAGGGCGTACAATCAGCCGGGAAAGTGGTATATTTTACTGCATTATTTCCATACGTGATGCTGACGGCGCTCCTTATTCGTGGAGCAACTTTAGAAGGAGCTTATGAAGGAATCATGTTTTATTTGACTCCTAACTGGGAAACTTTACTGGAGGCTCGTGTCTGGGGTGATGCTGCTTCTCAGGTAACTTCTTATTGCCATACTATTGACTTTTAAAATGACTTGTAGTGGTTTTTTAGGATTCCGTAGTTCAAGTCTATATAAGAAACCTTTATAGTTTCGTCATGTCTATGCGTCCGTTTTCACCTTTTATCCCAAACGGTTAATGCTGGAAAGATGAAATTTGGCATGAATATGTGTTTTTACTACGTCGATATATACAGTGCTACAAAAAATTATGAAAATAAATATTTTTTGCGGTATCGCCCCTCCCTATACGTTAAAGTGGGATAATTTTTTTCATCATGATGTGTCTTTTAAATACATTGAAAAATTGCGAAGTCAGTTTTCTGATTTGAGTATCTGTTTGCTAGGTATTTAACTATATAGCGCATTTTTTGTTAAAAAAGTGCGTCCCCCATCCTCCCTCTCTAAAAGCTGAACATGATGGTAGTCCATTTAATGAAGTTTCAATAAAAACTATAATTGAATAGATGACTCTCTTAGTTCAGGAGCTATAGAGGCTATTAGCCTATGAAACCTTATTCTATGACACGCACTTTGCCGGTTTTTATATTTTTATAATGTTAATGTTAATTATACACGGCATTATTGTACTTGATTGAAAATCAAAATCAAAATATCTTTATTCATGTAGGTCACAAAGTAACACTTATGAACGTGAAAAAAAGAAAATGCTTCTACATTTACATTTACCGCCAGATTCGCAAGGCAATAGGTAGAGCCTGTGAGGAAAGAACCTGGCAAGAAAAACTCACGGCCACTCTTTTTATTCGCCAGTAAATACAATGATTCTGTTACAACAATAAAAAGAGGGCAAGGGCAGTACGTGACCATGTGTGGACCAAGTGATTGAATATTATAACCAGTGTTATGCAGTCCCTGCATTTCATATTGTCCGGCTGAGCATCGCAAATAATAAAATTACATCCTTTCTCAGATATTCTACTCATTCGGCGTAGCAGCTGGTGCCTGCGTGACTTTAGCCTCATACAACAAATTCACTAACAATATCCAGTTTGATGCAGTTTTCGTTGCCTTCGCGAACTTTCTCACATCTATATACGCTGGCTTTGCTATATTCTCCGTACTAGGCTTTCAAGCACAACTGATGGGAGTCAGTGTTGACGGTAAGTAAGTCTTTTTTAAATATTAATTGATGCTTACAATCATACCTACCTCTGTACTAATATTATAAATAAGCAAGATTTGATTGTTGGTTTTCCTTGCATAGTCTCCGAAATTCAGTAACCAGGCAATTTATCTATAGAAAAACAACAACGATTCTGTATTCCGAACCTAAATTCCAACAGCCAAGAGAATCACCGCAGCCAGGGTATCTATAGAATATTTTTCTGTATACCCAATTTCTACGGGCAAACAATTCCCACTGGCAAACAGTGCCGGTATAAAAAGTAGCCTATGTGTTATTCTGATGTATGCGTTAGTGGTTTCTTTCGTTTACACTACAAATCCGTTTACACACATTAACGGGTGATAAATTACTTAAATAAATAATGTTATGCCATTCACAGTTCGGGTACTATGTGACCAGAACCTGAGCATGCTATTTATATAATTTACAAGCGGACGCCAGCGGCTTCGCCCGCTTGAAAAACATTCCTCGAGAACCACTCTCCATCCTCATCCATTGGTGAAAACCGCATCAAAATCCGTTGCTTATTGAGCGGAGCTCCCATGGAGCAGGTTAAATGTAAAATGTTCGGATGTTCGTTTCTCAGCAACCTTTTGACCGATAATTAAAATTTTTTCACCAAAACTAATAGCTGATTTCAATTAAGGTCGTGACGAAGCTCAAATATTCAATGTAAATACAAAAAATAATATAAGAAGCAGCGCACTGTTTACAGCAGCGTAGCTTTACCTAGTTTTTAAAGATCTAAGCATACACATACGGAAACGACTTTGTTTTTTTATAATATTGAGTAGTGATGTGCTGTTTCGACCGAACTGACGATATTTCTGTTATTACATAAACGTTAAACGTTCATATATACGAACCTACTTCGAAATTTATTATTTTGCACTCTAACAAGAACAAACAGTGGTATCGAAACGTCAGTATTCTGGCTGTGACCACTTTGATCCTCAGTCAACACATCCACACACTAGTAACTTGAACCCATTCCTAATACAAGAACTTGCTGGAGGGGTTACCTTTAATGCAAATAACTCGTTTTTGTAAGAAAAAGGCAGTATGCATTGTGATAAAGTTAAAATAAAACAAATAGTACTTGAATATCAAACAAACCGTATATTTCGAACATAACTGGAAACAAAGCCTTTATGCATGTTAACGATTAGCTCAAGTTGATTAATCCAAACTCTGCAACGCCTTAGGGGCACAAACATACGAGGGATGAAAGTAAACAGCAGCTCAATATGCAACTGTTACTGCGCAACACTGATGGATTAATTAATTATTACTTTTATTTGCAATTATTACATACTTTTTTACAATACCTTTATTTACAATTATTACTTACATTTATAGTTAGTCAAATGTTTTTCCTTATGATACTATGCTAGTTACAAACTTATTGAGCGAAGCGAGCCGAAGGCGAGCGGAGCTCTCAACGGGTGACTCAAATTACGATATATGTTAAATTGTTTCTCGGCGAATACTCGGCCGATTTCGGATTTTCTTGCACTCATCAAAGCTTACAGAATTACCCAGGTTCTTACGAAGCCAGAATTTTGAATTTCGATCAAATAAAAATAATTTAATTAATGGTAAAAATTCCCATAGCTTAATGACAAAAAATACTTTGACAGAGTTATATCGTTTTGAATCAAAACTCGCTTCGCTCAAATATATGCTGCAGCGTAACGGTACGTTTCGCGACTGCGGCGACCTAGTATATAGTATGTCTACTAGCTGACCGCGAACGTGAACTTTATAACGCATTTTTTTATAAGTACTCTTGTGACCAAGGGAACTAGGGACTATTAAAAAATAGGGGTTGGTGATAGAAGGGTGAAAATTTAGGATAGTATGTATTTTTTAATGCCACGTTAGTACAAAATAAAAAAAAAATCCGTTTCGAAGGAATATGGTTACTAACACTGTGACACAAGAATTTTATATTTAAGATAATTAGATGATTAAATTAAATTATTTCCTTTTATTTTAGATGTGGCAGAGCAAGGACCCGGTCTTGCTTTTGTTGCATATCCAGAAGCGTTACTTCAAATGCCAGTTGCAAGATTCTGGTCTATTTTATTCTTTTTCATGTTGTTTATTCTTGGTCTTGGAAGCCAGTTCGCTGGGATTGAAGCAATTAATACTGCCATTGTTGATAAATGGCCTAACTTGAGAAGTAGCTACTGGAAGGTTAGTGATTGTAAATCTATCTACTGTAACTTTCTTTTCAAAAATCAAAATCAAAATATTTTTATTCATGTAGGTCACAAAGTAACACCTATGAACGTCAAAAAAGAAAATGCTTCTACATTTACATTTACCGCCAGATTCGCAAGGCAATAGGTAGAGCCTGTAAGGAAAGAACCTGGCACGAAAAACTCACGGCCACTCTTTTTATTCGTCAGTAAATGCAATGATTCTGTTACAACAATAAAAAGAGGGCAATGGCAGTACCTGACCATAATTATGTGTGGACCAAGTAAACTTACAAATTATGGATCTCTGTTATTCACAATAATGTCAAATACTAGTTATAGGTGCCACATAATCTCAAAGTACCCATACCTAACAATATCATAATAATAATAATTTAACAATAATAAGTGAGTTTTAGCAATGAAACAACATTTCAAACAGATTATCAAACAGAAGCAGCACCTAAGTAGCTCGAGTGATGAGCAAGCAACTCATTGCCATTTCTCTGTATCGTTTAGATAATCCTTAATAGTATAATATGCCTTTGTAGGAGGTGTGTCTTAACAGCCACTTTGAATTTATTACTTACTCACAAAAATTTACTTTCAAATTGTAAAGTTATAATTGTTAAATGATAGTACATGTTATTGTATCTTTTTAGCATAAAAGTATGAAACTGATTTGTACTTGCCTATATAAAATGGATCATAAATATCACGATCTAAAGAAACAGCTACTACTCTCAACTTTTACTTTTAATGATAAATATCATAGGTACGAGTATTTTATTACCTTCATGAAGACGATTACACTATTCTAAAATCTATAATTAGGTACCTACAGGTGTTTAAGGATTCATTGATTGTTATTACTTAATTTAAATACGATATTTTGTAATGTAAATATTTTTAGTCTATAATTATGTTTATTTTGTATATTGTAATTCTTATTGTAAATAAATTTAACTTTTTTGTTTGTAAATACACTTGAAAAAAAAAAAAAAACTTAGTTTAAAATAAATACGTCATGTTTAAGTTCTTTTTAATTTCAGGTGACTGCCGCTACATGTACGTTATGTTTCATTCTCGGTATACCAATGTGTTTCAGCGGTGGGGTGTATTTGTTTACACTACTAGATTGGAACACAGCCTCGTGGGCTATTTTACTGATTGGCATGGCGGAGGTAAAATTGATATTTGAGGTTTTGATTTGAACACACTTATGTTTCCATTCTATTAACTATTTATGTTCAAAAAATATGTAAGTACAGAGTGCAAAGGTATTCTGTATTTAAAACATGATTAACAAACATATTTGTATACTATTCCACAACTTAATTTGATTTATTTTCACCGACCGGTTTCGGTTTTCAGTATTATCACAGGTGTTTTACTTCACTGTCTAACACATCTTCAAGCCATAAATAATAAAATTTATTAGTTATGGCTTGTAGATGTGTTAGACAGTTTTATTATATTCTATTTAACTCAAATGTGTCCCACGTAAGAGGCAGACTTTTGCCGCTTTAGACTTTACCATATTTGCCAGAGTCTCATCCCTTTGTCAGCAGGGACACTATGTATGTGAGGTTAACATTTTTTATTTTAAAGTCCGTGCTCGCGCGACCATCTACGTCCATTGCCGAGCGTCTCTAATACGCTGGGCGCCCGGCCGTGTGAGGATAACTAACCAATAATGACCAATTGTTCTCTTTATTATTAATTTATACGAACTTAATTTAAATTCACAAGTCAAAATAATTAAGTAACGGTTTTTTTGTTATCAGTGTACCGCAGTCTCGTGGAGTTATGGAATAAATCGTGCTATGGACGACTTAGCAAAAATGAACATTAAGATAAACTGCCTGCAAAGATTCTATTGGAAATCTGTATGGACTGTCATTGTACCAGTAGGGAGCGTTGTAAGTATCATTAAGCCTATATCTCTGAAAGGTAGGCAGAGGTGCATTACACAATCACACTTTTTCAGCATTTTTTGGTCCAAGCCTACTAATTAAAATAAGAATACCTGCAGTTCGGGCAACGGGTACTTAAGTACCCGGTAAGTTCAATGTGATTGAGCATCCATGAGAGTCCAAAGTAGACACTTCAGATAATGATATTAATCAATATCGGTTGACAGCTGCTAGTGATTATAAAACTGATATTGGGTATGTAATCCAATCCAATAATGCAATTCAAAAGTTGAGAATTGTCAATATCTAAGTAATTAATCAGTTTGATAGTCAAATAATTAATCGAAATGCACCCATAAGAATACTCATTTTAATCCTGTAAGTGAAAGTGACTTCACTATTATCGGTCATTAAATTATGACCTTTATTCCTATGGATTATGGATAAGATGTAATATATTTAAAGTATCAACATATTAACACTCTCAAACTCTGTTATAAATATTTATGAATCACACCAATATTTGTTCAGATCCAACAATCGAACGCAAGGCTCATATACCGCAGTGTATACAACAGACGTTATGCCATCGAAGCAGTCATACTCACTGGGTCCATAATCTTCTATCAGTATAGATAGATCCTTCATATTTACTGCTACATGGACTTCCCTTGTCTGGAATTTGTACAGAACTTTTATTTCCTTAGGCAATCCTGATCTTCATATTCTTTGAATGGTCATCACCTGCATATGGTGACTACGAATTCCCCCTATTTGCTGATCTACTTGGCTGGGCTGTGGGACTATCTACGCTTATGTTCTTCCCTATTGGAATTGGATGGGCTTGGTACCGTGGATATGTGAGTTAATATCCTGATAATTTTCTCAGTTAGATTAAAATACCTATCTACCTAATTATGGAAAGGTACAAGCGGACTCTATTTAGGTTTCATATAACAGTAAAGATGTTCGGCCTTAATCTGATAACTATACGGTGTTTTATTGTCTGGCTATTTTATAAACTGCAACTGATCCAAATCATCAGTTTTGGATCAGTTGTAGTCCTCGGATATTCTTAGATGCTCAATTTAATTGTATTGGTGATCCAATACAATTAAATTGAACATCAAAGAATATTCGAAGAGCGAATATCACATGGCTTGGAGACAAATATTTAAATTAAACTTTTATTTAAAATATTTTCTATTTCAGAGAGGTAAAGATTTCTTCAGACCGACAGAAGATTGGCAACCTGCAGATAAGTCTTTTCGAGACAATGGCGATTCGACAACCGACGACTCGGCTCCGCATTTGGCATCTTATGATAACATGGGGTTCACAATGCCCTAAAATAATGCACTACTCAAATGTCATCGTAATGTCCAAGGACATTCAGCCAAGCTTTTAATGTATACTAGTCAATTGGGTTTGTTGGCTCAATCCAATTGCAAAAAAATTGCGTTTTCAAGTAGCTACATTTAGGCGGCTTTCACACGGCTAAGTCATGACTGGGTCTAACTGTCCTAGTTTTATATCAATTGTCGTGTGCAGTCCATTTAATATCAATGGGTTACAGTGTGTGACTTGGATATTGCCCTAAACAATTACTTAAACGCTAACACCGTGCCAATAAATATTGGTAAAGTGTACAAAATACCAAGATCTCTTATTGCCAGTTTATTCTTTGGCAGTGACACCATTGTGGCATTTTCTGGCCCTTGACCTTGTGTTACAGTGTTCTACTGTTTACTAAAAGTGATATACGTAATCCACACACATATTTTCAAAGTAAATTTTGAAATTTTTATGTGGTTGAGTTATTTGTGAATCATTAAAACAAAGGTCTATTCCAATGGTTGTCAAATTATGGTAGCCTAAACGTGCCAACCATAAAACTAATATTAAGTGAAATATTTTTTTTTTTATATTTGATGTTGTTTGCTCATTTCCAAGTGATTATTTACACTTTGTAATAAATATACAATGAATTTTATGTTAATTAATTGTTTTTTTTTTCTTTCGAGGCAACATTTTTTTAATTTGTGGCATTCATGAATAAAATATAAAGATATAACCTACTTACGATCTCTGCAGTCTGAAGAAGAATCTGAAGATCATACGTCAAAACTCCATCTCCTAATACTTTTAGAACCGATTAGGCCGGACGGGATCCGACTAGTCTAGTCGAGGGAAATCCGTCGCTTTTAAGTAGGCTTATAGTTTAAAGGAAACCAGGTAATTTTCTATTCCAGAAGATACATCTATTTTTGTATGTTTGCGTCACAAAACTTCTACGATAAAGCTAGTTCTTATGAAACTTTTATCTCCTTCGATGTTTGTAAGTGATTTTTCGTGTACAGTACCGACTGTTTGGAAGTTTTAGTTTTAACAATTTTATTGTAAAGTAAACAATGGTTTTCTTTTGTAGCCACGTATTGTATTTAGCAGAGACTTGCAATACCGATCGCTTTGATTAAAATACAATGTAAATAAAAAACACTGAGAATGTCAATATATTTGACCATTTTTAACATAGAGTTACTATTATAGGGATGAATATATGGTATTTAGTGTAACCGTCAGCTGTAACTTTACGGTGTGCTTTTGCTTACTACCTAGCTGTAGTGGTCCACGAAAACATTTATAACTAGTATTCGTGCTTACTAATTTTCTTCATAGCCACATACAATCACGCCTATATCCCAAGAAAGGGTACCACGTAGGTAATAGGGCCTGAAAGCCTAAAGGGCCTTCGAACTTGAACTCCAATAGCCAGGACCTACATACCTACAACGTCTGCAGTCTGGGGAGTGTATTTTAAAATTACTACATTACTAGCTATGCATACGCAAAAATAATCATGACAAATAATCTAAAAAACATTTTAACTTTTCTACCTTTACGTACTTTACGTTTAACTTAGGTAATGATCAATGGCAAAACTTATTCAATATTTTGTAGACAAATTTATTAAGCTATATAATACATCAAAATATAATTCAATAAGTACTTCCCAAATGTTGTATAATCGCATTTGTGGAATAGATCTTAAATCAATGTCTGTTCCAGTAAAGAGGACAACTCGCAGAATATTTTATGGTAAAAGTTGTTCGATTGGACAAGTGCCCATTAATAATTGGCGTATTTTCAAAGTATATTTTGAAGTAAAGAAATTAGGAATGATGAAAGATTTTATAAACTGCGGAGTTTATATTCTGGATGATTAGTGAAGTCTGCTGGTTAAATTATGATAGTATGATCGATGAAAGAATTGATTAAAGTGCTATTCTTAGCAACTTAATTACAATTATACCTTAATTACAAAAATAAAAATAAATCTTTTCTTTCTTTATACAAGTAACTTACGCTACTTTTATTCCGAGAATGTGTTGAATTAGGAACCAGACAGTTTTACCTGCGTAGGATCTTTCCTTTGCTGATGATTTCTTTGATGTGGTTTGTGGGAAATTGTTTGCAAATTAAGCGATTCTGTTTATTCCTTCGGGGACAAAGACATGATTGTGTTTGTTTCACAAGTTTTGTATCTGAATACCTAAAAATATTTGAACACAAAGTCACACTCGTACTCTCCAGTAACTCTGTCGTGAAGAAACGTAGTGCTGAAGTTGCAGCTTTAAAACGTGCTTTACGATTGTAATAAGTGCATTTGAACGGGTAACGTTGTAACCGTGCCAAGTTGCAACAAAAAATAAACATAGGATTTATCTATATCTTAATGGTTTTATCTTTATACAAAACATGTATAGTCATACGGGCTACATCTATAATGTGCTATAGTTTGAAGCTTGTATATACATTGAGTAGGTTTTGCTTGAACAGCAATTATAGCGATTTATATATATATATAGCAATTTAGATTTTTTTGAGTGTGAGTAAACGTGGGTGTTGGGAACGAGAATAAATAAAATAATAATAAATAAATATTTTTGGACATTCTGACATAATGTCATCAAGCCCAAACTAAGCTATAACCTTGTGCTATGGGATCTAGACAACAGATAAACATACTTATATATATCTAAATACATACATAACATACATAGAAAACACCCAAACTCCAAACCAAACATTTGTGGATCATACAAATATTGGATTCGACCCGGGAATCGAACCCGAGACTCCGGAATCGAAACCCGATGCACCACCGACCACGCCACCGAAGCAGTAAGAAAAAAAAATCAAAATATCTTTATTCATGTAGGTCACAAAGTAGCACTTATGAACGTCAAAAAAAGAAAATGCTTCTACATTTACATTTACCGCCAGATTCGCAAGGCAATAGGTAGAGCCTGTGAGGAAAGAACCTGGCAAGAAAAACTCACGGCCACTCTTTTTATTCGCCAGTAAATACAATGATTCTGTTACAACAATAAAAAGAGGGCAAGGGCAGTACGTGACCATGTGTGGACCAAGTGAACTTAAAAATTATGAATCTCTGTTATTCACAAAAAAAGTCAAATACTAGTTAAAGGTGCCACATAATCTCAAAGTACCCATACCTTACAATATCATAATAATAATAATTTAACAATAATAAGTGAGTTTCAGCAATAAAACAACATTTCAAACAGAAGTAGCCCCTATGTAGCTCAAGTGATGAGCAAGCAACTCATTGCCATTTCTCTGTATCGTTTAGATAATCTTTAATAGTATAATATGCCTTTTTTAGGAGGTGTGTCTTAACAGCCACTTTGAATTTATTCAAAGGAAGGTTCATAATGTTTAGAGGAATTTTGTTATAAAAACGCACACCAAATCCTGCAAAGGAGTCATGAACCTTCTGTAAACGATAATACGTCCCAACCAATTTATTCTTATTTCTAGTATTTATTGCATGTATATCACTGTTCACACTGTATAAATGTATATTCTGTTTAACGAACATAATATTCGCATATATATATTGTGATGCAACTGTTAAAATGCCTATTTCTTTAAATCTTTCTCTAGGAGAAACTCGTGCATTCAGTTTATAAATCGCACGTATAGCTCGCTTTTGGAGTATAAAAATGATCTCTATATCAGCTGCCTTGCCCCACAGTAAAATTCCATACGACATGACACTGTGAAAATACCTAAAATAAACCAGCCTGGCAGTTTCTACATCCGTGAGCTGTCTGACTTTACTAATAGCAAAAGCCGCAGAGCTAAGTTTCCCTGCAAGACCCGATATTTAGGCGTTCCACTGTAATTTACTATCTAGAGTAATACCCAAAAATACGGTTGATTCTACAAGATTAAGGGTATCACCGTTCAAAATAATATTAGTACCGTAGTTCTGAACATTAGGCATACTAAATCTAACACACTTCGTCTTTTTTGCGTTCAGAAGTAAATTGTTGGTTGTAAACCAATCCAGAACTAATGCAAGTGAACTATTTACTTCGTCAAAATTCCTCAGCTTGCGATCAACTTTAAAAATAAGTGATGTATCATCGGCAAATAGAACAATGTCGCACAAGTTCTGTACATAGAACGGTAGATTATTTATGTAAACTAAAAATAGAAACGGACCTAGAATTGATTGGCACGCCCATAGCTACAGAAGCCCCTAAAGACCGACTACCATTGATATCAACATGTTGTATTCTATCACTGAGGTATGAGGCAACCAGGTCCAGTGCCGAATCTCTGATACCATAATAATTGAGTTTCCGTAATAGGGTATTATGTTCAACGCAATCAAAAGCTTTGGAGAGATCGCAAAATATACCAATGGCATCTTGCTTATTCTCCCAGGCTTTGAAAATATGCTTCAGAAGCGTTACCCCTGCGTGAATGGTAGAACGACCTCTTGTGAATCCATACTGCTCATTATGTAGTAGCATATTTGAATTAAAATGTGATTGTAATTGCTGCAATATAATTTTTTCAAAAATTTTACTAATGGCAGGTAGTATTGAAATTGTTTTAAATACAGGTATCACTTTACTGTATTTCATGAGATCAGGAAACACTCCACTATTGACACATTTATTAAATATTGCAGCTAGATGTGGAGATATATTCACAATAATGGACTGAAGCAATTTTACAGAAATACCCCACAAGTCAGCTGTCTTTTTTGAGCTAAGCGACTTGAATACTTTTATAATATCATTGGGCTTTACATATTCAAAGCTAAATGAGACATGACACTGATTCATGGCGCTTTCCAGCATATGTTGAGCTTTAACTGGGCAAGAATTCAAGGAGCTAGTTATATTCGCGGGTATGTCTATAAAAAAATTATTAAAGGATTGTGCTACATCTGGTTCTTTGTTAATGACTTTATTATCAATAATTAATTCAAAGTCATTGTCACGGGGCTTTAGGTGACCGATTTCAGCACTAACTATATTCCAAGTCGTTTTGACTTTATTGCTGGACTGTTCAATCTTATTACTCAAATATAATGACTTGGCTGCAACACACACTGTTCTGAAAGTTTTGGAATAATCTTTAACATACTGAATAAAATCAGGATTAAAATTATATTGCTTCATACCATATAATTCATACAACTTAGCTCTACTTTTGTAGATGCCAGTGGTTGCCCAGTCACAGAACTGGAGGTTTCCATTTTTATAAAACTTTCTTGATTTAAATATATTGTCGAACTCAGATTTAATTGTATTAAACAAGGACTCATATAAGTTATTTGGATCTACCTGGTTAAAGGCAATACTAGCAACTTTTGCAGAAACGCTTTCATTAAATCGTTCTAGGCGATATTTACTCATTGGCCTACATGAATTTATTTTTCCTTTAGCCGTGATATTTATGGGAAATACGACCTTTTGCCCAAGATGGTCAGATTTGAAGTTACTTAATACCTCCTTTGTCAGGAGTTCACAGTTGCAAAATATATTATCTAGACATGTTGCAGAATGTGATGTGATTCTAGTTGGCTCTGAAAATAAGTGTTGTAAGCCGAAGGAACTGAATAAATTGATAAATTTAATGCATTTAGGTGACTGCACAAGTACATCAACATTAAAATCACCACACACCACAACATGCTTTTTACTAAGACACAATTATTTCAATACATTTTCCATTATTATCTCAAATGAATCGTAATCACAATCCGGTGGGCTATAGACACAGAGGACACTGAGTCGCTCAAGCTCAACACAGGACAATTCCACAGTGCGCTCTATAGAAAAAGCAACAATATCTTTACGTTCTTTACATTTTATATTATTAGACACGAATATTAGGGTGCCACCACGAATAGCCTTCTTTCTTGCGAACGCACTAATAAGTGAGTAAAATTCACTGTTGAACAATAATTCGTGGTCTTTTAACCAATGCTCTGTTATACAAAAAATATGAACATTGTGGTCCCTAATGTAAAGGTCGATTTCTAAAAGTTTATCAGATAAGCCTTGAATATTTTGGTGTACTATGCTTAAACTACTAGACATAAAAAGAGAAAGCTATATCACGCGGGTGGAGCCCCAATAATCCGCTAGTATTTCATACTTTTTGTTCTAATTTCCCATTGGAGTAGACAGATAGCATGGATAATTTTACGTCCTAAATAGTTTTTTTTTAATTCTAAAAAACGTAGATTTTTTTCTTCTTTGGAGAACTTTTGGCATGGCTTCAAAGGCCTTTGTGCCAAAAAAAACATACAATCAATAAGTATTGGGTGATACCATACTGAAAATATATGTCACTGTGTCAGATAGACGACGAATAAAACAGATAACATTGTAATATTAATTAAACTTGGGATCACTTTGGTGCTGAGTGAAACAATGATCCAAACCCATCGGACACCCATAATCGCGTCTAAAGTCTCATTTCGAATCAACCATCTAATCCTCTGAGATTGATCAAAATTAATGTGGATTTAACCAAAACAGACGTCCTTAAGAAACGAATACACGCTTCAAAACGTAATTTTAAACCGAACGTTCTGTTGAATACTATAAGTTTTAAACTCTCTCAGCTAAGCACTTGTCTGTCTTTTTTGGTTTATAACCACGTTTTAAATGGCAAAACCCATTGTCATGGGCTGGACTTGAACCAGCAACTGTTTCCTTTCCAGGAGGAACGTTCTACCAAAATTATGCGTCATGTGCCCTTTTCCAAATTGCAAAATATTCATAATATTCACGGTTTTAAAAAAAGTGTATCCGATGCTTTTTTAAAGTATGCTCTAAATAGAGATCTCGATAAGATATGATGACCTCGCATACAAAAAAAATGTTGGAATATCATTGCGATTGCTCTCAACTTTTTAATTAAGCCTCCACTGGCTGTGAAGTAAAGGCATTTAAGTTGTTTGACACTTTGTAGCCAAAAAGCAATTTAGATAGAAATGCTCGGCATAAACCAGTTATGATTATTATCTTTAATTTTTATGTTTGGATAAAAGTTGGTTAATTTACGTACTAACATATATTTCAAAGATAACATTATTTTTTTTATATAGGTAGGTACTTATTTATGTCCTAATGATAAATTATTTAAATATCTTACTTACATATTATAAAACAAAGTCCTCCGCCGCGGCTGTCTGTCTGTTGGCGATAAACACAAGAACTACTGCACTGATCTTCATGCTGTTTTCATCAATAGATAGTAGTTCTCGAGGTACCAACTCGTGGCCATCCGCTAGTATATATCATAATATTGGATAGAAACAGGCGTTACCTGGCGAAAATCCATGACAAAGTAATGGTAAGTAAGATGTTAAAACTTTTTTTAAATTATAATAGCATTATTTTTTTCGCATAGTTAAAAAGACAACAAAACGTCTCAAAGAGAACAGCGGCTGTTCTCTTTGAGACAGTCTTGATAATGCCTCGTTTAGAGGCGAAACAATTGTCGACGTTTAGTTGTCTTTTCATAATGTATATACACATTTTTCCAATCAGTCTAATTAGAAAATATTCCATTCAATACATAGCAACTTTTCTAAGTTGAATTTAAGTTAAGTGCAAGTGCAACTGATTTTACTTATCACTTAGTAAGTAGCAAATTTATGAACTCACATCAAACACTTAAAACAAAATGTACACCAGTCTTTAGGTAGATCATTTATTATACGCGACCATAATGCAGAATTCAGTAAGTGAAAGGTTTTATCTTACTAGTCACTTCGCACGAGTGCAACATCGTTACTAATAGAAATAGGGATGCCTAATCACTTCGCACTAGTGCAACATCGTTACTAATAGAAATAGAGGTGCCTAGTTATTTTGCACAAGTGTAATATCGTTACTAATAGAATTAGAGGTACCTAGTCACTTCGCACAAGTGCAACATCGTTATAGAAACAGGTGTGCCTAGTATGGAGAGAAAAAAATTAACACGTGACCGCGTAGACACGGGTATCGGCTAACTAGTTAATTTTTTTGTTTAAATCCCTACGTATTTAAGAACTCGCATAATACTTACTACTATATATAATCTATGATAATACTCGTACATAGAAAATTATGATAAGTACTACAACTTTTTTCATTCAAAAGTTATGTTACGTATACTCGTACTATTATTACTGTGACATAGGTACCTATAAACTTAGGAAAACGTTGAGATTGGACTTCGCAGGTGCAAGTTCTGCAATCACAGGTTGCAGCAAGATTTCTGTTAGAATACGCTTGATGGCGCTCGTACCTAGATTTCTTTGTGAAAAGTGTTTTTTTTTATAAAACTGTAACTGATCATAAACATAAGATGAATAACCGGGATATTGACCATGTACTTTATGGTTGAGCTTCCGATATTTCAGCGCTGTTACAAGCCCCATATTATGATCATGGAGGAACTGCCGTACATTGCAGGATAGGTAATTTTTAGAGATCCAGTTCCAGTTGCCAGTTCCAGGGTTCCAGTTGCCGGGTGTCTGGCGTGTTCAGTTTATGCAAAATAAACATAAACGTACAGCAAAGCCGCGAGTTTAAACTCGCGGCTTTGCTGTACGTTTATGTTGCTACTATGAGTGCTGTGTGTCGTGATCGAGTTGAAGTTGGTAGTTAAAAAGTGCAGACAATGGTAGATAGTGGTGATATTGGTAATTAAACTGTTTGAAAGAGCCTCGTTTGTTGATCAACAGGTGCATCACTTATAGGCGTATATGGTCCCACCATATGGGTGCCAAATCGCAACGTAATTTGTGCTCATTTTTAACTTACTTCAAAAAAAGGAGGAGGTTCTCAATTTGACTGTATGTTTTTTAATGTTTATTACTGTTTGTGAGGAATAAGCGGAGCTTTGCATTTGTGTGAGTGACCACGAAAAGTAGAGTAAGAACTCTTTTTGTAGCTGTGTGTACAACACATGTGTGTGTAAAAGAGGTCACATGGACGTTCACGTACACTGTACTCACACAAATGCTAAGCTCCGCTTATCCCTCGCCAACTGTACGTCATATCTTTATACAGGACTATTTGATTATGATTTTTTTAAATTGAAAGCTGCTTCCCCATTGGTCCAATTTGATCTCATTCCGGTAATTCAAAGTCTGTTTTTATGTCAATGCTTTAAGATGTGATTTAATTCAAAAGAAGCATCATCAAAATACATAATGTACCTACTGCAAAAAAGTTAAAATTGCTTACTGCCTTCTGTAAAAAGCAAAGCTAAAGATACAAAAAGGGGGAACAATTTCCAGTGGAAGTTGTGTAACAAGTTAACGGCTACGTCTGCGAGCCACCTGCGAGCCGACAAAAACTTATGCCATCGGGTTATGATGTACTAGTTTTGCATACTGACTTCACTTGAAAACAGAGTTTAATTAAACATTTTGAGACAGTTTAAAGTTTGAAATTTACGCATTTCAATACCTTGAATTACTCTTTTACGATAAAGTAACATGAAAATGGTGTAGATAGAATATAAGTAATACATAAGTTTTTTTGCCTGACATATCGGCCAGGTTATGCATAATTCGTTAATACCTTCACACCTTCCAAGCACATCCGGATGTGCCGGCGCTGCTGCTGCATCGGCTGAAGGCCTCAAACGTCGTAAAATATTTGAGCCGTTTAGGGGTGAGACACTGGGGTCATGGGGTCCGAGAGGTCGCCACCTTTATAGAGAAATTGCTAAACGTTTAATCGATGCTTCTCAGGACCAGAATGCTGGCTATTTTCTGACCCAAAGAATAAGTATCGCCATCCAACGTGGCAACACAGCCAGCATTATGGGAACCTTCCCAGTCGGCAATGACGCGGAGGATTTTGTAATGTAAATATTTTTAGTAAATAATAATTATTCCATCTAATTCTATCCATCCAAAGGTTGCCTGGTAGAAATTGCTTTATGCAATATATGTACCTAAGCTCTGTGTATATAGATATATTAATAACTAGCTATTGCCTGCAGCTCCGCCTGCGTGTTATAGTTTTCTTGATCACCAGTTACTGATTTATTATGTATAGCAGTTGCCCGCAGCTCCGCCTGCGTGGTACTTTAGATTGAAAGAACTTTTTTATTTTTGAACCGATTTAAATAAAACAAACCTTAAATGTTAAATTGAATAAACCGCAACGCATTACTAAAAACCGCATTCAAATCCGTTTCTGAGATTAGCGTGTTCAAACATTCAGACAAACAGACACACAGACACACAGACAAACAGACAAAAATTCTAAAAACCATTGTTTTGGGTTCTATTGCGTTCATAAAGCCCCCCTACAACAGTTTCAACAGTTCTCTATTATATCTTCGATGTACAGACATCGACCACTTACAATTTTATTATATGTATTGATTGATGATGTATTGGCGTACAATATAGCGTATATAAATAAATAAATAATTATGTACCTATATTGTAATTCTAATTGTAAATATATTCGTGCATGGAAGGGGGAGAGGTAGAAGAATACTGAAAAGATCAGTCTTGATCTTAATCAAGGAACGAGGGTCCCTAGGTCATGTAAAGTGGAGCATAGATATAAAAACTGTTACACAGACAATTGTCTACCTCGTGGAAGAGGGATTAGATTTATTTTTCAAATACTATAAATAATTAAAAATAATATTACTAAGCTAAAGAGTTTGTTTGATTGAACGCGATATTCCCAGCGATTACTTACCTATTACTGGTTCAAATTGATTTTATTTTGTGTTCTATAGTTTACTAGCGGAGTCTTGCGGCTTACAAATTAAATACACAAAAACCTTCCTCGAGAACCACTTTATCCATTGGTGAAAACCGCATCAAAATCCGTTGCGTAGTTTTAAAGATCTAAGCATAAATACGGAATGGGCGACTTTGTTTTATAATATATAGCGATAGTGATTTATCGAGAAAGGCTCGTGACTAAATCAGATCACGCTGCTACAAATAGGAGGAGCGGAGCAGTAATTAATAATGTTGCAAAAAAGAGACCGCGAATGAAGTCGAGAGCGGGCACCCGCCGATTAAATTACATTAATGATCAAATAAAGCCACAATAGAAAACTAAAGCAATAAAAACATTGTATCCTATCTACCTCTTATCGCATTCTAAACAAATAGTAATAAAACAACTCAAAAACTAGACACATAAAAACTATCAAGTGAACTACTTAAGCTCGCGGCGAGAGATAAAAATAATAGGTTCATGGTAAATTCTAGAAGTTCTATATTTCAAATTACTCTGCCGATGTCAAGCTATCGTAGTAAAACAGATTAATGGACGTAGATGAATTTTGATATAACGGTTGTGCCGTGAAAACTTTGGAAATCGAAATCCGATATTTTGATTTAAAACTAGCTATCAATTGTGTAAAATTAGTCATAATAAATTTCAAGGTTTCTAATACCTATACGAAGCCCTAATAATAGTAGGGAATGGGGTCCTTTACATCAACTTTGAAGACCTGTCCATGGTACACTCTGTTGATTGACCAACGAGGATCTGGCGACCCACACGCACTGGACCAGTGCGGAGGATTACCTTTGTACCTACAAAGCCCCTAAATAAACTAAATTGGGGGCCTATGCCCAGTAAAGTGGACAGTAGTGGGCGTCAATTGGCTGAACTGATGAATACCTACACCATCACAAATATTCATTGTTATTAAATATTTAGCTGTACCGCAGTTTTTACGCATTTGGTATTCATAATAATCGTATAAACTTGTGAAAGCAGACGAAGTATTAATGCGATCACAAATTGTATTGCTTTTTTATTGTTTTCTTGTCACTTTTTGTAAAAAGATATGAATTTTATGAGATTTTTACGGTGTTGGAGATAGGAATCAAATACGATTATAAACTCAATCTTGTATTTAATTTACACCGTAACTTTATTGACGAGATATTGAGACAGTAAGAGTAAAGTATAAGCAAGCACCTATAAGGTGCTTGAAAAGTGAGGTACCTTCCCATTTCTTTAGGAATAAGGACTTTATTTTGTTTGACTGTCTCAAAAGTTTACAAGTTATAAGAAACATATATAATACTGAAATCGACATTTTCATCGCCATCGTCATTGCGGTTAGATTAATAAAGACAGAGGTTGTTCACTATGTGGCATTTTAATAAATAATACAAAATATTAAGAAAGAAATTATAAATAGATCACAAAAACTGATGTCATCGGCGGGATCCCGCCGATGACATCAGTTTTTGTGATCTATTTATAATTTCTTTCTTAATATTTTAAGAATAGTTTAAGCAAACTCATTGCTTTGAAATACAAAAATATATAAATAATACAAAATTGAGCATTTTATCTATACCTAGTATATCAGTGAAAACTTGTAATATCTAAAAACTTAGGTATTCAGGTAATAGCCGCTACATTGTACGTGCTTGGTTTCCCAATATTTCAGTTAACCTTTCCTAATCCAGTGCGTCTTAGCCTCGTGTTGCTATGAAAATAAATAAATATGTTAGAAACAAGGCATCTATTCGCAAATTTAGACATAGCGATGACTTTAGAGATTAAAATATAGTCGTATGGTGTTTTAGGGTTACGTACCCAAAGATTAAAAATAAACCCTATAAGACTCCATTGCCCGTTTGTCACCAGGCTGTATCTCATGAAACATGATAGGTATTTCTGTTCAAATGTATAAAAACAACAAATAGATACTAAATACAGAATAAAATAAATATGTATAGATAATATAGTACAGAACCCTTCGTGCGCGAGTTCGACTCGCACTTGGCCGGTTTATGTAAAATGAAGACATGTGATAGAAGAAGACATCTGTGAGAATTCACAATGGTTGGCTAATTGTTTAAACGAAACCGCGACCGATGCCTGCGTCACCTTGGGGACCAAACTTCGGAAATGTGGCCCGAAGTTCCATCGGCTATCAAGTACATCCCTAGGTACTTCGTCGAGGGCTTGATGCCGATGCTAACGCCTCCCACATTTATGCTGGAACCTTCGGGTGGACCGTTCCGAGGTCTGTGAAAACACAGAACCTTGGACTTGTGCAAGGCCACCTCCAATCCCAGCCGCCGTATCCTACCCACGACTTGAGCAACACCCGTCGTGACCTTGAGTGCCGCCTCCTGGTACGTAGCACCCCACGCTGTGACGAGGGTATCGTCAGCGTAGCACGTTACCCCGACGCCCTCAGGCAACGCACCCCGCAGCACCCAGTAGTAGCGATAGCCGATGTTCCACTGAAGCGGTCCCAGGACCGACCCCTGTGGAACACCGCACGACACATCTCTCCGAGCTATGGCCCTCTCCGAGAGATAGGCCTCGACAATACGACGGAGGTAGAGAGGCGTTTCGAGATACACGACCGCCTCCCTAACGCAGCTCCATGGCAAGGTGTTGAAAGCGTCGGCGATGTCAAGAGACACCGCCACCACCACCTTGCCCTGCGAAACTGCTTCCTCCGTCAGGCTCTTCACGCGTATGATCGCGCTCACGGTGGAGCGTCCCCGACGGAAACCGTACTGGTTGTCCGCCAGGTCTGGCCCCACTGTCGTGAGATGCTCGACGAGGCGTTCCGCGATAATTCGCTCAAAGAGCTTACACACCTCGTCGAGCAACACGGTCGGCCGGTATCCGGACGGTGAGTCCACCGGCCGCCCCGCCTTACGGATGGATCCAATGAATATGGTATGTGGCAAAATATTCGATGTTGTTGGTATTGGTCACCGTATCTCAGTGGTCATCACATCAGTTTTTGTCATCTATTTATAATTTTTTTCTTAATGTTCTAATGTAGATGATTATTATATTTTATAAATATTTATAAGAGCTTATTTCTTTTAGATGTAAGAGCAAAATATACGCTAAGGAAATACTTAACCAACATACTCGTATTTTGCCATTACCTACATCTAAAATAAATAGCTAAGTTGCGTTTATAATTACCTAGCGGATGCTCGCGGCTTGACCCGCTTGACAAATTATATACACAAAAACCTTCTTTGAGAACCACACTATCTACTATATTCCGTGTGTGTAGCACACAACACACGCGCGCGAAAAAATCCAAAGAATCTAAAAATAACTGCACAAATATAATATTGGACCATTTGGAAGTCGAACGATAATTTTAATTTATTACTTCCCACTCTAGTAAAGGATTTAATCAAAAAGAACCAACATCTGTGAGAGCTATTAAACGGTAAAGCTTCAATATCAAAGCACATTACGCTGAGGTTATTGCAATAAGTCTTGTGACACACCGACGAGGAAGCTATATAGCGTGTCGATAGTATTCTCAGTTTACAGAAAAAAAGTTTCTGTAAATAATATGCTAAGAACAGACGAGTATTGTACACCAATGCAAAAAAGAGGTTTCAATTCGTAACGATGAGATCCGAAGGAGGACAAGAGTCACCGACATAGCCGAAAGAATCGCCAAGCTTACGTGGAAGTGAGCAAGACATATCGCTTGTAAAACCGATGGCAGATTGCCGTTTTCACGCAGAAACTATTTACCGGATTTTAACAAAACTTTACAATAATACAGTTCATAAATCAGAATTACACATAGGCTATTTTTTATCCTGGTAGTGTAGTCTATATATAGCCATAAAACCAATAGATTCAGGACAGATTCATTTCTTTTACAATACAAGACAGACAGGCATACATACATCACGGCTATATAAAATAGATACCCGGCAGAGGTGAATTACACACACATACTTTGCCACTAATTTTGTTAGTCCCACGTAATAGGGGGCAAGCCTATTATCCACAAAACAAATGCTTTAAAAATGTTTAAGAGAGGGTTCTCATCGTGTTTTCTGAACGAAACCGCAGTATGTTTTCAATATCACGCACGGGTTATCAAACGCTACGTGAAAACTGACCGATTAAACACTGCTTATGACCCATCGATATCCTGTTACTCAATTACCAACCTTGTGTCACAATGATAAGAATCAAAATATTACATAATATAAGCTTGGGATATAAACGATAGAAATATTACCCGAAAAAATATTGCGTGCCTTCAAAGTTATTGTTTTGTCACGGAGTTTATGCTTGTTTTTATTCTGTGCTTAATGTTTATATTTCAAATCCATTGCAGTGTGAGGAGCAGCAGCGCTCGTAAACTTTAGATTGTATTGTGCTGTGGATTACCTTATAAAATAAACTTAGGGTTAACTGAGAAATTGTACTGTTTCATAGATTCCGTTCATGTCCCTTTATGCTTTATTGTCAAAAGCCACGGGTTTCTTATGATATTTATAAAATATTTATACTACATATCTACCTACATATTTTATACATATATTACGGAGGGGGGCTCGTGGTCTAGTGGTAACCGACAATGTTAACACATTGCAAAGGTTAAGCAACATCGACTCAGGCCGGTCTTAGGATGGGTGACCATTTCTTTTCTTAAGCCGTCGGTCCCGGTTGTCATACTAACATCTATGGCAGTCGTTAGGGGTAGTTGGAGCCCTAAATCAAAAATCCGACCGGTCTAACTACAGAACTTCGATATCGCCCATGGGTTGTGAAGGTCAGATGGCAGTCGCTTCACGGAAAATATCGAAGTTCAGCCGAATCGCAGTTAGACTGGAAAGCCGACCCCAACTGAGTTGGGAAAAGGCTCGGTGAATGATGATCACCTACCTACATATTTTATGATACATAGAAAACACCCAAACTCCTATATAAACAAAAAGGTTCACACAAAATAAGGGTCTGATACATTTCTTTTATCCAAGAATCGTATTCAAAACTTCGGCTCCGCAGGTGTACGTATTCCGACTAGCCAAAGCAGTTTACATTATCTACACAGTGAAACAATGTATTACGGTAAACATTGTAATGTTGTAATTTTTTGTTCATAAAGTCATAGGCTGTTTTCAACGTTTGCTGCGTAAAACGAGGCGCCGTCTGGTTCGTCGGGCAGTGTTGCCCGATGTAGCCGCATTGGATATGGTGTGGCGACTTTTTCACCAGTTCTACTACTCAACTGTTTATAGGTTTTATCTATAAATAGTATAAATTCGTGTGGGACCGGTTTGGAATAGTTTTACTTTTAAGGACATTTCGTTTCCCGTCTAATAAAAATAAACAGGCCACTGACTGGTGTTGTCGATATTCCATTTCAACTGTTTAAATTCCAGTTGAAATTGGGATAATCTATTGGCAATATTAAATCTTGTGAGGTGAGCTGTGATTGGACGCCGGGCGGCGCGTCGGCGATTGGACTTTGAGACAGCCATCTTTACATTCTCACAAGCGAACTGATCCGCACGGGTTATTTCTATTACCATTAATATTAACATTTCAACGTTTGGTGAGTTTTAGCCGAAATCTTCCTGTCGCTGGCGTTGTTAGCGTGTCTGCTGTATAATTTTACAGAGGGATTTCTCGTTGATTTCAGGGTACGAGTGCACGTTGTGTGACACACGTGTCACGTCTGATTTTGTCCTACCAAATCTAAACAGGAGTCTGCCTGATTTTGACCAGGATTGGCTAGAGACCGACCTGCACGATACGCATGTGCATGTGTCAGCCGGATTTAATCGGTTGAAGCTTGGATATTCGCCTCCGAAAGGTATGTACACATAATATGTACGGCGTACTTAGATAATAACTGTGGCCATGATGCATGGAATAAGTCTTTGACTCCTGTTCTAGGAGGCTTACGGTACTACCATACTACCTGGGTGAGAACCCAGCTTCCTTCTGCCTGGAGTGGGCAGAGACCGGAACAGAGACGGTGTCTGCCGGCTTGCAGGAGTGGCGTATTTCACCGGGAAAGTATCTTATAAAATCCCTTAACCTATTACCCTTAATTACCACAGTATCTTCATAAAGATACACTAACGTTACCGACCAAGCGCACCAACCATATACCCTGTATTACTGAATAACATAGCACCTAGAATAGACCTAAATTGTATCCTAGGCTAAAAGTACATTAAATCCTTGCAGAGGGGAACCCTCAGTTCCCCTATATTATCTTAGAAGGTTCTTACAATAAAAATATAGTGGTTTAAATGAATACTTTATTTCTATCCTTTGACATCCTAACATCAAAAATAATAAACATTACAACATGAAAGTCAGTGGCACGTTCTTCCACAAATTCCAGGACAAAAAAGAGGTTTGAAGGAAACTTCCGATCATGTACAAGACTGGATGTCTTCCTTCTTTACTTTCAATAAAAACTAGCTTAAAAAGGATACAAGACAGTACCTATTTATTTCGTGGCGTGGTCGGTAGTGCATCGGCTTCCGACTCCGGAGTCTCGGCTCTCATCAGATTATATGTATAATATGTGTGTATTTAGAAATATACAAGTATGTTTATCAGTCGTCTAGATCCCATAGCACAAGCTTATATTAGCTTAATTGGGCTAGATGACATCGTGTGAGAATGTCCAAAAATATTTATTTATTATTATTTATTAATTTACGTGTAATTCTTATGTTGTTATAAATGTTCATAATCAGGTCTACACATCAACGAACATAGCTAGTAATATAGGAGCTACACATAATTGTTATTTCACTTGAGAAATTTGTTCACGCTGAATCATCTCAATCAATCAAGGAATTGTTGCGTGCGGAAGATACTGTGACCATAATACTTATTTTCTAGGGACACTTAATGTTTTTGTAATGAAGAAAAAAGATATACAGTCGCCGTTTCCAGGGATAAATTAACAATATTACTAAAGCAGTCCGCAACTCCGCCCACGTGATTTAGATATCACGTTCTTGTTTTTCACAGAAATAAGACAAGAAAACGCAAGTAATAAGCATTGTGAATGTTGCATGAAATAACTACGGGGCGTATACCAAAAATAGTTTCTTACAGTCTTATTCATAATGAGTTATCAGAGGTTTAAAATAAATACCGATTATCATAAAAGGAAGGATACAATCTGTTTTCTTGTATACCTGACAGAAACTGAAGATTCTCTTGAGCTCTTCTGGATCTAAACAGAGCATCATTATGAATAAGGGGGTTAATATTTAAGAAGTTTGCGTACCTACAACGTCTTCTTATCTAACAAAACAGATCGTATTCTAAATATGAGAACTTCCTTTCGGGTTATCCTTCCGAGGGCGTACCCGGAGCGTCAGTCAGTGGAAGATAGGGCGCGCGGACGAGAGAATAAAACAAGTGCTATGAGAACTAGATAATTCATAGACATAGATACTTTTTATTTAATTCATTGTGACGGCAATAGGCTGGCCCCCTATTACGTGGCAAATTGTGGGTGTGTAATGAACTTCTGTCTACCCCTTTGGAGATATAGGCGTGATATGTGTGTGTATGTATAATTATATTTACTTGTAAAATATAACATAATTATAAAGAAAAATACTCAATCTCCGAAAACAAACTTAACAAATCATGTAAGTATTAGACTCGATCTTAAGATCTAACTATAAATTATTGTCCGTATTTTGGTAAATAAATCTGGTCATCCTATTAAAATCGCGTGCCGACCTTGCCTTCTATTCATCGTCGATGCCTACCCAATATCTCTGTTTCTATTATAACCAAGTCACGACATAGCACGAACAGCTATTGTATAAGCCCCGCCTAATATCATGAACTTTAAACAAAATTAAGTGACTCGGTAATGGATGCAAGAACTTGGAGAAAAATTTACTAGTCATTCCCGTATTGTACGCGTTTCCAATCACTTGAGTGCTTATTCAAATTAACTCGTTTAGCTTTATGGAGCGGAGTTTACGAAGCTCTTTCTTAGACGACTCGTGTATTTCGTTCGTGATCGAACTCCTCCTAAACGACTGGACCGATATCTTTGAAATTTGGCACGGTCATAGTGACCATCACCGTGAGTGCATATATTTGAATTCATAAAGATCGGTCCAGTCGTTTAGGAGTTCGACCCGGATCGACAAACTCAGCTCAATTATTGCAAAAGCAGAATGCATTACCAATACATACCTAGTGTTATTTATTAATAGTTATATTTCGTATTAGTTTTTTTTAAATTGGGTTTATTTACAATAAGAATTAAAATGTACAAAATATTTACATTACAAAATATCGTTTATAAAATCCACCGCGTCATTGCCGACTGGGAAGGTTCCCAGAATGCTGGCTGTGTTGCCACGATGGATGGCGATACTTATTCTTTGGGCCAGAAAATAGCCAGCCTTCTGGTCCTGAGAAGCATCGATTAGGCGTTTAGCAATGTCTCTATAGAGGCGGCGAGCACTGGGACCCCATGACCCCAGTGTCTCAACCCCAAACGGCTCAATTATGTAATCACCTGCTAGATTAGCATATTTACGCCGTTTGAGGTCTTCAGCCGATGCAGCAGCAGCGCCGGCACATCCGGATGTGCTTGGAAGGTGTGAAGGTGCTAAGGTGTCAACGCATGTAGCGTCCCACACCAAAGGCCTTCCCATCTTCCACGGTAGCAACGACATACCGTCCGGTCTCTTTCCATCGCTTCGTGCTAAACCATTTGGTTCACGTACGGCCGGAAGACCTGCGGTGGAGAGAGCCCTACGAATTATGTCGTTTAGAATAGCGTGCCGAGTTATACGACCTGCGCTTCTGCTACAAGAAAGACCATGGTGTCCCAGATTATCGACGGCTACTCCACAGGTGCAATGATGCGGGGATACACAAGGTGTACCCAGCCGAAGGTAAGTGGCAATGCGGAAGGTTGTGTCGTCCAACATTGTACCGATGTTGGGCAATGGGAGCGCCTGGATCCATAACCCTGACTCCCATTCTCCAACAGCTAGTAGGCGTGCACGTTCTGAAATATTGACAGAAGTGTCAATTAGTGTATTAATTCTCAATTTACAGAGCGGCAAATCCCACAGTCGCTGTGAGCCTAGGCGTGAGGGCAGGTCAGTGTCGGGGCAAGACATCCTCCAAGCATTTATGGCATCGGTCTTGCATCGAACCTCGGAATCAATCAGTGTATTTGACAAAATTTTCCTGACTAATTCTTCGGTGCTATGGACCGACGACAGAAATGCTGGCAGACTGACATCTGCGACTCTACGAATACCTAGCCCGCCCAAGCGAACTGGAAGAGACGCTTGGACCCAGGCTCGGTCATTAATATTTACATAAAAAATTTTACACAAATAATTTTGTATAAGTTGTCTAGGCTGCAAAATTGTCCTGAACGGAGGGCATGTGTAAATTTGGGTACGAAAAGACAAAAACGAAGAATAGTAAAAGCTGAATGAATACTGACATTACATAAACTATCAATAACCTGATCAAAATTTTTAATTTGTTCCTCGATAAATGTAGAAAAGCCCTCTTCTAAAATCGGGGACCCCAGGAGGCGTAAAGAAGTTTTGTCCAAAACTTTTATGTTGGGGGCCAAACAGTTGAATTTGGAGATAGTTGTTAATTTATCTGTGTTTTCAGATATAAAAATCTCACATTTATTTGGGTTCAGTTCTAAGCCACTTTGACTTTGACTGAAACTCGTTCTTAGGGTTTTAGGGTTAAATCTTGTAAAACTGTCTCTATTCGTATTAGTTATAATAATCCCCTATTATTTTAATAATCCATCTGTTATCTTTACCGTTAATAAATTAAATATGGGATTTTGATACCCGCGTTTTACCAATACCACAGAAAATATTATCTTTATATATATAAAAGAAAGTCGTGTTTGTTACAACACTTATAACTCGAGAACGGCTGGACCGATTGCCATGGTTTTTGATTTGTTGGATTTGTTTCCGTCACGAATAGCAGAATACATCTTAAAAACAATGAAATAGATGCTGATTTGTTTATTACATGTAAAATATTAGTTGTACAATCCTGTCAAATAGTGTAACAATTATTTTTTTTTGGAGCTTATGGCGTGGTTGCTGAGAACTTTAAGCAAAAAATTTATTTTTTTCTGAAGACATCATGTGTGCGTTCAGAAATTTATTTTTTGTAAATGTCTACAAAGTTCAGGTAGTGTTATATTTGTTTGTTTTAGCCATTAATTTTCGAAAATTATTTATTAATTATTTAATTTTTATTTCCAGAAAATAATACCTAAGATTTATTCTACAGTAAAAACATAAAATCATCGGAAAGGAACAAAATAAAAAAGAATAAAAAATCAGTTGGTAAAGGTTATAAGAATAAGGAAAAAAAATCTACAGGTTAATAAAAGTGTAAATGTCTTTTTATAGGTTGTATATGATTTTTCTTGATAAGATATTCATACGTAGTGGTTATATACTCTTTGAGCTATTGTCTATGTCTCGAAAGTTGTCACTGTTATTATATTTGGTGGTTTTATGCGAGTGCACATTTTAATAACAATGCCGCGTCCTAGAAGATCTAATCTTTCCCAGCGAAGCCGTAATGCAATTAGGCAACGGAATATCGCGAGTCAATTACCTGATGGAGAACGAGAAATTGCACGAGAACAGCGCCGCGTTAGTATGGAGCAAAGAAGGGCCTTAATTCGTGCTTCTCAAACACAAGAGCAAAGAGAGGCAGGCCGTGAAACGGCTAGGTTAGAAACGAGAAATCGTCGAGCTTATCGTATAGATGAACAGAGGAATAATCTTCGAAGTGCAAGAAGAAATGGTTCAAGTATTGATTTGAATCGAGCAGCGTTTCTGTATGATTGCACCATCGACTACAGCTTGCATCGTTTAGTTTGCATTGGTCCAATGGACGTTGTTTGCCAGCATTGTGGAGCATTGAAGTGTGCTGGTGAAACGCCTGGTTTGTGCTGCCTTAGTGGTAAAGTGAAATTGCCATTATTGGTCCCGCCACCAGAGCCATTGTGCTCCCTGCTTTATGGCGAAACACTAGAATCACGACATTTTCGAGCGAACACTCAAAAATACAATGTCTGTTTCCAAATGACTTCATTTGGGGCGGAAATTATCGAAGATATAATCCGACATTTAAGATAATTTACGTTAAAAACTTTATTTTCTATCATTGTTAAAAAAATCTGGAATGTAGTTTGTTAGATTTCTGTATTTGTCTCTGAAATAAAAATGTTATTATTTGAAAAAAAAAAGTGTTTGTAAAAAAAGTGTTTGTAAATCTAACTATAACTATGGTTTTGACTTTACAGATTCAAGGCCAGATTTGCCATCGCATTGGATCATTGCAACCTACAGAAGATGCACAGCATAAATTCTTTGCTAATATACTTCATGGGCAATATGGAAGAACAACTTAACCGGCGTCAAGGGATCAACACAGCTACGAAAAGAGCAATTCTCCAAGATCTGCAGCAAATGCTTCATGAACAGCATGCATTCGTCAGGCTGTTCAAGACTGCTTTAGAGCGCATGCCAAGTGATGACTATAAAGTTGTGATCAGAGCAGATAAAAGACCAGCTGGAACACATGAACGCACATTTAATGCTCCAACAATCGATGAAGTGGCAATCCTGATTGTTGGTGAAAACTTGGAAACACGTGATATTGTACTTACACGACGCAATACTGGGCAACTACAAAGAATATATGAAACACACCGTTCATATGACGCGTTACAATACCCGCTGATGTTTAGGCAAGGAGACGATGGATATCACTTTAATATCAAAATGATTAATCCATTGAATGGTAAGATCAATATTGTTGTTTTCATTTTAACTTGATATACATTTTATTCTGTTTGCTTTTAGTACTCAAAAAAAGTTGTAATTTCTAATTTAGTAGAGAGTAGCTGTAAGAGTCGTTAACCTATTACGGGTTCTAAAATACAATTTTTACTGCATTTGTTTCAGGTGAGGAAACTACCAAGAAGGTTAGTTCGATGAATTATTACGCATATCGTTTGATGATTCGTGAAAATTCTGACAATTATTTATTGCGATTTCGTCGACTGCTTCAACAATATTGCGTTGACATGTACGTTAAAATCGAAACGGAGCGCCTGACTTTCATTCGGTCGAATCAAGCTAAATTGCGTTCGGAAGAGTATATCCATTTACGCGATGCAATTAGCACAGAAGGAGATTCAGAAAATGTTGGTCGATTGACTATTTTACCGGCGACATACATAGGTAGCCCGCGTCATTTGCATGAATATGCGCAAGATGCAATGACATATGTTCGTAATTATGGTCGGACAGATCTATTCATTACATTTACATGTAATCCGAAATGGATAGAAATTATTCAATTGCTGCTTCCCGGACAAACATCAAGTGATCGACACGACATCACCGCACGTGTTTTCAGGCAAAAAATTCGGCCACTAATGAATTACATTGTTAAGCAACACGTCTTTGGGAATACTCGATGCTGGATGTATTCAATCTAATGGCAAAAACGAGGCCTACCGCATGCTCACATTCTGATTTGGTTAGTCGAAAGAATTCGGCCAGATCAAATAGATGACATCATATGTGCGGAGATTCCTGCTCCTGAAACCGATCCAGACCTACATGATGTTGTAGTCACGAATATGATTCATGGACCGTGTGGCACTATCAACCGACAATCACCGTGCATGGTCGACGGCAAGTGTTCCAAACGGTATCCACGAAAATTGACGGCAGAGACCATTACAGGCAACGATGGTTATCCATTGTATCGGCGTCGATCGCCCGATTATAATGGTAGAACTATCACAACTAAAGTGAAAGGAAACGATTTCGTAGTTGACAACAGTTGGATTGTTCCATATTCGCCACTTCTTTCCAAAACATTCAAAGCACATTGTAATGTTGAGTATTGCAATTCGGTCAAGTCAATTAAATACATTTGCAAATATGTCACGAAAGGGAGCGACATGGCGGTTTTTGGTATCTAAACATCCAATAACAAAGATGAAATCACGCGCTATCAAGTTGGTAGATATGTGAACTGCAATGAAGCAATTTGGCGTATATATTCATTCCCTATTCACGAACGTCATCCCACTGTTTTACATTTGGGGGTGAATCTAGAGAACGGTCAGAGAGTATGAGAGAATGCTGCTCAACGTGCCGAAACACCTCCAGCGACAACACTGACCAGATTCTTTGCGATTTGTCAAAGCGATCCGTTCGCACGAACTTTGCTTTACTCAGAAATGCCACGTTATTACACTTGGAACGCTACATCGAAGAAATTTCAACGTCGGAAGCAAGGCGATGCAGTTCCTGGTCATCCAGATATGCGTTCTACTGATGCTCTTGGTCGTATTTACACAGTTCATCCGAAGAATGATGAATGTTTCTATTTGCGGTTGTTGCTGGTACATGTTCGAGGGCCAACATCATTTGAATCACTACGAACTGTTAATGGTATCGTGTGCCCCACATTTCGTGCAGCATGTCAAGAGCTAAATTTGCTTGAAAACGATACTCATTGGGACACGACAATCGCTGAAGCAATTATTTCTGCATCTCCAAGTCAGATACGCACATTATTTGCTATCATCATTTCAACATGCTTCCCATCGAACCCACGTGACCTGTGGAACAAATACAAAGATAACATGTCAGAAGATATTTTACATCGAATTCGCGTCAGTTCAAGAAATTCCGATCTTGAGGTGAATGAGGAGATCCATAACCAGACTTTGCTCTTGATCGAAGATATGTGTTACCTCATGTGCGGCAGTTTGTTAGTTAGGTTAGGAATGCCAGCGCCAGATCGCGGAATGAATGACGCATTTAATAGAGAATTGGAACGTGAACGTGAATATGATCCACATGAACTAATCCAATCAGTTCAAACTAATGTACCTCTGTTGAATCCTAAGCAGAGGGAAGTCTATGATACACTGATTAATGGGGGCGGTGGGCGGATAACATAGGCTATGTATAGAACTTATGTTCTCTACCCACTTAAACGTGGGATTTCCTCCCACCCACGTTTAGGCTGATGGGTTTGAGAGTAGTACTACAGTTACCGTGATCCTCAAGCCAAGACTGGTCTGATACCTTCGCGCGGTGCTGCCTGTTCTTGGTCTGGTTCCTTCTGAAACACGTAACTGAACTCGGCCAGTCGCGACCCTACCCCTTCCTAATCTTCCTTCCAGTTCACCAGTCGCGTCTCCAGGCTGGCGATTCATCGCCGGACGGGGCGTGTCGGGAACGACCGCACATACTTGCACCCTGTAGTCATACCTCTCCATATACCTACTGGTCACCAGTCGCGTCTTCAGGCTAGCGTTATCGCTGGACTGGGCGTGTCGGGGCCAGTACATCTGCACCCCTCCCATTCCTCTTCCTCAAATCCCATCCCCATAACAACCCCACAACCAATTTTAATTTCATCTACCTCCCACCCTATTTACCTCTCCTCCCTGAAACGTCTTCAGGCTAGCGAATTTAGTTGGACTGGACGCGACAGGAAACTCCCTATCTCCTGAATTCCCCACCTCTACAGTGGTGTAAGTAACCCAACCAATCCCATCCCACACCTACACTGGCTCTAATATATCCCAACCGCCAACCACGCCTGCAGGCTAACGATTGCATTGTTGGACTGGGCGTGATGGTGCTCGCACATCCAACCTCTACCAATTAAACTACCCATCAACCCTCCCCCCCCCCCGCCCCGTCCTACATCCTTTTCCCACAACAGTGGTAGGAGACAGTCCCGCCTGTATGGAGGGAGGGCGCCAGCCTGGGAAGTGGATCAGGGGACGCCCAACCTTCCTCTCAGACGGACAACGTCGGGCCGTGACCAACTGGGGATTCATCCCCAGTAGGCACTACCTGACGGTCTACCTACACAACGGTTGCACTGATAGCCTGTGGACATTATCAGTGATCTACCATCGTCCACCTGCGCCAGGGCCTGCGCAGTTGAGCGCCGTATGCGGGGATGAAGGGATCCTGGGGAGTTGAGACGGGGTAGGTCCCGTCAATACGCTCCCTTTGGCCCTGATTTCAAGCAAAACGGTGGACTCCATCTAGAGCCAAGATGGAGTAAATGGTCAAGTTTCCCGTCAGAGGGAAACTGGCTAGAACCGTGGGGATGTGGGGGAGGGCCATGCTGAAGGCTCGCGGGATGTGATTAGTTCGGGGGGGGCGTTACCCTTACGCCTCACCTCCGGCCACAGACCAAGAGCCGGATGTGGCGCCCATAACCCCTCCGTGCGGTTCTATATCTTTTTGGTACTCCTAACACGCATAGCGTGTTCCCAGTTGCGGGCTCCAAGGAGGGTGGGAAGCCAAAAGGACGAATTAAAACAAACACAAGACATGGAGAAAGGGTTTAACTTTATAAAATCAACACCGAAACCAGGGGAGAGGGCTAAAACCCCCTCCTCTACTCAGTGCGCTGGGACAACCGCCTCGGCGGAAACTCCTAGCCACTCTTTATCTGCGGCAGCGGTTAGCCAACCAGCAGCCCGCATTACCACCCGGGAAGGGGCTAAACACCCACACTCCCGGAGACACGAGAACGCAGCCTCAACTGCGTTTCATAAACGGCGCTTCACGCCCATACCTAGACCTTACGAGGTGAGGGAACGCCCACACCTTGTAAACAACTTCGCTAATACCTGGGATGCCAAAACATCCTGGCCTAGAAGACCCGTTGAGCAGATGCCGCGTCCGGGTTCTGCCGCAGCCCCGACCCGCCAGCATGACTTGGCATCAGAGGGAGGCGTCAGGTCCAAGAGCCGGAAAATAAGCTCTAAACGCCGACATAGAGCCAGGCAACGCGGCCTGGAATCCGACCAGCCCGTGCAGGGGACGTCGGGGGGTGGTCGGACCGAGGGAGAACTCCCTCGGCCCGGCTGTCTCGACGACGGTGCCCCCATGGGTCTGGAGGACCAAAAATCTACATCTCCCGTGCCGGGGACGTCGCGGGGCGCACAGACCGAGGGCAAAGACCCTCGGCCTGCTCACTCCAGTGGCGGTGCCCCCACGGATTACATAAACTTAAAAACTAATACATGCGTATCTCCCGTGCCGGGGACGTCAAGGTGCGATCAGACCGAGAGCAAAGTCCCTCTGCCTGCTCGCACAGGAGACGGTGCCCCCATGGGTGGTATGAAACTAAATCGGAGACCGGGCCCCTACAAGGGCTACGGTCCCTATCCATACACAGGTGTTCCTCACCCAAGGAAGGAGGAGAAAGGGGAAGGGACACCATCGAAACGAACACGTCATGAGGTGTCCTTCACACCTTGTGACGGAGAAAAACGGGCCAGGGTTAATGAACCAGACCCAGGCCAAGTCACATTTGCCACAATCGCCAAGAAGCCCATCTGCATGGCTCTGGCTACAGAAGGGCGGTGTCCCATGACACAGTCCACGGCAGATGCGGCTACTTTATTACTTCAGCAGCAGTTCATCGAAGGAGCTCTGAAACGCAAGCCAGGCGAAGAGTGCCCAACCTTCACAGGCAGGCCGACTTTCTATGACGGCACTGTGAGGGTATGGTGCGGGAATCAGGCTGCAGTAACCTGGCGTAAGTCAAACATCGAAGGTCGGACTCTTGACACCGGCGAAAAGCTAGTTGTGAAGAGTCCGAACGAGATGCCCTGACGGGTCAGGTGCTGCCTCCTGGTCCCGGACCAACTAGGTGGCTATAAGACCGCCGGAATAGTGGGTGCCATTCTCGCGTGGCAAAACCCGTGGGCTCTGGTGGACACGTGGATCATCCATCGCGCACAGCGGAGGGAGGAAGGTTGGTACATGATAGCCTCCATTTCGGAGGCGCTCATACCAATCATCCAGGCACACGAACGCCGCCTGACCGCAGGGGCCGGAAGTGTATACATCCGATTCCTGGGGCCAGGGGGCAAGTACTACGACAAACCGGGAGTAAGGGGCGCAGTCACGGAGACCGCGGTGCGCGATGCTGATCCGTCTACTGAGCCCACGCAACAACATCAAACTCCAACTACCACTGCCGAACCTGCTTCGGCGTCCACACCGATAGTCGGTGATAACATCGACGTCAGCATGGGATCTCATCCTATACATTCAATAGGTAATGAGGGGGAGGACATGTCCGACTACTCAGAGGATGAGATCACCTCGCTGCTGGCGGAACTCGAGACGGGAGGAGTAGGGGAAATAGGCTCAGATGGCTGCAGTCCCTCAGACTCCTCTTAAGATACTACAAATTAACCTCCAGCACAGCATGTCGGCAACGGCGACATTGCGCAAATGGCTGGAGATGAACACCACAGCCGTTGTCCTGATCCAGGAACCATGGATCAGGGGAGGTCGCGTGCACGGACTCTTCAATCTAGGAGGTAAGCTATACGTGTCGGGCTCCCAAGACAGCGGACCGCGTACATGCATTTATGTCACTAGAGACATAAATGCGCATCCACTTACTGAGTTCTGTTCCAGAGACCTGTACGCCGTACGGATCTCTACAACTCAAAACAACACCGTGCCAGAATGTCATCGTTGTCATCGCTTCGGCTTACATGCCGGACAGTGAAGAACTGCCAGCACACAACGTAACGCAGCTTATCGGACACTGCGATAGAACAGGCACGGAATTAATACTAGCGGCCGACACAAATGCACACCACACCTTGTGGGGCATGAACAAGTGCAATGACAGAGGTAATGACTTAGTTAATTACTTATTTAGCACTAACCTAAACATCCTAAACATAGGATCAGAACCCACCTTCGTGACAAGAAGATGCCAAACCATCATCGACCTAACCCTGTCGACAGACAAGGTAAAAGAACTGATCACAAACTGGCATGTCTCGAAGGAAGCATCTTGCTCCGATCATCGGTGGATAAGATGCGACTTACAGATAAGTATACCTCAGCCCCCACCGGGCAGAAACCCGCGGAAAACCAACATAGGTAAATACGCAAGCTCACTACAGACGGGATTGGACGCTCTAACCTTGACAACGTCCATAACCAGCACACAACAAATTGAATCACAGGTGAGTGCCTTATCGGATATAATTACAAATAGCTACGAGTTAGCGTGCCCTCTGCACACCCCGAGAGTAGGTCCACCTGAAAACAAACAGAAATGGTGGGGCCCCGAACTGAAGCGACTTCGGAAGATTGTTAGAAGACGCTTCAATAGGGCCATGAACACCAGATCAGAAGAAGACTGGGACTCCTACAAGGAGGCCAAATCTAAATACAAAAAACGAATCCGTTTTAGATCAACTGAATCGTGGAGAAATTTCACGAGTAACATAAACTCCGTTGACCAGGCTAATCGGGTAAGGAAGGTTTTGGCCTCCCAACCACACCATGGCATAGGTAGCCTACTTAAGCCTGACGGAAGCTACACTAACTCACCCAAGGAGGGGCAACAAGTCTTAATGAGCGTTCACTTCCCGGACTGCAGGTACCTGCAAACTGTGGAGGTGAGCGAGGACCTGTCATCGCCTACGGATGAGTGCTGGCAATACGCCCAAACAGTAATTACGCCAGATAGATTATCATGGGCCATAAACACCTTTAAACCGTTCAAGTCAGCAGGCCCGGATGGCATATTCCCAGCGCTGCTGCAATGGGGGGGGTTTAAGACTATTTACACCACTCTTACAAATCATGAGGGCGTGTCTGGCCTACAGATACATTCCTAAGAGCTGGAGGAAGGTGAAGGTTATCTTCATACCCAAACCAGGTAAGAGTGACTACACTAATCCTAAATCATTTAGACCAATCAGCCTCACCTCTTTCCTCACAAAAACACTTGAAAGACTGTGTGAGAGGACTCTAAGAGAAGACGTGCTGATCAACACCCCACTACACATCAACCAGCACGCCTACACTGCCGGTAAATCAACAGAATCCGCCCTCCACCAGGTGGTAAGCCGAGTGGAGGAAGCGATACAAAACAAAGGTATTTGCCTAGGCACCTTCATAGATATTGAGGGCGCTTTTGATAAAACCAACTGCAATAGCATCACCTCGGCACTAGAGCATCACGGTGCAAACCCAGTGCTCACGGGGTGGATCAAAAACATGCTTAGCAAAAGGGTCATCATACTGGATAATGAAGCAGAAGTGGTAGTGGTGGCCAGGGGTTGTCCCCAGGGAGGTGTCCTATCTCCACTCCTGTGGAATCTAGTAATCAACAGTCTCATAGCTACTCTCAACAAAAAACACCTTTTTACGGTCGGCTACGCTGACGACATTACTATACTAATAACTGGCAAAGAAGCCAACATTGTCTGTGACCTCACTCAGATAGCACTCCGCACCGTCGAAAACTGGTGCAATCAATACGACCTCACCGTAAACCCAGGAAAAACGGAAATGGTTATGTTTACCAACAAGCGGGTGCTGGGCAACTATAGGATGCCCAAGCTTTTTGGAACTAGTCTTACACTGTCCAAAGAGGTCAAATATCTAGGAGTAACCCTGGATGATAAACTAACCTGGAGTAAACATGTAGAAGACAAAATTAACAAAGCTAGCATCACCTTCTGGCATTGTCGAAAGATGATAGGCAAGTCCTGGGGTCTTTCACCAAAAGTGACGCTATGGCTATACAACATGGTCATTCGGCCCATGTTATGCTACGGTGCACTAGTCTGGTGGCCTAGATGCCAGCTTACAACCTGCACACAAAAACTGCAAAAGTTCCAAAGACTGGCCTGTATGGCCATCACGGGAGCTATGAAAACAACACCTACTGCTGCAATGGAGGCCATGCTAAGCATCCCTCCGCTTCACCTCTACATCATACAAGAAGCCGCGGCATCAGCACTAAGGTTGAAGTCACTCCACTTATTGAGAGACACAAACACAAAACACACTAGTATACTAGCCGCAATCTTCAACGACTTCCCAATACTAATGGCAGGGTCGGACAGGATTCCGAAAACATTTATCTTCGACAAAAAATACAAGATCCAGTTATATGAAGACGACGACGTCGAAGGTCTTAACATCCATGAATTTAGAGTCTTCACGGACGGATCCAAAACTGCATCTGGGACAGGCAGCGGAGTATTCTCCGAAGACCTCCAGATCAAACTAGCCACACCACTAGGATCCTACAACACGGTATTTCAAGCTGAAAGCCATGCGATCCTAGAAGCAGCCACGGCCATAGCTGCCAGAGAGGTAAGGTACTCTAGTATTAGAATTCTCTCGGACAGCAAGTCGGTTCTACAAGCCCTTGACAGTAACATTGTCAATTCGGGCCTAATCTACAACTGTCATCAGCGCTTAGCTGAGATAAGTAAGTACAACCAAGTTACACTACAGTGGATTAAAGGACACAGCGGCTCCAGAGGTAATGACGCAGCGGACGAGCTTGCCAGAAGGGGCTCGAGCCAAACGTCCATTGGACCAGAGCCAATCCTACCAATACCGGTAGGCACTATACGAACACTTCTGGCACACAGAACTTATACACAACACAACACACTGTGGACGAGCCTGTCGGACTGTCGGCAGGCGAGGGAGGCTCTGCCTGTACTCAATCGTCGGCTAACCGGCAGACTTGGGACGTTGAAAAAATCCCATCTCCGTCTATTCACAAGTGTCATTACGGGGCATTGCCTCCTAAACAAACACCTATATACTATCGGTGTTACAGACAGTCCCCTTTGCAGGGCCTGCATGGCTGAGGACGAGACGGTCAGCCATCTAATCCTGCGCTGTGAGGAAGTCCAAGACTACAGGGCAAGGCATCTCGGGTCTCCAGGATCAATCCCTGAAGCTCTGCACAACGTGCGGGGCCTGCTGGCGTTCCTGGAGGAGATCGGTTGGCTCGAGTGAGAGAGTCCCACCCACACGCAAAACCCGCGCACTAGACGTGGACTTGCGGAGATCAGCCCGTGACTACAAGTACAAGTACAAGTACACTGATTAATGCAATTGATGATGGAAATGGCGGCTCATTTTTTTTGGATGCCCCCGGTGGAACTGGGAAGACATTCCTCATGTTATTGATTTTGGCCACTGTACGTGCGAGATCGGAAATTGCGGTAGCAATTGCTTCTTCTGGAATAGCGGCCACATTGTTAGACGGATGCCGTACGGCTCACTCAGCGTTAAAATTGCCATTAAACCTTCAAACTACTGAACAACCGACATGTAACATTTCGAAACACTCCAAAGTTTTAGTAGCATCAAAAATCATCATATGGGACGAAAGCACAATGGCGCACAAACGCGCATTGGAAGCACTAGACCGAACATTAAAAGATCTGCGCAATGACTCGAGATGTTTTGGTGTTGCAATGATTTTATTATCTGGCGATTTCCGACAAACATTACCAGTCATTCCAAGATCTACTGCTGCCGACGAAATAAACGCTTGCCTCAAAGCATCAAATCTGTGGCGATATGTAAAGAAACTTCAACTGTCTGTAAATATGAGAGTTGCATTGTTGGACGATCTATCTGCTGATGATTTCTCGAAGCAATTGCTGACTATCGGTAATGGCCGTGTTCCTGTTGACAAATCGAGCGGTTTGATTTCATTTCCTCCAAATTTTTGCAATTTCGTATCATCAAAAGACGAGCTTATCAACAAAGTATTCCCGGATATCATTACTAACCACAAAAATACTAAATGGTTAAGTGAGCGAGCAATTTTGGCCGCTAAAAATAAATATGTAGATGACCTCAATTTTATAATTCAAAATCAAATCGTATGTACTCTGTATTCATTCAAATCTATCAACTGTGTAACAAACGAAGAAGAAGCCACTAATTATCCAACTGAATTTTTAAACTCCTTGGATGTGCCTGGTTTACCACCGCACAATTTAAAACTTAAAGTTGGCTCGGTAGTCATCATGCTTAGAAATTTAAACCAACCAAAACTGTGTAATGGAACGCGTTTGGTGATAAGAAAACTGATGAGCAATGTGATTCACGCGTCGATACTTAAAGGAAAATTTAAAGATGAGGAAGTTCTTATTCCAAGGATTTCGATGATCCCAACGGATATGCCCTTTGAGTTTAAACGAATTCAATTCCCGATTCGTCTTGCCTTCGCCATGACGATCAACAAATCACAGGGCCAATCCTTGACTATTTGTGGCCTCAATCTAGAAAATGCATGTTTTTCTCATGGTCCATTGTACGTGGCATGCTCACGTGTCGGCAAACCATCCGCTTTATTTGTTCTTGCGCCTGACCAAAAAACAAAGAATGTCGTTTACCACAAAGTGCTTGAATGAAAATCCTATTAATGAATTAATCCGAGTTTTATTTTTTTTTTCCAATATGGACAACATAGTTTTCAATCATTTTTTTCTGACATGAGTTTGAAGTACTTAATTATTATTATTTTTTATTTTTATTCTCATTCTGTATGTATGTTTTCATCATCATTCATCATAATAAAATACTTTTTTGTTTCTATCTATATAAATATATTATTTTGTATCATTGTTTTACGTTCATCAAAGCCTAAATTAGTTCAGCTAAAAGGTAACACGACATTCATTGACTGTTAGGCGGTACGAAGCTCGCGGGGTCAGCTAGTAGTAGTATAAAACCTACGAAAATTCTAAGACTAGTTGTAGTAGTGTGCTTCCTCAACCAGGTTTTTCAACAAAGCCTCATCCCATCCGAACCCACTCATACAGGACGCGGCCAACTACGAGCCGCGCCCTATTCTACAGCACACCCCTCATGTTACTAGGAGACCGCGTCACGTTCTTCTTGATCCACCCAACCAACTAACCAGCGACCTGGTACGCCTTCGAGCCGCTCAGGAAACTGGTTCCCTCTCGACCCCATGCCCGAGCATCACAACAGCTCCGACCCCTCATGCTCACGACGGGGCCCAATAGGGGTCCCCGCCGTTAATTTTATTTGTTTGCTCATTAGCGTATGCTCAGCGACATCTGAGTGACGCTGCATCACCACTCCCCTGAGTGGTGAGCGCCTCATTTCACGACTTGGAAGCCTCCCCGGCTAAAGTCACAAGGCAGAGTTTAGTCAGTAAGAGTCTGACATACCCCTGCGGCCGGCCGTAGGGGATGCATGTAGCATTCTCTGCCTCCACCCCTCGCATCCGGGTGGTGCCCATTCCATCTTTCGGGCGTAAAAAAAAAAAAAAAAAAAAAAAAAAATAAGACTAGTTCATCAGATTTAAACTAACTTCTCATTAGTTCAGGTTGTAGCCTAGCTAGTTAAAATTATTAAACTCAATTATGTACCTGTTCTTAATAATTATGACGAATAATTGAGGTCATTTTCTTATAGGTACCAAACTAAATACAAAGTGCAATGTGATTTCATCGGATTTTGAATTCTTTAGATTAAATGTATTCAACAAATTGACACCTAATCTTTCTATAAATCATTGCGGTTAAACCGTTAATACCTTTATGAAATAAATCAATGACCATCATGTTGAAACTTATAAATTATTGTTTTGCGGTGGACTGCGTGAATACTATTTCATATTTCTAATGGCGCAGCCGATATTGTTAACCGCAGATGACTGATCGATTTACTACAATTGTACCAGTTGTACCTAGAATTTTTAAGAAAAATGCCACATAGTTTATTTAATTTAATTTTTACATAACAAAATTAAATTATCTTTTTGTTAAGAGAGAGAGAGAGAGAGAGATATCTACAAAATAATGATCTTATGTCTAAATAAATTATATTTGACTGCGGTGTTGTCGATTTTAGGTACTTGTACCATGCTTGTACCTATATTAAATCACATGTTTAATCTCCTAGGTAGGCAAAAACATTGTAATTCACAAATATCTGTACCGGAGTTTGGATGTTTAGTATATTTCATATAATCTGTATTAAAAATATCCTATAGGTAACCAGTTAGGTATAATTTAGTTTTCAAAGCATGCAAGTTTTGCTTAATTTGAGACAAGATGTCGTTGTGCAGATGTCTTCCAGATTCAACTGTCTTCTAATCTCGAATAGGTATACATGTTGGTTATGCTCCAGCATGAATGTATATCTACCTATTTGACCATCGCCCTCCCTTTATAAGACTGACAACGTCAAATATAGCTTATGTATCTTGTTTATATTTTAATTTTCGCTACGTGATGAAACTTATAACTTATATGAGCTATACTATAACTCACTGGCATTATCTAGTTCCCAAATTTATGCACTTTTAACCTGGTCTTATGGCAACATTAGAGTATCTAGTTTGCAACTTTGTAATAGTTTATAATTATGAATAATAAATAAATAAAATAAAATAATTTATTTCAGGTAACTTTAACCCATATTGAGCACATAATCAAAGATAACCCACATATCAAAATTTAATTACTTGAAAATTTAAATTAAACCATCCAAAGCAAAGTTAAATTAATTTAAATCAAATTAAATTGTTAAGATTGATTGATAAAATAATATTACACAATTTAGATACAAAAATAATACTGGATTACAAATATATGGATTATATAAATACTGGATTATATTGGTTGTACATCTCAATAATTTTATACACATCCAATTATTTTGCATATACAGTATTACGAGTGTCCTAAATTACAATGGTGAATGTTTTCCGCGCGGTGATTATGTTAAAAGTTAACTGTTAACTGCTTGAATTTATGGAATCACTGCATTATATATAACATTAATAGGCGAGAATTAAACGAGTTTTATCCGTGCAGTCCCTGTTTTATTTCTCACTAGCTGAAACCCGCGGAAAAAACTTTTTTTGTTGCCCAATACACTTTGCTAGTATAAAATTATGTGATCAAAGGGGTAAGCTACCGCCGAGTGCCACTGGAAATACCTTCTGCGTGTGAACTAGATACGCCCGGCAACAGACGTAGGAGGGCCGAGGGGCTGGGGCCGGGGAATTTAAAAAAAAGTGCTAAGCTACTTACACATGATATTCCAATGTTGGTCTAGCAGTTGGAGTCTCAAGGTGTAATAGATATAGAAACAACTTAGACAAAGAAACAAGAATTCGGGCATTAAGTTTGTGATCATGTGTACTGGGTAGATAGTACTAGGTACAGTTCGTGAGGGATAAGCGGAGCTTTGCATTTGTGTGAGTGACCACTTAGTGGTCGAGTGTACACACAGATCCACTTATCCCTCGAGAACTGTACCTACGTAAAGAATCTATAAACTCTATATCTGGACAGTATATTTACGAGTATAACTAGTAGACAGTCGCTTATGTCAATGGTCCGATGACCAAACATATTTTTCCCCTTGGTTTATAAGATTAGTACAAAATACACGTTAAAAATTGACACAGCAACCGACGATGTCAAATTACCGAAATGGGACCAAATAATAGCCCGAATGGAACCAAATTGAAATAGGACCACTTGGGAAGAAGAAGCTTTTAATATTTTTGGCATGCCCATTATGGACAAAAGCCTCGACAAATAAAAAAGGAAAAAAAAAATCAGAAGTTGATTCACCCAGTCCAAAGAGGTAACAAACATACAAAAAACACAGTCGAATTGAGAATCTCCTCCTTTTTTGAAAGTTGGTTGAAAACAAAATACAATACACTCCCATCGGTGTGGAGAGAAACAAACTTTTATAAATTAAAAAACATGCTAGCAAAAAGAAAAATATACCGTTAAACTGCCATATTTTTAAACCGTTATTTTATTTCGAGGTATTATTTTAAATTTAAATGTTAATGTAATTAGTGAAGCGTTGTCAGATAAAATACACTTTTGCTCACGTGATAGCATAGTTTTTTTTCGTTTTTTTTAAATACAGTATTACATACCTACATATTTCCGGGTGTTTATCTTAACCGAAATATTATAAATATTATTCGACTCGAAATACAAAATGGTAACTGATTTTTAACTGGGAAACGTGAGCTTAATAAACACCTGTCTGCCCCTTCGGAGATTAAGAAGTGATTTTGAATTATGTTATTTAATAAATTATAATGAAATATAATTAAAAAACGTAATTGTAACGAAACACATTTTAATCTTTGCAACACTGAAGTAAAAAATATACTCAAATCTTCCTTTGTTTTTTTTTCATTACTCCGGAATAAACAAAATGCTTGTAAACATCTTCATGGCAGCTAATAAAAAAACTCTGAGATATATTTTTCTTTTCTTTGTAAATAATGTATAGCGATGAGATAGCCAGCATTGAGCCACCTTGTTTTAAAGGTTGTTGCAATAAATCCTGTGCTTGCAGTTAACAGCCGAAATAAATTGTCGTGTCTGAAATGTTATGAATAAAATTTTTCAGTGTCCTGTTTCTTAAGTATTTGTATTCTCCACTGCGTTTGATTTAAATTACACCCAATCTATCAGGAGGTTAAAGAAAAGCTATATATTGTATTTAGAATTCCGTAAGTTCAACGAAGTTCTTATAGTTACAATCAATGTAAATTGTCCTAGAAATAGAACGTGGCCGAAGTTCGCCCTGGGGTTATAATTCCGAGGACGTATCCGGGACGCCCGGCCATGGATATTAGGGCAGAAATAATTTAAATATCTACATAAACTGTAAACGGTATTCCTTTGAAGTGGCGAAATGAGGATCAATCCAAATGATAATCTGTCCAAATGCAACTAAGCCGTTATTTCAATTAGGTACTTAAATTACACATAAAAACATAACATAGCATCACGCCTTTTTCCCCGAAGGGGTAGGCAGAGGTGTGCAAACACACCCACATCTCGCCAGCTATGTTAGGTCCCATGTAATAGGGGGCGAGCCTATTGCCATCTACCGGGCACAAGTTCCAGACTCTGGGATAATTATCTAGATAAAATTCTAAAGAGAATTATACATTATCCACCAGACCCGGGAATCGAACCCGAGACCTCGAGTGTGGCAGTCCGTACATAGTACCATTGTGCCACCGAGGTTGTTGGCCACTTAAATTATATTGTAAATATTTACAAAATATAGTTGAAAAGGTTTCTAGAATGCTGGCTGTGTTGCCACCTTAGATAGCAATACTAAAGCTTGAAACACACTGGACTTTCACATTCGACGTATGCCACGCGACGTGGGAAACAGCGACATACTGGTCTTACGACTTACGACGTCTGACGTTTACGTTATCTACGCGCAATGACACTTTAAACGTGTGTGACAGCGTCGTACGCGTGGGATAGCATGGGAACACGCGAATCTGGCGTGGTGACGCGTAAGACAGCGTGGTGAATGACAGTGTGTTTGTTACCATACAAATTGTATAGGCCCAGATCCGGATGTCATAATGCGTGTTATACGTCGCATGTGAAGGACGTTTCACCGTACCTTAATTCTTTCAGACAAGTCAGATAGAATACGTTAGAGAATATTATCTTCTGGCACTTCAATATTAATTGATTATGTACATATTGTTAGTTCTGTAAACTTTGAGTATGTTTCCTCCATTATCTGAGGCTGTATATTATTAATTACAGTATTATACTAATAGCTGAATCCACTTAACAAGATCCTAGTTAAGAAAACACGGATCAGATTATTTTACTCAATACGAATGCCTATTAATTAATAGCAACGTTATTGCGTCATTGCTATTAATTATTAATAATTATTGTAATATAATGTTAGTAAATAATACATTGTGACGAAGTCCCTATCGCTTTTTTTTTTAAATCCGCGGCCCGTTGTCGCGGCCGCACCTACGTCCATTGCCGAGCGCCTCCGGTAGAGACTGAGAGAATTCCCGGTGGCGCCCGGCGGACCTTGGCCACCTGCGTGGCCACTGCGTGGTGGTCAAGTGTTACCCCGCATCTTTGGGGTCGGGTTTTATCCCGCGACGGTGAGTGAAGGCGTGTGTGGGGTGCAGCCTCACATCACGCTGCTCTTCTAGCCTGCCTCTGTGGACGGTGGATTAGCAACCCACCGTCTTGGGTTGCTAATCCATCGTCCTCAGACCCCGATCATGGCGGTCGATGGTCCTGGGCGTAGTCACGTCTGCGGCGTCCTCGCCGCACACTTCGGAACTCAGCGGGGAGGGTACGCTCCCTCACCCTACCGGCCGCCTCCTTCACGAGCATTACCTGCTAGCAGAAGGAAACGGCCGCGTTCCACTGACTCCCGCTAGAGTCCATGGCTCTTAGCATGGTCGCCAGCGAGAGCGTATCTACGCCCAGGCCCACAACGAGGTCCCGGCGCTGACTCGCCCATGCTGAGCATTCCACCAACGTGTGGACTGCCGTGTGTACGCCAGAAGTCTCGCAGTGTTGACACGCGGGTGTGACCTCACGATGCATGCGAAACAGATACTCACCGAAGTCCCTATCGCGGGAGTCCGCCGGTGGTCTATCTAAATTCCTATCCTAATAGGTGTACTGTTATTGGTCTTTCGATACAGCGATTGTGTACGTGCGACACGATAATTGGTGGTTTCCTTTTTAATATCACAATGGACTACCAAGTTGTACGGGTAATCTTTGAATTTTGAAACCACTGCACTTATTCAGAAAAAAATATACCGATACCTAGAAATATTTATAGCAGCTGCTGATAGTTTAAAGCATTAGTTAGTAAAAAGCATTTAGATGCTTTCGAGGGCAGAAACTTACAAAAATTATGTTTGTTTGTATGTGTATTGCGGTGTAAGCTACAAGTCACATGTAATGTACATGGTTGTGGGAGACAATGAAATTGGCTTATTTGTATATTCCTGTGGTTGATAAATAAAATAATAATAATAGACTTGACGATCATTGTCCCGATGGTCGTTTCGGCAAACGGACTAATAGCTAAGAGTCTCGATCAACACCTCACGAGACTCTCGTTAGATTGTTGGATCTAGAGTCAAATTCCGAAGGCTGTTCCTCGACACGTGCCGTATTGTTAGGAGGTTTTTCAGTCTGTAGCTCCGTTACTGGTGGGTCACTACTTTTTATATTTTTTGTATTTGATTTTTTTCTAAATGTATTTAAAAATATATAAAATAAGAATGTAATTGAATATACGAAAAAATAATAATATTATCATCTTGTTTATAAGTTACAATAAGAATTACATTATACATAATTATGTACTAAAAATATTTACATAAAAAAATATAGTTTAAAAAATCCTCTGCGTCATTGCCGACTGGGAAGGTTCCCAGAATGCTGGCTGTGTTGCCACGTTGGATGGCGATACTTATCGATATACGATATACGATCTTTGGGCCAGAAAATAGCCAGCCTTCTGGTCCTAAGAAGCATCGATTAAGCGTTTAGCAATGTCTCTATAAAGACGGCGAGCACTCGGACCCCATGACCCCAGGGTCTCCACCCCAAACGGTTCAAATATGTAATTACCTGCTAGGTTAGCATATTTACGCCGTTTGAGATATTCAGCCGATGCAGCAGCAGCGTCGGCACATCCGGATGTGCTTGGAAGGTGTGAAGGTGCTAAGGTGTCAACGCATGTAGCGTCCCACACCAAAGGCCTTCCCATCTTCCACGGTAGCAACGACATACCATATGGTCTCTTTCCATCGCTTCGTGCTAAACTATTTTTGTACAAGTATTTTATAAGTGCTTTAATTTTTTTTTAATTTCAACAAGAATCAACATTTGCAGTTTCTAGCAGTAAGAACAGTAATAATTATTCAAATCAATACATAACTATGTAGTTGGTATAGGCGTCACGCGAACATCGCGTGTTGGCTGTTCGGGCCATTTCGAGTTGTGTTGGCAGACAATGTGGCAAGTTGGCAAATTAATACGTCAGTTTAAAATTCTTGTACAAAAATTTCATTGTATTTTCTAAATGTATTTATCATGTAATTCATTACGAACATTATGTTGTAGTATGCACTTCACGGTAGGTAGTCCTAACACCTTACCTTTCGTTTGAGTTTGTCTCTTCAAGTACATACCATCACGACTGGTTCTACAAAGAGGTAGGTAGAGGCATGTAATACACCACATTACAAAACAACAGTGGCCTCATAAATCGTTTTATTGTAGTTGTATTTTTAAATTTTATATTGTTTTAATGATTAATGGTCAGTCATTAATAATTCATTTTAGTTAATCTAAAAAACCTGCATAATTTTTCAAAACATTAATATGTAACTAATCCTAAACAAATGTGCAATTTATGTATTCACCAGTGTATATAGGTACAGTTAGTTCATATATTTTGTGCCTACATTTCATCATTATTTTTTTCGGTTCCGCGATTACGTCATTTAAGAACGAATTTTTTTTTTCTGGACTTGTACCGGTAACCTATTGAAATCTCGAATTTCTGTTACCCGAATCTTAAAACCACGAAAACGGTTGGTAGAACTTTTAAAAGACAGATGTAATGAATGACAACTTTTTAAAATTCCCTTTTTAATTTCTCAGATGAATCAATTTCCAGGTGCACTAAAACCAAATTTTCAAAAAGTTTTATTTTGTTTCCCATATTCTCATAATCCAGATATAGTTATACCAGATTCTCAGAATACTTTTTTTTGTTTCCCATCGTACCATTTTCCAAATAAACTATTGCCAGATTTTCATAATCTTTTTATTAGGGGGAACCAATATATAAATCGTGTAATAGAATCGTGTTCCAGCTAAACTATTGCAATAAATAATATTATTTTTTGTTTCCCATGCTAACAATATCCAGAATTATTACTAAATTACCCTACACTATTAACAAAATTTAATAAGCCTCAATTATTTTGTAGGTCTAAAATTTACTCTAAATGATATTATTTTTCTATCTGAACCTCTATATAGTTTTCGTCGAACCAGTTTGCTATATCTTTACTATCTCCTGAAAATAAAAATTGCCAGTCAGTAAATTTATTGTTTTATTTGCCTATTACAGATAGGTTTAAGTGTCAAATTCGACTCGTTAGGTTAGGTTAGAACTGTGACCACCTACGCACGAGCCGAGCGAGCGAAGCGAGCGGTGCCGCGGCAGCGGCCGGCGAGTGCCAGAAACGACTTGCATTAATAGAAAAAAAAGTTGATTTTTAGTAGTTTACCCGGAACTGAACTATATATATAAGAAATTAACCTAATCTAAATTAGGTTAATTTCTTCTTTAAACAAAATAGGTAGGTTAGGTTAGGTTAAAACTGTGACCACCTACGCACGACCCAAGCGAGTGAAGCGAGCGGTGCTGCGGCAGTGGCCGGCGAGTGCCAGAAACGACTTGCATTAATAGAAAAAAGAGATATGTCCCAGGTGAAAGTGACAACTGTGTAATATGACATTTTCATCAAAAAAATCTTGATTTAAAAAATCTGGATATTGCTTTTCTGGATATCAATTAGGTGTATTTCAAAAATTTGTGTTTTAAAAATTGGGCTTTTGTGCATATGGATTACGGTCATCTGGATTTTGTGCATTTAGATTTCGTGTGTCTGGAACTCATTCGTCTGGATTCTAAAACGTCGTACAAATGAATAAATGGGCAAATGAAATTCGGAGTTGCGATTATATGGCAAACAAAACATCGGAATTTTAAAAAACGGGATTATGAAAAAATGTCCAAACGTTTTCGGGATTATGATATTCGGAATATTAAAATTCGGGATTAAGATAGGTAACCCTTGTACCTAGATGGTAAGCTCCTGAGGTTTCCGACGACGACACCGCACTCTACACGTTGGTGGAGTGCCCGGCGTGGGCGAGTCAGCGCCGGGACCTCGTAGTGGGTTTGGTCGTAGATACCCACTCGCTGAAGACTATGCTTCAAAGCATGGTCTCCAGCGGGAGTGAGAGGTGGAACGCGGCCGTCGTGCTCGCGAAGGAGGCGGCCGAGAGGGAGAAGGAGCGTACCCTCCCCGCCGAGTTCCGAATTCAGCGGCGAGGGCGCCGCAGACTCATCTGCGCCCAAGATCATCGACCTGCCGTCCTTATAGAAGTAGGCTAGAAGGGCGTGCTGTGGGGCTCAGATTAAATAAATAAATAAATAATAAATATTTTTGGACATTCTCACACGACGTCATCTAGCCCAAATTAAGCTAATATAAGCTTGTGTTATGGGATCTAGAAGACTGATAAACATACTTATATATTTCTAAATGCATACATATTATACATAAAACAATGGTAAGTAAAATGTTTTAAGAAAAAACTTAAAAAAAAAAAAAAAATATTATATATAGATAATACCCAAACTCCGAAACAAACATTTGTGGATCACACAAATAATTTGAATCGACCCGGAATCGAACCTGGGACCTCAGGGGCGGCAGTCGCATACTTATACCACTGAGCCACCGAGGTAGTCAATTAGCCCAGATTCACTCACAACTCAACGACGCGGGATTCTTATCCCGACCAAACCTCCGAAGAGGCCACACAGGTGGCCAAACTCTGCCGGGCGCCACTAGAAATAACTTCTGGTGCCTACCAGAGACGCCCGGTAAAGGACGTAAGAGCGGCCGCGCTTGCCTGGACTTAAAAAAAAGATGGTAAATTCCGAAGATACTGACCGGATCTTTTTGTGCTTTTTACAGATAGTCAAAGCTTAATTTAGGGCAACAAAAATAAGCTATAACAAATTGTCTGAATTCCATTTCGTGTTAAAAGTATCCCAAGTAAAACATTTCATGTAAGGTGTTGTCAAGACGAGTACGTATTGGTTGCACTGCAAAAAAAGTTGTCAGATCTAATCAAGAGCCAAGCTTCTAACCTAACACATTTTCTCATCTAAGTGTTTAGAGTTCTGTGCAAATCCTACCTAGTTTTAATGTCTTGACAAACTCTAAAACTTGTCAAATAACCTCGTTGTAATTTATCTAAAGGTATCTATTTTCTATATAATATGTAGGTACTTAAATAAAAATTAATTGCCGTTCGTTTGTCGAGGCATTCCTCGATGATCACCAATTTTATCATCACCAAAACGATGATCACCAAAGCTATTCCTCATTGTTCACCAGAGGTGATGATCGTTTAAAATTTTAATATTATGAAAGTTTTCTATTCCTCGATGATCACCAAACAATATCATTGAGATAGTGCAGGGACTATATAAAAAATGTCGACAGAAGAAAACATTCATATTATTATCATACTTTTTACTTGTGTGAACGTGTGATGGAATTGAAGATATTTTTATTAGTAACTTGTATATGGGAAAAATATAACAGTAAGGCGTTATGGTCAAAGTACTACTAAAAAAATGGACAGTTCCAAAAATCAAATGATTGCTCAAGAAAAAAATAATAGAATAACATTATTAATTAATAATATTATTAAGGAGTACGAAAATGGCTCAATTACAATTGGCCATTGTCTAGAGAAATTAAGGTTTTGATTAATTTCTCTAGACAATGTATTTGAATATTTTTTTAAAGAAACAATCTGTGATTATTTATGTTAATTAAAGTAGAGACTTAAAAGAAAGTACATAAAGTTAGTCTTATTCATCATTCATCATTCACCGAGCCTTTTCCCAACTCAGTTGGGGTCGGCTTTCCAGTCTAACTACGATTCGGTTGAATTTCGATATTTTCCGTGAAGCGACTACCTACCATCCTGACCTTCACAACCCATGGGCGATATCGAAGTTCTGTAGTTAGACCGGTCAGATTTTTTATTTAGGGCTCCAAGTACCCCTAATTACTGCCATAGATGTTTGTATGACAACCGGGACCGACGGCTTAACGTGCTCTCCGAGGCACGGAAGGGTTTCAGTGTCTTAAGAAATTGTGACCCATCCTAAGACCGGCCTGAGTCGATGTTGCTTAACATTGTCGGTTACCACTAGACCACAAGCCCCTCAAAGTTAGTCTTATTCAATGGTATAATAAGTCAATACATTTTACAAAACACAATACCTATGCCACTAAACTACACATATACCTACGTTATTTTACTAAACAAAATGAAAATATTTGTATAAGTACTACATGTTAATAAAGTTAATAGTCTTATTCATCAATTATCAAGATTATAATAAATCTGTAGAAGTGAAAATTCTGTATATTGAAAATAAATGGCAGGGGGTGTTACTAGACCGACATCAAACCCAAAACTGTGATTAAAAAATGTTTTTGTCTGTCTGTCTGTCTGTTTGTTCAGGCATCACGCAAAAACTACCGGTTTGATTACGTTGAAACTTTGTATAATTATTCTTTAATATCCTGGGCACACACTGGGTACTTGTTATCCCGCAAAAGTATATACAATAAAAAACAAACTTAATTTTGCAGTTCCATCCCTAGACCCGATTACTGTACCAAACGCAAATAATAAGTTTGTCATAGGTTACTAAGATACTATAATATTTTATCTTAAGATACAATATCGCTCAACAGCTATACATAAAAATCAGTAAATGGTGATCAAGAAAGCTATAACACGCAGGCGCAGCTGCGGGCAACAGCTAGTTCAATATAAATGTTTTCTTCTGTCGATATTTTTTATTGAGCGAAGCGAGCCGAAGGCGAGCGGAGCTCTCAACGGGTGACTCAAATTACGATTTATGTTAAATTGTTTCTCGGCGAATACTCGGCCGATTTCGGATTTTCTTGCACTCATCAAAAGCTTACAGAATTACCCAGGTTCTTACGAAGCCAGAATTTTGAATTTCGATCAAATAAAAATAACTTAATTGATGGTAAACAATTCCCATAGCGTAATGACAAATCCGCCGGGCGCCACTGGACATACCCTCTGCTAGTAACCAGAGACGCCCGGCAACGGACGTTAGAGCGGCCGCGGCCTTGGGCCGCGGAATTAAAAAAAAAAAAAGCGTAATGACAAAAAATACTTTGATAGAGTTATATCGCTTTGAATCAAAACTCGCTTCGCTCAAATATATGCTGCAGCGTAACGGTACGTTTCGCGACTGCGGCGACCTAGTATAGTTCCTGCACTATGTCAATGATATTGGTTGGTGATCATCGAGGAATAGAAAATTTTAATAATATTAAAATTTTAAACGATCATCACCTCTGGTGAGCAATGAGGAATAGTTTTGGTGATCATCGTTTTGGTGATGATCAAATTGGTGATCATCGAGGAATGCCTCCCGTTTGTCTTGCTAAAACTCGAAAACGACTAGACCCATTTACTACTAGGCTAATTTTGGTCTTAAAATATTCGTAGAAGTTCGAAGTTTTAAATTTTCATTATTCTCAGGCGTCACGCAGTTTGCTGGGATAGCTAGTAGGTTATAGATTTGAACTAGAAATTCTTCCTTTGTTCTATTCATCAATCATTACCCTACCGAGAGTATGTTCTTTGGTACACCAACCAAATTACTATTATACTTGAAGTAAGTTTCAAAACTACTTAAAACTCAACCTGAACTCATCTCAAACTCATCACACAATCAAACTGTGATTCACTAAGAATATGTTTAAACTAAGTCATAACTGATTCTGCTTGAAACATTTAACTTAGTTCGCCTTTATATTCGTGTGAACTCTTGGCTTTCAAAATTACTTGTTGTAGTACTACAGGAATAAAATAACGTTAAAGTCGTTATTTTGTCCAAAATTGCAGGTGTATTCTATCTACAAATACGAGTATCACTTCACTGTATAATTTTAGTGCTTCGCAACCGTGGTTGGTAGTGCATCGGCTTTCGACGCAAGTCTCTGATTCGAACCCATGGTCGTATTAAATACTTTGTAAACTACAATTTTTTGTAGAGAATTTCCAAACATTTTATATTTATTTATAAAAGAAAAAACACTCGAGAAATGTTTTCAATAGGTATTAGTGTCTGCTAGTATTAAATTAGTAGATACACAAAGATTACTAAACATTTTTAGGTCCACGGTCCTCGTTTATTCCTGATCTGGATTTCATCCACATCACCTCACACGAGGCACATTTTGTTACAAACCTCCACTGCAACGTATATAAAGCTAGTTGTAGGTAATCGAGTATTAAAACAGTAAACAAGTTCAATTTCCGGAGATAAATTCCAGAAGTCTCTGGGGCAATAACAAACAATGTATTATCCAATACGTCGCTTGCCTTATAGATTTTGTAGGCTAAATAGTCAAGGAGCGTATGTTTCTCGAGCATCGTTAAATTTTAATATTTAAATTTATATTATTTTGTATATTTGTTATTTCGTACTTATAAAATCACATTTTAATCTATGATGAGGTAAACAAAGACGTTTTTTGTGCCTTTTATAGGGTAGACGACGGTCAAGTCAAATCTTTTATTAAATGGTTCGTAGAAAATTTTATGAAATAGAAGCCTATGACGTCACTGTTTAATTTACTGACAAATCAGTTACATTGATGATTAAAAATTAAATAAATATGATGATTAAAACTTATAAGAAAGTTAATTTGATTAAGTATAAATAATAGAAGAATCAAAGAATCAATTTCATTTATTCAGTTTAGGCACATAAAGAGCACATATGAATGTCAAAATTTTATCCCGGCGAACTTTGTATCGCCTCAAATATATATTAAAAAGAAAAAAAGAAGAATATTATAATATTTCATGCAAATGTATGTATTATTAATTATAATTGAAAAACGCGACGGATGGACAGACAGACAAATTGTCGTATTAAATATATAGATAAATCCCATATGAGATTTAAGTAGGAGATCCTAGTGAACCGAAGGGCTTTTTAACGCTGCCTTTTGTCACAATTGCAACGTCGTATGAATATATTCTGAAATTACTTAACATTGTACCAGTTTCTGCAAAACCAACAAACAATTTTAACAGCATCGTATAGACATGACGTATCACTGGCTCCTATACTATAACTAAGGTACACAAGAATATGTTTTCCAATTCAATACGCTTATTCAGGGTACGGTATCTTTATGTAATATTTTGTGGGTAACTCAGAACAAAGAGAATCTTGTATATCCATTGGGATAAACTATATAATTTAACGTTCTCATGCCGCATACTAATTATATTTCTAATAGCTGAAGCCTTATATAGATATCAGGATTAAAGCAGGACTAAAATGTAAGATTAATTTAAGGAAATATGAAATGTAAGAGGTTCTCTTTTGTCACCGTGCTCCGGACGCTTAAAATTTGCATTAAAATTTGTTTTTTATCTGTACTAATAATAATTATAAAACATATATTTTGAAGTAAGCATTGACTTAAGATTTATAAGAGATTAAATGTGCAAAGCCGGGACAGTACGTTAATATAAAATAAATACTACACTATGAGTAAAATATTAAAAATCCTTGATTAAAATCAATCTGCAGCTTAAGCTATAGAACAAAAACGAATAGTCAAAAGTAATGAATATTCGAACTATGAAGGCTGCAAGTTAAATGAGTCTAGAAGGCTGACTTTATCTGAAACCCAGTGTTCCTCTCTGACAATGGAGTTCTGAAATATTGAATATGGCAACTTATATTAATCTTTATATCACAATACCCACGAGTGCACGCTGCGTCATTTGCTTTTGCCATTTCCCAGAGGAACAAAATACCGATGATTATAGCTTTAAATAATATCTTTCTATGTTTTCATTTATTAACTATGTGTGTACAGTGTTTTAGTCAAATTAATCTCGAGGTTAAGCCTCAAATACATATCTGCCACATTTTATATTAAACAAAAGTAATGAACATTTTTAAATAAGATAAAGCTCTTAATTTGAAAGAGATACAATGTAGTCCATTAAAATGTTAAATTTTTTGGGGCTAAGTGTGCAAAAGTCAGAGGATGCTATTTTATTTTTTACATATCAAGGGGTGGAATTTAATTTGCGACAAAAATGTAGTCGCAATTTTTTTTTGCGATGAATAGTTTGCCCGATAGAGCGCGATAACGATTTGCAACCCTTTTTCAAGGTTATCGTTAGGCAGTGTTCCCTTATAAATAAATAAATATTGAAATGTTAATATTGGAAATTATTCCTCGAAAACTCCCCTACAAAAATGCTCTGGTGAATTTTACTGTAAAAAGATCAGAAAAATATTATAACCCCTTAAAGGAAATTCGTTCTCAAATTTTCATCTGCTTTTGTTAATAACTTTGTTGTGTTTAATTCTACGACAAATGTAAATGTAAGTTGTAGAGAATTTAATTTGCAACAAAAATATTGTCGTAAATTTTTCCAAATATAACATTTCAATGGACTAATACGATTTTCGCAAATTCCTCACGAATCACAACTCATGATATAGTGACTCTTTTCATGTACACTAAGTACCTATAAGTATATAGTATGTGAGACAAATATAAAATACAGGCAAATAGGTATGTACATGCACTCAATACGAATTGACATTAAAATTAAGTAAGATATAATATTTGTGACTGAAACTAGGCAGATCCGTATTTTTATAGATCTATGTATATTTGTTCCCAATGGATTCCTCTTGGATCTGTCGGCTTAAAGTTTAATTAAAGATGCAACCTCCTAGAAAGAACTGGGTTAATCCAGTAACAGTTGAGTGAGTGGCAGTTCACTGATAATACTAATTGTTTAACTTTATCTTGGTTTGGACTGGTTTAAATGAAACTTTTAAAATCCTGTCAAAGTATCTTGTTATTTGAAAATGATTGCTTTTAGAATACCAAAATGAGTGCCGTAGGTTATACTCGTATTTTAATATAACCTACGGCACACCGTTTGTAAGGAACACCGTTTCGTCTGATATTATTTATACCTACTGAGCTTTATTTAATAAGTGTAATTAAGTTTTGAAAGCACTTGTACTCCTAAACATTTTCTTGTAAGAAAATTAATCGCAATAATAACGGTCACAAGCGGGTCTCAAATACTTGTCTTTCCTTCAAGGGAGTAGGCAGATGTGCATTATACAAATACGTTTATTTCAAGCTTGGCTCATATTAGTGTAGGTAATAATTTACCTTATATACGTAGGGTAAATCCGGGATACATGAGTAGGAAAAACTTTCAAAAAACTTGAGTTCCCAAATTGTCACTTAAGAATGAATAATGTCAATACGAAGCTTAGACACCCCATACCTCGGTTCCAGCAGGGTGTAGCGCTAAGTGGACGTGTTTTGCTTGTGTGTGTGATTTTCTCATTTAAATATCCTCAGCGAACGGAAAAAGGTTTAGAGGTAAGTATTTGCCGTTGTATAAATTTGTAAGTAGTGATAAATTCTATTACCTTTTTATTTGTATTAATGGAAAGAGTTGATTTGTGCAAAATCTGTGATAATTAGATAAAAAAAATAAGTGACAATAAAAGCTATAGACCAAAACGAGTAATATTCATAGAGATTATTAATGGTATTTTTATCCTTTAAATATTACGAGGACATTACAAAAAGTGGGGCATCTATCCCGGACCTACCCTACTAGTGTTAGATCGTATGCCATCCAATATAGTATACAATACATTTTTCAATATTTTGATTTTGACTTTAAAGATAAATAACCATTCTGTATAGTAGGAGCCTAAATTCCTACAATCTCCACAGTGCGGATAGACCTTATCTTTAATAATCAGTGGTTAAATAATAATGACTTCTCTCTTAACGCTTTGATGGTCTTTAGCGTAAGCGGGATCCTTGGTCTATGCCACCAAATTATGATCACTGGTTGACATCACAACATCCTTATAATAAAATAAAATTAGATTTATAAATAAATTTTAATGCGTAGCTAAAATGTTATCCCCCTCAATTTATAAGCAACAGATAAACATTTTATAAAGCAAATATTCATTTTCCCTGCAAATAAACTAATTGTTGAACGATACTAGTACTTACTAGAAATAATTCAAAAATATGCATCAATAGTTTATTGTGTTTTTTCTGCAAATGCGTCAAAAAATAAAGATTTGCATATCAAAATGCACAGCAAAACCTACTAAAGTTTTAGGGCAATCCGATTTTTTTTAAATGTAGGAATGGTCTTAGATCAATCCAACTTGGATAGGCAAAGGGGCCCTTCTTACATCTATCGGGCCCCAGCGACCTCACCTGCTAGTGGCGCACCTGCTGATTAACTGACTATTACGGTACCCATTTTGTGGCTTCGGCCCCTACGTGGATACCAGGTGGTACAACAGTGTTGGTCCGGAGGGGTTCCTCCGTGCAGCTGTGCTAAAGCCCCCCAAGTAACCCAGCCCAGCCTGGGTTGCGTTAGGGGATCAGCAGCTGCACTGCCGGGCCCGGGGCGGTGTATAGTGCGGCAGGCAGGGGTCCAGTGGGGGCGAAGCGGAGTCTAGTGTGGGTGGTGTGGGTCGATTCGCCGGAGACCCTTAGCAACGGCGTTGCCGCGGCCGCCCGCAACATAGTCATGGGGCCCGCCTGGGACCAACCACCCCAGTAGGCTGCCCCACATGTTGCGCATAATCCTGTTGTGGGGTCGCCGCTCCGGGTGGTAACCGGTGTGGGGTAGCGGCGGCCTTGCATCAGGGGGGTTTGGGAGCCCTTCCGTCCGGCGGGTCGGCTCCGACCTAACCACACGGTTCTAGACGAAGCTAGCCTCTGCACTTTGTCACTTACTGCCGCACCAAATATCGCCCTATCTTCACGCTTCCCCATATTTCACAATGACAGTGCAACAAGATAATAGACGGTACACAGCGGCCCCTAGAAACCCCACAAAGTTGACTTCGTTTAAGGTGGAGTTCGCGAATATCCGCGGACTCCATGCAAACCTCGATACCGTCCACCATCACCTGGAGACGGCACGGCCTTCTGTGATGTTCCTAACGGAGACACAGATACGCTGCCCTGACGACACGTCGTACCTCTGTTACCCGGGCTATATCATTGAGGAACAATTCCGCGATAAAGCCGGGGTGTGCGTGTTCGTTAGGGCGGATGTTTGCTGCCGCCGGTTGCGCTGTCTGGAGAACCCCTCCTACTCCGTCCTTTGGCTGCACGTGGATCATGGCTCCATGAGCCAGATCTACGTGTGCGTCTACCGCTCCCACACAGGGGACACTGGGACAACAAGGCTTTTCGAATACCTCAGCGAGATGGCTGACGATGCGCAGGTGCGGTTCCCGAACGCTGACCTGGTTTTCTTGGGGGACTTTAACGGTCATCACGTTGAGTGGCTGGGGTCCCTTAGGACCGATCATGCGGGACGAACCGCCCATGCATTCGCTCTCTCCCACGGGCTGACCCAGATGGTACGGGGGATCACCCGGATACCTGACAGGTCAGACCACACGCCCGCCTTGCTGGATCTACTGCTGACGAGTCACCCAGCCGAGTACAGTGTGTCGTTACGCGCCCCACTGGGCACTTCCGACCACTGTGTGGTGCACGCCAGCTTCCAAGTGCCACCGCCTGCTCGTGCTGAACAAATGACTCGACGACTATGGCACTACTCGTCGGCAGACTGGGACGGTCTCCGCGATTACTTTGCGTCCGTCCCGTGGAGCCAGCGCTGCTTTGTAGGGAAGGCGCCTTCGGATAGCGCTGCTGCCGTTGCTGGCGAGATCAGTCAAGGGATAGAATATTATATCCCTTTCACTGATGTCGCCGGCATCCGCAAAGCTTGCCCCTGGTTCGGGCGTGAATGTGCCGAGGCTGTCCAGAAAAAACAGTCGGCATATCGAACCTGGGTCAGGGCTCGGGCGGCACGTGACCCGAACGTGAACCGCCTCAAAGCAGCGTACAATAGGACCACTAGGTTCAGCAAGAGGGTATTCAAGAGAGCGGATGCCCAGCGCGTCGCGCGGCTTGGTCAGGAGCTCACATCCCATCCCACGGGCAGCCGTGGATACTGGCAACTGGCCAAAGCTGTAAAGTAAAATTTTTGTCAACCCTCGCTGCCACCACTGCGTTTTCCTGATGAATCACTGGCTCACAAAGCCCAAGAGAAGGCGGACATGCTCGCAGACCTCTTTGCGGCTAATTCCCGGATCGATGACCGTGGCCTGCAGCCCCCCGCCATCGCCAACTGTGGCCACACTATGCCTGATATTGTTATCAATGTGATGTACAGGCAGTGCTGCGGTCACTCGACACGCGGAAAGCAAGTGGCCCTGACGGCATTCCGGCGGTGGTGCTACGAAAATGTTGTTGAGTGGAGTTGTCTCCAGTATTAACGCGTCTGTACCGCCTGTCATACTCTATAGGCCTCGTGCCGGAGGCCTGGAAAGAGGCGAACGTACAACCGATCCCCAAGAAAGGGGATCGATCCGATCCAGGCAACTATCGACCCATAGCTGTCACCTCAGTCATTTGCAAGGTGCTCGAGCTTCTTATCAATAAGCAGCTCATGCGATACCTGGAGGATCACTCGCTAATCAATGATCGGCTATATGGCTTCAGGCCAAAACGATCAACGGGTGACCTCCTGGCATTCGTCACGCATCTATGGGGTGAGGCTATGGAAAAGTTCGGCGAGTCCTTGGCTATTAGCCTGGACATCGCCAAAGCTTTCGATAGGGTCTGGCATGCTTCGCTCCTTTCCAAGCATCCGGCATATGGTCTACCTCCTCAACTGTGCAGCTGAATTGCCAGTTTTTTAAACGAGCGCTGAGTGCGGGTCCTCTGCGATGGCCAGGCTTCTCGCTTCTTGCAAGTGAATGCCGGGGTACCGCAGGGGTCCGTACTGTCACCAACTCTCTTTCTTCTGCATATCAATGATATGCTTTCCCTCGGGAACATTCATTGCTATGCAGATGACAGTACACTGCACGGGAGTTACTCGGTTCGTCCGACGGCGGGGCGATCTGTGATAGAGGAGGAGAGACGACATCTCGTGGGTGATCTCGACCGAAACCTCGACAGTATCTCCCAATGGGGTCACAAAACACAGGCGTGTGCATTTACAGCGAAAAAATCCCCTTTCCTTCCCCTACCCACTCTTCAGAATGCAATATTACCAATGAAGGACAATCTAGACATCCTTGGCATAGACGTTCGTCGAGAGCTCAATAACACAAAATACATTGAGAGATGTATTGGGCTAGCTTCGCGGAAACTAGGAATACAGAACAAGGTAAAGCGATTCTTTACACCGCACCAGAGGTGTCTGCTGTACAAAACGCAGATTAGACCCTGCGTTGAATACTGCTCTCACCTCTGGGACGGCTCCGCGAAGTATTTGCTGGACGCACTCGACGCTATGCAGCGACGCGCTGTTCGCATTATAGACTGTCCGGAGGTAACGGGAAGCCTTGAGCCGCTAGCCCAGCGCCGAACAATTGCTTCCTTGGCCGCGTTTCAACCTGATCCCACCCTCTCCCTTCCGATCCCGAACAACGCGTGCCGGGCAGAGATGTCACCCTCATACCGTGGAAACCGTCTTCGCGAGAACCGAGCGTTTTAAACGATCGTTTCTCTGCCGAACGATGGTGGCTTGGAACGCCCTGCCTGCGCACGTGTTTCCTCCAACATATAACCCTGGGCTCTTTAAGCGAAGCGTGAAGAGGCACATTACTGGGTCGTCAAGTTGAGGGCCACTCTCTATAGTATTCCTGTGTACTGTGAGAGTCGCCCTCAATTGCCAGACGTCGCTTCAGCTTACCATCAGGAGGGTGGCGTCAATTTGTCGACCTAAATAAAAAAAAAAAAAAAAGGTAAGGTTAACTTAGTATTTTTAAATAAATAACTATGCTTCACAAACTTAAATTGCTGCTAAAATTTATATATTTTGAGGTAATTATTTGCTGCGCAATCAGTATTTTTGCTTAGGAAAGGGAGTTTTTTTAGTACAAAACGAAGGTTTTTTGATTAGCAGTTAAATACTACCTTTTAATGGTGGATTGAAAAGTAGTCGGCCTAACACTGATCCATTTAGTTCTAAAAATCAAATCTACCCACATTATTTAGTTTAGTTCAGACCTATTAATTGTGTGAAGTTTGAAACGTGTGCGATAATTAGTTTTAATTTTATAAATTTATTAACAAAGCAATCTGACATCATTTCCGCAAATGGAGCAAATCGAGCAGCGTGCCGTTATTAAGTACCTCCATAAGAAGGGGCTGTCATCAAAAGCCATCCATGATGATATGGTCAGTACATTAGGGGATTGCGCTCTTTCATATTCATCCGTCAAAAAATGGATAGCAGAATTCAAGCGTGGTAGAGAGAGTGTGAAAGACGAACCCCGCTCTGGAAGGCCTTCGACGTCCACTACTGACGAAAATGTTAAAAAAAATACTCGACTTAATTATGGGAGACCGCAGATTGAAAATTAGAGAGCTAGCCGAGATTATAGGCATCTCTTATGAACGTACTCAAAATATAATAGTCAAAGTGTTGGGTTTCCACAAGGTGTCTGCGAGGTGGGTTTCGCGACTGCTTTCAATTGAGCAAAAAAGGATGCGATTGACTATTGAACGCGACTGTTTGGAGTTATTTAAAGCTGATGAATATGATTTTTCAATCGTTTTGTTACTATGGACGAAACATGGGTTCATTACTGTACACCGGAAACAAAACAACAATCAAAACAGTGGACAAGACCTGGTTCACCACCCCCCAAAAAGGCTAAGTCAATTTTGTTGGCAAGTAAGGTGATGGCTTCAGTATTCTGGGACTCGAAGGGTATGATTATGGTTGATTATCTTGAAAGGGGTCAGACTAGAAACTCTGATTATTACTGCACCTTACTACGTCGTTTACGAGAGGAAATAAAAGAAAAACGTCCAGGAATGATCAGAAGAAAAGTCCTGTTTCATCAAGATAACGCCCGTGTTCACACGTCTGTCCAATAAATGGCAGAAATTCACAACTGTGGCTTTGAACTGTTACCGTATCCACCTTATTCACCTGATCTGGCACCGTCAGACTTTTTTCTGTTCCCTAACCTAAAAAAGCACTTGGGAGGTCAAAGATTTTTGACAAATGACGAGGTCAAAGCAGCAGTAGACGCATATTTTGACTCTAAGGAAGAATATTTTTTTAACGGGCTAAATGCTTGGAAGGGAAGAAGATGCATTGAACTTGATGGTGATTACGTTGAAAAATAAAAATATATTTCATTTATTATGTATTTATTTTGTTGGTTAGGCCGATTACTTTTCAATCCACCTATTCATCTGGAAGTATTCTGAACAACGAACAATACTAATTAATCTATACTACTATTATAAAGAGGAAAGATTTGTATTTTTGTGTGTATGTCTGGGAAAGATTTGTATTTTTGTGTGTATGTTTGTAATGAATAAACTCAAAAACTACTGTGCCGATATCAAAAATTCTTTCATCATTAAAAAGCTACATTCACCCTGAATAACATAGGCTACTTTTTATCCCGATAATGGGTTCCCACGGGAACCGGGAACGAGTAAACTAAATCACGCGGGCCAAGCTGCGGCGATCAGCTAGTAAAGTATAAAGTTATACAATCTGTTCCATTTTACTATCACAACTGAAACTTTTAGAAATAAATCTACATACTTCAGATAAAGTTACCGACCGGTTGAAGTTATCTTTAGAGAATAGTTTTGGAAATTTTTGAATAGAGAAGTAAGAAAGTTACAAACTACCTAATGCCCGCGTGGCATGGCTTTTTCTTAGTTAGGTAAGTAGGTACCTACATCGTAATTGTAATTAATGCTAGTGTAAGTGTAATTACTTGGACAATGTAAATCCATCATCATCATCTCAGCCTATCACTGTCCACTGCTGAACATAGGCCTCTCCAATGAGTTTCCAGTGTGACCGGTCTTTTGCCACCTGCATCCAACGAGACCCAGCGGTTTTTCTCATCCCGACCAAACCCTTGAAGAGGTGGTTAAAGTCCGCCGGCCGCCACTGGAAATACCTTCTGGTACCAGAACCGCTTTTTTTACGTCGATTTTAATTTGGTCGTCGGTCCAACTGGTAGGTGGCTGTCCCACACTGCGCTTGCCATTACAAGGTCTCCACTCGAGAATATCTTTGCCCCATCGACCGTTGGAGCTTCGTGCTAGGTGGCCAGTCCATTGCCACTTCAGCTTACTAATCCTCTGTAGTTCAGTGTAGTAACTTTATTGAAATAAGTTAAAAAGTTGTTTTTGGTTTATTTTGACAGTAAATTCGTGAAACAAGACAATTTAAAATATAAAAGTTAAAATGAAAGCAGCCCCTAAGCTTTAGTACAGAGTTTTTGCAAGTGTAATAGGGTGTAAAGGATAATAAATGTTTGTCACCCTATAGTAACAACATACCGTAACTTAAACCATCACAGTTTATCGCGTATGAGCGAAGTTTTTAGTGACAAAGTAATTGCTTCAATTACATAAACATTTGCTGTTGCAAACTACATTATAATAAACCAAAAAGCATTTAGAGTCGATTAGGTGGTTATGTGCGGATTTTTTTTGGATAGAACCGATTTGAACTTGACTAAAACTCGTTCGAACGTTGCTTATTTTTCCGTCTACGTCGCTCCTACGCCAACAATTCATCTGGTCGGCTCCGCTGTGTTCCTTGAAACCGGGTTTTCAAAACGAATTTCGGTTTTGCGATTCACAATAGATCACACCTTGTTACAACCCGGACTGAACATCTCTCAAGTCGCTTTCACCGGAGAGCTTGTGTAGATAGTAGTAGTATTTCCCTGTGCCCCCGAAGATCTGGTAGCCATGCTATGTAAATTATAATACACCTTTGATTCAGTGTGTCTAGTACCAGTTCCTTGCGTTAATTTGCTCGAAATACGTTTTCGCATTTCTCCATACATTTCGCACAGTTAGTTGCTCCCAATCATAACATAGTATAAAACAAAGTCATCCGTTCTGTATGTATGTTTAGATGTTTAAAACTACGCAGCGGATTTTGATGCGGTTTTTGGATAGAGTGGTTCTTGAGGAAGGTTTTTGTGTATGTAATTATCGATAAATAATAATAGATAATATTCTATAATAGATATAACAATAGATAATATTCTTGGACCAAGAAAATTAATGTAAATGTGGGTGTCTTTATAGAATTCTAAATATATCGCAGTTATTAATACATAACTATTGGAAGTTTCACTGCTATTTGTCATTGTGTGTAGATAAATTACCTCATATTTAGGTATTGTGAGACTGACAGGAACCAATTAAATTGAAGAACAATCCAACACAGTACGACGCTAATGGATGTCAAGTTTTGTCTTTATAATGTATGTGCTCACCGCTATTTATGGATTAAGTACAAAACCTGTCGTATTTCTATTATTTATTTGTTGATTTAGGGTGACAGATTATTTTGATGCCGAGTTTAATTAACGCAAGTTAATGTAATCTACCACTTTGATTACTGAAGTGAGACAAACTGAAATACCAACAACTAAGATTACCGAAATAATAACGATTCACACCATTACCGTTTCATTTTTGATAGTGGATAAAATTAAAACTTTTGTCCGCGATATTGTTTGTAGAAATAATTTTAAACCTACCTACTTATTTCAATATGCTAAGAGCTCTTTTTTTTAGCTCCAGGCTGCGGTCACGGCTGCCTTTATCGTCCAGTGTCCAATTACCCCAAGGCAGGATCAACATTTTCATGGCTATTATTTAGCTCACCTATACGCATTTTCACCTACCGGACGTGGTTCTCGCAAATATACTTACCTACTCAAAATGCTCTGACATAACCCCCCTCATTATTACGTGGGACCAAGCCATTGCCTGGCAAAATATGTTTAAGTATGTGTATCTATGTGTGATTAATTATTTTTAACCTAAAGCCACACATCAACCATTTCCACCCATATACCTGTCACAAATAAATCAAAGGGATTTTCATTTGTACAAGTACAATAGAGCTGTCTATAGCCATACCCACATTATCGTATAACCCAGAGTAAATTTCTATTGTCAGGCATTAAGAGATAAGCACACACACATTGAATTGAGCATGCTAAACGTTGTGATGAAGTACTCGATACAGGTGTTTTACGACCTAAAGCTAATAAAATTATGAATACTGAAACCTTTCTCGAGATCCACTCTATCCATTGATGGAAACAGTTTGGTTAGGTTAGGTTAGGTTAGGTTAGGTTTTTTTTTTTTTTTTTTTTTTTTGGTGAGTCAATTGGGTTTTAGTTTCAGGAGTGGCGCTTCTGGTATACGCCTTCTCCTGGAACCGTTTGCAAGTTGATTGTTTAGTTAGTGAAGTGTTTAGATGTTATGTGCCCGTTAGAGTGTTTTAGTTGATTTAGGATATAGGTGATGTGGTGGAGGAGTGAGTTAAGTGTATCTGGGGCAGTTGTAAATAAGGTGGTTGAGGGTTTGCGAGATTATGTTGGTGGGAAGTTCGTGGGGTCATGATGAGTAGGAAGGAGTTGCTTGGTTAGGTTAAAGGTTTGCGAGATTGTGTGTGGTGCAAGGACAGAGGTCGTTGTTTAGGTTTAGTTGATTAGGTTAGGTTAGGTGGGACATCCGCTTTTGTGTGTGGAAAAGTTACACGGGATTAGGTTAGGTTAGGTTTTTTTTTTTTTTTTTTTGTTGAGTCAATTGGTTTTTAGTTCAGGAGTGGCGCTTATGGAGTACGCCCTCTCCTGGAACCGTTTGCAAGTTGATTGTTTAAATGTTATGTGCCGTTAAAGTGTTTTAGTTGATTTACGATATAGGTGATGTGGTGGAGGAATGAGTTACGTGTTTCGGTGTTGTTTGTTAATTTAATTAGGAGAAGGGGGTCTTGAGGATCGATATTGTTGTTTTGGCAGATATGTGTAAATGTTAGTCGTGAAAGTGCGAATCTGGGGCAGTGATAAATAAGGTGTTGGAAGGTCTGCGAGATTGTGTTGGTGCAAGGACAGAGGTCGTTGTCAGTGATGTGAAATCGGAAGAGGTATGATTTGTGGAAGGCATGGTTGGTGAGGAATTGGGTTATTGGAAAGGTGAGTTTGACTTTGGAGAGGAAGTTCGTGAGGTCATGATAGGTAGGAAGGAGTTGCTTGGTGTGGATTGACCCGGCGGAATTTTCGTAGAGTTGTTGTGAGGAGGTGAGAAGGTTTGTTTTGTGTATGTGTTTTATGTATGAAAGAGGTGTGTGAGAGTGGTCTGGTTGTTTGTGCAGGAAAGCCGCAGCTTTAGCCGCCGTGTCAGCTGCCTCGTTGCCAGGGATTCCGGCATGGGCTTTTACCCAGGCTATTTGTATTTGGATGTTTTGGGTTTTGGCAAAGTGCAATTGGCGGAATATGTTGACTGCGAATGTGTTATGGCTGTAGGGATTGGAAAGTTCGAGGAGAGCAGATTTGGAGTCGGAGAAGATGTAGTAGGAGTATGATTTAATTTTGTTGCTGATTATAAATTGACAGACTTTTTCAATGGCAAGCATTTCTGCTTGGAAAACGGAGCAGGAGGGGTGTAACTTGAATTTTTTAACTGTAGGAGAGGTGGAATGCGGACTGAAGGCGACGAAGGCTGCTCCTTCGACATCGTCATGCCGACTACCGTCGGTAAAGATATTACAGTAGTTATCGGTTTGGAGGTCTATGTATTCCTCTGTAGTGAATATTTCCAGGAAGGTTATGGGTTCCCGGAGGGAGGGGTGAAGAAGAGAGGATGGGAGAGAGGGTTTTTCAACGGGGATGTCAAGAGGAAGGAATGATGAGGCGCCACGGAGTTTAGAAGTTTCAATGTCCGAGATGCTTTTAATTTTTTCTGGTAGAGGGGTTAATTGTGCAAGTGTTATTGATGTTATTGTGCTGTTGGTTCGGAAGCCGTGAATTATCTTTATGGCAAATAACCTTTGGAAAGAGAGTAGTTGTTTGACTACAACTTTGTATTCCAGGGCACTGGACCAGACTGATGAAGCGTAAGATATGATGGGGGTGATGACTTGGTCGTAAATTATTCGGATATTATCGGAGTGGATGCCCCAAGTGGGTCTAGTGTAAATAAGGAGCTTGTAGAATATTTGTTTGGCTTTTTCAATTATGTGGTTAGCGTGTTTTATGAATTTTAATTTGTCGTCTATTATGACTCCTAAGTATTTGAGTTCTTTTGTAAATTTTAGCTTTGTGTTGTTCATATGTATGTTTAATTTAGTAGATTTATTGGTGAAGCCTATGATGGTCGTTTTCTCTGGGCCGAAGTGAAGTTTGACATTTTTCCCCCATTCATTAATATGGTGCAGTGCCAGATTAGTTGTATTTTCTAAAGTGGTGAGATCGGTCGAATGTGTTGTCAGAAGGACATCGTCAGCAAATGCTTGTATATGACAGTTATCTGGATGTGGGAGGTCGAGGAGCTCATCCATGATAAGGTTCCACATAGTGGGACCACAGACGGAGCCCTGGATGCAGCCGCGAGTCATGTTTTTGGTGGTTTCGATGTCAGAGAAGGTAAGTCCCACTGTTCTATTAGTTATGTAGCTAATCAGAATGTTATATAAGTTGCTGGGGCAATTGTAATGACGCAGTCTAATAAATATAGCAGGCCACCAAGCATTATCAAAGGCTGCCTTTATGTCCAGTGATATAGTAATTACGTGTTCACCGTGTGATTTATATGATTTAATGGCATGGACAGCGTTTGAAATGGCCTGGGAGGTGGAGACTTGCTGTTTAAATCCAAATTGTTTATTATTATTGAGGTTGTTGATGTTAAGGTGATAAGTGAGGCGATCGATTATTAGCCTTTCTAGCAGTTTGCCAAAAACATTAATGAGGCCAATGGGACGGAATGAGGATAAGTTAGTATAATTAGGTTTGTTAGGTTTTGGAATGATTTTAACGACAGCATGCTTCCATGGCAAGGGGAAGTAGGTTAGTTCAAGGCATCTATTGTATATTTTAGTTAGATAATCGGGAAATTGATTGGCGAACTGTAGGCAAATATCTGCGGTTAAGTGGTCAACGCCAGGTGCCTTTTTGTGGCTCATATGATTTAGGCCATTCAGAATTTCGGTTGTGGTAAATGGAGGTTCAGATGGAGTGAGAAGAGGTTGGTTCATTGAGGATCTAATCGATTGCTGTGAAGGGGTAAAGTCGATGGTGTCATCAGGGAAGAAGTTATCCATTAGGGCATTAGCAGTTTCCAAGGCGTCGGTGGAATAGGTGCCGTCGTTAAGAAGAAGGGTGGATGGTGGTTGTGTTAGTGGTTTTGTTTTAATGATTCGGTTGGTGACTGACCAGACGTTTTCTTTTACTTGTTGGTTGCAAAATTCCTTGAAATGTTGGGTGGATGTGGCGCAGAAGGCTTCGAAGTAAGCTTTTCTAGCAATTTGTCTCTCAGCAATAACTACGTTGAGAGGGAGACCACGTCGTTTGTATCGGGAGAGTTTGTGGTGTGTCCGGAGTGCGTTGGCTTTAAGCTCTTGCAAGTGGTCATTCCAGAAAGGGGGTTTTTTTGGCGCGCCGCGAGTTCGAGGTAGAATACTATCGCAGGCGTGTTGAATGGCTTTTGTGACATCATCTACAAGGGTGTCAAGATCTTGTGTGTTAAATTCGTTGATACGTTCGATGGAAGGCAGTCTCTCGCGGATCGCATCAGTGAACCTATCAATAATTCTATCCCATGATACAGTTGTCGTGTTATATTTGTATGTAGATAGCTTTTTGGTTTTAGTGAAGCGTGTGCTAGTAAATGAGACATAAAAGGTGATGGAATTATGGTCTGAACTAGGAATTAAGTTGAGGTCAACCATCCAATTGGTGATGCTGATGGATGAGCGGTTGCTTGCTAGTGTGAGATCAATAATTGATTCACGTGGTTGATTGTGGGTTACGGTCTGAAATGTGGGTGTGTTTCCTTCGTTATTGATAATTAAATTGTTGTTGGTGACAAAATCTGCGATTAAGTCTCCTCTGTCGTTGCATCTGTTTGAGCCCCACCAGTGGTGCCATCCATTAAAATCACCGCATATAAGGAAAGTGGAGTTGCGATTGTGGTTTATGAAGTCCTCAAGGGTATTGAGGGTGTTGTAGGGATCAATGCGGGGTTCGATATACACGGAAACAAGATGAATTTGGTGATTTGTAAGACTATCTTTACACTGTACAATACATATATTCGAGTTGGAGTGACTGGTGATGCCTAGTGCGGAGGAAATGTTTTTGCGGATGGCTATGGATGCACGGGTGGGACGAGCGGTGGGAAATTGATAGAGCGTATACATCTGGTTATCGAGTTTCATTCGCTCGTTTGTTCCTGTGTAGGGTTCCGTAATGAAAGCAAAGTCAGGTTTGTTATTGTCAAGGTAGACGCAAAGTTCATGTAAAGCATTTCTGCTTTTGCCAAGGTTAATTTGAATGGCGTTGGGTTTTATGACTGATGGTGAGTTAAACAGGGTGTTGGGTGTATTATTGAGTGTACTACTATTATGGTCCATAATAGGTTAGGTTTTTTTTTTTTTTTTTTTTTTTTTAACGTGGTCGGTGATGCATTTACGCACTTCACCGTCTCGCTGCGGGGGGGAGCGAGACGGCTTCGTGTGGGACTCCCGGCCCTAGGATGAAAACGGGCCGGACTACCCACTAAAACCTATCCACGGTGTTTCTCCTTCGCCTTAGCCGGGCCCCCGGATAGGCAGAACCTGCTAAGCGACGGCGGCCCGGCAAAGGGGCGCTCGTTTAAGCTCAACATAGGGGGGGTTTTGCCCCCCCAAACAACATAGAAGCGACGCCCCCGAAACACATAAGGGGCGTCGGACTCCTCAGGGCCTTTCGCGTGAGCGGTGGGCCCCCCGACCCACCGCCCACGGCCCTATCAGTCGGGGGCTTGGGCGTATGCAATACGCCGTCGCCCCCTGACTGGTGCCCGGCGGGGCGGAAGCGTGCGGCCTGCACGCTCCCGTTCCCGCAGGGCCTCTCTCTTTGCCGCCATCACCTCCCGAGCGAAGGAGGCGACGGCGGCCCAACATTCTTCGCTGCCGGCCATAGCAAGAATGACGGCCGGCAGCGAACCTATACTGCCGATAACGCCCGTGAGGGCCAACCTCTGCGTGTCCCAGGCGGCGCACACGACGAGCGTATGCTCCGCCGTATCTACGGCGCCGCCTGCGCAATGATGGCAATCGGGCTCCGACAGGATCCCCACCACTTCCCACAGGAATTTGGCAAAACAGCCATGACCCGTGAGAAGTTGGGTGAGGAAGTAGGTCGGAGCCCCCTGCGCATACTCCACCCACTGGCGGAGCACGGGACCGATGGCCCCCACGAGCACCCGGCTCGCGGTGGGAGCCGCACATCTCGAGGCCCATTGCCGGAACAGATCGTCGCGAGCCTCCTGTCTCCAGCGATCGACCTGCTCCGGCAACGGGCGACCTCCTAGTTGTCGCACCAGGGCGCCCTCCTCGTAGACCCTCTTGAGGACCCCTGCTTCGAGATCCCACGGGGGACTTCGTGCCAAGAGGCACGCCGCCTCAAAAGACACGGTGCGGTACGCCCGTGCAGCCCTCTGCGCCGCGATCCGCTGCGGTCGTCGCAGCTGGACCACGTTCGCGGCACCAAGGGCATCCGCCCAAATAGGCGCTCCGTAGAGCGCCTTGGAGCGCACCACACCCTCGTAGAGGCGGCGGCAAGCACTTCCCGGTCCCCCTTTATTGGGGAGCAGCCTACCGAGCATCCCGGCAAACGTCACCAGCTTTGGTGACAGCCGCCGGAAATGCTCGATGAACCCCCACCGGCTGTCGAGCAAGAGACCCAGATATTTAAGGGTCTTCCCGACAGCGATGGAGGTGCCACTCACCACAATTTGGGCATCCCGAGGGGGTCTCATCCGAGGCCCATGGAAAAAGATGGCCTCGGACTTATCGAGGGCCACCCTGAGGCCGAGCGCCCTGATGCGACTGACGACCTGGGCCGTGCCTGCTGTGGCAAGCACGGCAGCGTCTCGGAAAGTGGGTCCTCGCGCGGTGACAAGGGTATCGTCGGCGTAACAGAGTACGCCGACGCCCTGAAGAGTGGCACCGCGCAGGACCCAATCATAGCCTACGTTCCACAGGAGCGGACCCAGCACCGACCCCTGTGGAACACCACACGACATTTGCTTGCGGACAACGGCCGACCGAGCCGGGTAAGTGATGGCCCGGTCGACGAAGTAGTCCGCAAGGACGCGCCTGAGGTACCACGGTACGTTGTGGTACCTCAGCGCTTCGGCAATTGTTGGCCAGGGGAGGGTGTTGAAGGCGTTGGCTATGTCGAGCGACACAGCCAACACCACCTGCCCCTGGCCAACGGCATCGTCGACGCTGTCCCTGAGTCGGGACACGGCGTCGAGGGTGGACCTCCCGCGACGAAAACCGTATTGGCCACTACTTAGATTCGGCCCCGCCCCCTCCAGATGCCCGACGAGACGCGCAGCGAGCACCCGCTCGAAGAGCTTGCACATCTCGTCGAGCAGAACGATGGGGCGGTAGGCCGACGGCGACTCCGGGGGACGCCCGTGCTTACGAAGCAGCACGAGCTTCCCCGTTTTCCATCGTCGCGGGACCCTTCCGGACGCCAAACAGTCCGACATCAGGGACAGCGACTCTTCTTCAATTTCCGGCATGACGAGGCCGACGACTCGCCCAGGGACGCCATCGGGACCAGGGGCGCGATTCCTGAGTTTTAACTTTAGGACCGCCACCCCCAGTTCAACGTCGGATACGGGCGGGACGGCCTCGTCATCCGGCACTTCCCGGCTTGGTGCCATACAGGGAGGGACCCACTCTTCCCGCGCAGGGAAGAGGGAACTGACCACTTCGTCTACAAATTGGGGCTCGAGAGAGGTAGTGAGGGGGGGCGCCCAAGGTTTGAGCTTTTGGCTCACAACCTTGTAAATGTGCCCCCATGGATCCCCATTTAAACTCTCGAGCCCCTCGTTCCAGGCTGCACTCTTGGCTGCCCGGATTGCCGAGCTAAAGGCCGCCCGAGCGGTCCGGTACGCGGCGAGCAAAATCTCCTCCTGGGCAAGGTCTCTCTGGCGCCTCCCGCGACTGCGGGTGTACCGTCGCTGAGCTGCGTGACAGGATTTTCGCATCTCACCGAGGTGAGGCCGCCACCAGTACACCTGCCTTCGCGGGGGTACCGGCCTTGCCCTCCGCATCGCCGCGTCGCAGACGCGAGTCATCGCACTGGCGAGATTCTCCGCCCTCGCGTCCACGTCCAGACCGTCGACATTAGGAGCGGCCCAGCGCTCGACAATTGCCGCCTCTCTGGCCAGCTCCCGATCCAGCGTGTTCAGCCGCCACCGGGGTCCCTCCCCTGCAAGGGGGCGATCAGTCACCGCAGGGGCGACAGAGGGAGCGGCGACAACGTCGAACCATATGTATCGATGGTCCGACAAGGTCTCCACCCCCTCGATCACTCTCCACCCCCGTATCCGGTCCACCAGGGCAGAACTGGCAAACGAAAGATCGACGATTGAACTACCCTGGGGCCGGACACAAGTGTGGACCGCCCCCCTGTTTAACAGCACCAAGCCAATTGACACCGCCCACTCTTCCAACACCTCTCCCCTAACATCGGTCGCCGGGGAACCCCAAACTTGCGAATGGGCGTTGAAATCCCCGATGACCAAGGCAGGGGTGGGGCGTACGTCCGCCAGCAGGGTCTCGACTTCGGCCAGCACCAGTTCGAACTCGGCGAGACTCTTGCTGGGGGAAATGTACACCCCAACTACTGCGAAGCCACCCATCAGGGCTAAAACACAACCACGCCCCCTCAGCACTCTGCTGAAGGGGGACGCGCCGACCGCACCCTGATGGGCGACTATGGCCACTAAGCCGTCGCAGTCGCCAGCCCAGTCGCTACGATCGCGGACCAAATACGGCTCGCTGACGACGACGACGTTCGCCTGCCACTGTGCCATGGACTGCATTAGGACATCCTGAGCAGCGACACAGTGGTTGGCGTTGGCCTGCAGTAGAGAGATGCTGGCCATTTAAGATTGGGCGGTGTCCATCCTCTCCTCAATCGGCGGCGAAGACTGAGTGGTTGCAGCGGATTGCGCCACACCACGTCTTCTGCCACCGCGGCGTCCCCGCTTTCGGGTAGCCGCATCACATGTTTTGGTGCCCAGGCGGTGGGCAGCCGGTGCACTATCTGTGGAACAGAGGGGGCACCTGGGCTCCAAAGAACAACCGGCTGCCTTATGGCCCGGTTGTCCACACCGGAAGCACAGCGCACTGCGATCAACTTCGCAAGTGCACCGTGCTCCGACATGACCCGAGTCCAGGCAGCGGAAGCACCGCTGGACGCGCAGCTCCAGGATGGTGGCGCGAACACTGGACCACCCGATCGTGATGCGGCGACCATCGACCAATTTCCTTGCAGCCGCAACCGGGCACTTGACCCAGCAGGTGCTCTGACGACCTGGTGGGCAAATAATTTCACCCACCTTGACACCACCCACGCTGCAGCCACCGACTTCAGCCACAACTGCAGCAACTTTCTCCTTAGTGGCGGTGTCGCCAAGGCCTGTGATGCGTAGCTCCGCACATTTCTCAGGCCTGGCGACCCGTACCACATCCTTCCCTAACGCCGACCGGAGCTTTTCCGCTAAAGCGTCCGCCTTCTGATCTCGTTCCGCACCGCTTACCTCGAGGATCTTTCCCCCAGTGGCGGCGGCGCGGAAACGAAGGCCGTCAATGCCGAGGCTTTTGAGGTTAACTAACCTCTCGGCCTCGGCAAGTACGCTCGCGTACGTCATCCCCGACTCCACCGCACCCTGCTGCAGCGTGAGTGTCACTGCAGCAGTGCGAGGCGTGCGGGGTTTTGGGACGCTCTTCTTCTTCGTTTCTTTGGCTGGCGCCGGGGCAGCTGCGGCCTTTGTTTGACGTCCGGCCACCACATTCCACGCCTCAGTAAGAGGCTGAGGGGCAGTTTGGGGGGGAGGAGGGTGCACTTGCCGAGCAGCTGCGGCTTCTGCTGCCGCAGCGCTTACTCTTTTCGCCCTCTTCTTCTTCTCCTGGACAACCACACCCGACGATGAGGACGGGATTGAGGGAAGAATAGGACCGGCCACCGAGGCGGCGACAGGTGCCTCCCGACTTGAGGCCGATTGCGGAGGACCTTTGGCCTTCCGTGTGGGAGCTGACATAGAGGAGCCAGCCGCAGCGGAACGCGAGGCGCGTGCTGCGTTCCGTGCATCCGCAGCCAGTGGAGGACGTACTGGCACCTCAGGGGGCAGGCGGTCCACGACCCCGGCGAGGCGCGCGTCTATCATGAAGCCGATCTCATCGCGCGTCATCGCCGGGGCGAAAGAGGCCGCTGCTTGTTTTAGGCCCTCCATCTCCGCCCTTAGGGCTATTAACTCCACGTTGAGGAGCACCACCTCTTCTGACTCTGTGCGGGATTTCAACTCCCGCACACTTTTTATAATGGTGCTTGCGGCTTCCCTGAGGTCCCGCACGAGTTGACCTTTTATTTTATTTGATTTGACGGCGACGGTGTTGATCACCGCCACCGCCTCCTCAATCCCCCCAGTCAGCTCCTCAGATGTCTGAGCTGTTACCGGCTTCTCCGGTTTCTCCTGTATTGGTGGCCCCACTGAAGTGGGGACACTTTTAAAAAAGGAAGCTTGCACTTCCTTCCTGTAGGCCTCTTCTGCAGCCTCCTCAGATGCGTGCTCCTGCGCCGCAGCGTGCTTGGCCTTGGCCTTGGCCAGACCAACGTACATCCCTGTAGAAGGGGGGCGCCCACGGCCCCTCTTGGAGGCTGATCCGGGTCTGCTGGGACTAGACACAGAGGAGTCGCTCAAGCAGTGCATCTCCTCCTCTTCATCATCACTGAAAGTGACTGACCCCGTAGGCATTTTCCGCCTGCGGAAGAATCTAGAGGTCAGTGGTAACGGAGACGCGGAACGCGAGCTCACTTCCACCATGGTGGCCTCACTATCGGCGTCTGAGATGACAGCCGTCTCTTTAGTTGAGGGCGTTGGCGAAACGCTGCAGCGAGACAGCGTGACGCGCGCCTCTTTCAGTAACAGGCCCCGGAGTGGACTTCGGGACCTAGTGTATTCAGCTAGTACCTCTTCGTTTATTGTTTTTTTATTGGTTGTTTTATTTAAATTTTCCATGTTATTCCCACGAGTATGAGCCGACTTAAAAACGACTCCCTGGGTGACGCTCATCCCAGGGAGCGGGATGAATACTGTGGGGTGCTCCAGGTGCCCCACAGGTTTTCACGACTTCGCTGTCGGGTTTTAAAGACTTTTCCCTGTCGCGGGCCGGCCAATTAAGGCAAGCCCTTCGGCCCCCAGAACCACGGCGTATCCAACTGGCCACCAGTTGGGTTGTTGTCGACGATCCTGAGGGTTACGAAACGCGAGAGGGATGGCTAATCCCTCCCAACTCCGACGCTGGCACGAATGCCTGTAAGCCCCTGCGCGAGCAGAGGGCCTACACGTCCGTCCCCATGGGCCTTGCAGGCCCATACGCCCCGACCCCCTCATGGGGTCCTCTTGCCTGTTAAGGCTCGGCTCGGGTGAGGCCGACCCCACCATAGCTCCCTAAGGAGCTGACGAACAGCGCGCCGTTGCCGCGACAGAAAAGGTAAAGGAACAGAGACAAGGAACGAAAGATGGAAGAATAAACAAAAAGAAGAGAAGAACAAAGAAAACAACAACGACGCCGCGGGCCTTGCAGGCCCGCCATACCACGACCCCCCTCATGGGGTCAGCTAGCCCTGAAAAGGGCTTGTCGGACTTGGTCAATGGCTACCAGAATCCTCCGAGGAGGACACCAATAACCATTGTCCAGGGTGCACCAGCGTCCCGGCTTCCGTTCCCTCCACCGAAGTAGAAAGGACAAGAAGCAGGGCTAAGCCAACGTGGAGGTTATCCGACCGCACCCCATAATAGGTTTATTTTTTTTTATTTTTTTACGTGGTCGGTGATGCTTTTACGCACTTCACCGTCTCGCTGCGGGGGGAAGCGAGACGGCTTCGTGTGGGACTCCCGGCCCTAGGATGGAAAACGGGCCGGACTACCCACTAAAACCTATCCACGGTGTTTCTCCTTCGCCTTAGCCGGGCCGCCGGATAGACAGAAACTGTTAAGCAACGGCGGCCCGGCAAAGGGGCGCTCTTTCGAGCTCAACACGGGGGGCCTAACCCCCCCCCAATCAACATAGAAGCGACGCCCCCGAAACACATAAGGGGCGTCGGACTCCTCAGGGCCTTTCGCGTGAGCGGTGGGCCCCCCGACCCACCGCCCACGGCCCTATCAGTCGGGGGCTTGGGCGTATGCAATACGCCGTCGCCCCCTGACTGGTGCCCGGCGGGGCGGAAGCGTGCGGCCAGCACGCTCCCGTTCACCCCATAATAGGTTTTTTTTTTTTTTTTTTTTTTTTTTTTTTTTTTTTTTTTTTTTACGTGGTCGGTGATGCATTTACGCACTTCACCGTCTCGCTGCGGGGGGGGAGCGAGACGGCTTCGTGTGGGACTCCCGGCCCTAGGATGTAAAACGGGCCGGACTACCCACTAAAACCTATCCACGGTGTTTCTCCTTCGCCTTAGCCGGGCCGCCGGATAGACAGAAACTGTTAAGCAACGGCGGCCCGGAAAAGGGGCGCTCTTTCGAGCTCAACACGGGGGGCTGACCCCCCCCAAACAACATAGAAGCGACGCCCCCGAAACACATAAGGGGCGTCGGGCTCCTCAGGGCCTTTCGCGTGAGCGGTGGGCCCCCCGACCCACCGCTCACGGCCCTATCAGTCGGGGGCTTGGGCGTATGCAATACGCCGTCGCCCCCTGACTGGTGCCCGGCGGGGCGGAAGCGTGCGGCCTGCACGCTCCCGTTCCCGCAGGGCCTCTCTCTTTGCCGCCATCACCTCCCGAGCGAAGGAGGCGACGGCGGCCCAACATTCTTCGCTGCCGGCCATAGAGAGAATGACGGCCGGCAGCGAACCTACACTGCCGATGATGCCCGTGAGGGCCAACCTCTGCGTGTCCCAGGCGGCGCACACAGCGAGCGTATGCTGCGCCGTATCTACGGCGCCGCCTGCGCAGTGATGACAAACGGGCTCCGACAGGATCCCCACCACTTCCCACAGGAATTTGGCAAAACAGCCATGACCCGTGAGAAGTTGGGTGAGGAAGTAGGTCGGAGCCCCCTGCGCATGCTCCACCCACTGGCGGAGCACGGGACCGATGGCCCCCACGAGCACTCGGCTCGCGGTCGGAGCCGCACATCTCAAGGCCCATTGCCGGAACAGATCGTCGCGAGCCTCCTGTCTCCAGCGATTGACCTGCTCCGGCAACGGGCGACCTCCTTGTTGTCGCACCATGGCGCCCTCCTCGTAGACCCTCTTAAGGACCCCTGCTTCGAGATCCCAAGGGGGACTTTGTGCCAACAGGCACGCCGCCTCGAAAGACACGGTGCGGTACGCCCGTGCAGCCCTCTGCGCCGTGATCCGCTGCGGTCGTCGCAGCTGGACCACGTTCGCGGCGCTGAGGGCATCCGCCCAAATAGGCGCCCCATAGAGCGCCTTGGAGCGTACCACACCCTCGTAGAGACGGCGGCATGCACTTCCCGGTCCCCCTTTATTGGGGAGCAGCCTACCGAGCATCCCGGCAAACGTCACCAACTTTGGTGAAAGCTGCCGGAAATGCTCGACGAACCCCCACCGGCTGTCGAGCAAGAGACCCAGATATTTAAGGGTCCTCCCGACAGCGATGGAGGTGCCACCCACCACAATTTGGGCATCCCGAGGGGGTCTCATCCGAGGCCCATGGAAGAAGAGGGCCTCGGATTTTTCGAGGGCCACCTTGAGGCCGAGCGCCCTGATGCGACTGACGACCTGTGCCGTGCCCGCAGTGGCGAGCACGGCAGCGTCACGGAAAGTGGGTCCTCGCGCGGTGACTAGGGTATCGTCGGCGTAACATAGTACGCCGACTCCCCGAAGAGTAGCACCGCGCAGGACCCAATCGAAACCAATGTTCCACAGGAGCGGGCCCAGCACCGACCCCTGTGGAACGCCACAAGACATTTCCCTGCGGACTACGGCCGACCGGGCCGGAAAGATGATGGCCCGGTCGACAAAGTAGTCCGCAAGGACGCGCCTGAGGTACCACGGGACATTGTGGTACCTCAGCGCTTCGGCGATAGTAGGCCAGGGGAGGGTGTTGAAGGCATTGGCTATGTCGAGCGACACAGCCAACACCACCTCCCCCCGGCCAGTAGCATCCTCGACGCTGCCCCTAAGCCGGGATACGGCGTCCAGGGTGGACCTCCCGCTACGGAAGCCGAACTGGCTATCCGACAAGTTCGGCCCCGCCCCCTCCAAATGTCCGACGACACGTGCAGCGAGCACCCGCTCGAAAAGCTTGCACGTCTCGTCGAGGAGAACGATGGGGCGGTAGGCCGACGGCGACTCCGGGGGACGCCCGTGCTTACGAAGCAGCACGAGCTTCCCCGTCTTCCAGCGTCGCGGGACTCTTCCGGACGCCACACACTCCGACATGAGGGACAGCGTCTCCTCTTCAAACTCCGGCATGACGAGGCCGACGACCCGCCCTGGGACGCCATCGGGACCAGGGGCGCGGTTCCTCAGCTTAAGTTTTAGAACCGCTACCCCCAGCTCGGCGCCAGAAACGGGCGAGATGACCTCGTCATCCGACGACTCCTGGCTTGGTGCCATTCGGGGGGGGGACCACTCTTCCCGCGCAGGGAAGAGGGAGCTGACCACTTCTTCAACAAATTGGGGCTCGAGAGACGTAGTGAGTGGGGGCACCCAAGGTCCAAGCTTCTTGCTGACGACCTTGTAGATGTGCCCCCATGGATCCCCATTTAAGCTCTCGAGCCCCTCGTTCCAGGCCGCGTTCTTCGCGGCCCGGATTGCCGAGCTAAAGGCCGCTCGAGCAGCCCGGTACGCGGCTAGCAGCACCTCCTCCTGGGCAAGGTCTCTCTGTCGCCTCCCGCGACTGCGGGTGTACCGTCGCTGAGCTGCGTGACAAGTTTTTCGCATCTCAGCGAGGTGAGGCCGCCACCAGTACACCCGCCTTCGCGGGGGTACCGGCCCTGCCCTCTGCATCGCCGCGTCGCAGACGCGAGTCATCGTACTGGCATGATTGTCTGCCCTCGCGTCCACGTCCAGGCCGTCGACATTAGGAGCGGCCCAGCGCTCGACAATAGCCGCCTCTTTGGCCAGCTCCCGTTCCAGCGTATTAAGCCGCCACCGTGGTCCCCCCCCGAAAGGGGGGCGTTCAGTCGCCGCGGGGGTGGCCAAGGGAGCGGCGACGACGTCGAACCATATGTATCAATGGTCCGACATGGTCTCCACCCCCTCAATCACTCGCCACCCCCGTATACGGTCCACCAGGGCAGAACTGGCAAACGACAAGTCTACAATAGAACTACCCTGGGGCCGCACACAAGTGTGGACCGCCCCCCTGTTTAGCAGCACCAAGCCAAGCGACACCGCCCAGTCCTCCAACGTCTCTCCCCTAACATCGGTCGCCGGGGAACCCCAAGTCTGAGAATGAGCGTTGAAATCCCCGACGACCAAGGCAGGGGTGGGGCGCACATCCGCCAACAGGGCCTCGACTTCGGCGAGCACCTGCTCAAAATCGGCGAGACTCCTGTTGGGGGAAATGTACACCCCAACTACTGCATAGCCGCCCATCAGGGCTAGAACACAACCATGTCCCCTCAACACCCGGCTGAAGGGGGACCCACCCTGACGGGCGACGATGGCCACTAAGCCGTCGCGGTCGCCAGCCCAGTTGTCCCAATCGCGGACGAGGTACGGCTCGCTGACAACGGCGACGGTCGCCTGCCACTGTGCCATAGACTGCATCAGGACATCCTGAGCAGCGACACAGTGGTTGACGTTGGCCTGCAGTATAGAGACGTTGGCCATTTAAATTTGGGCGGTGTCCATAGTCTCCACAGACTGGGTGGTGGGGCTGGACTTTCCACCACCCGTCTTGTTTCTCCGATTCTTGCGGCCTCCCCGTTTCCGGGAGGCCGCATCACATTTCTTGCTGCCCAGTGAATGGGCAGCAGGTGACCCCTCTGTTGAGCAGAGAGGGCACTTTAATTCCGACGATGGGCAGCCGGCCGCCTTATGGCCCGGCTGCCCGCAACGGAAGCACAGTGCACTGCGATCCACTTCGCAAGTGCACTGTACTCCGACATGCCCCGAGTCCAGACAGCGGAAGCACCGCTGGACTCGAGGTGCGAGGAGGGTGGCCCTAACGACAGACCACCCAATGGTGAGGCGGCGGCCGTCCAACAACTTCTTGGCCGCCGCAACCGGGCACTTCAGCCAGCAGGTGCCCTGCCGGCCGGGTGGGCAGCTGATATCGCCCACTTTAACGCGGGTGACGTCACTGCCACCGACTTCAGCCACCATGGCGGCAACCCTCTCCTTTGTGGCGGTGTCGCCAAGGCCTGAGATGCGCAACTCTGCGCATTTCTCAGGTCTGGCGACCCGAACCACTTCACCCAGCACCGACCGCAGCTTATCGGCCAGGGCGTCGGCCTTGGCATCTTTGTCCGCGCCGCTCACCTCGAGGATCTTTCCTCCGGTGACGGCGGCGCGGAAACGCAGACCGTCTATGCCCAGGCTCTTCAAGTCGATTTTATCTTCAGCCTGGGCCAGCACGGCCGCGTAGGTGGTCCCCGTTTCCTTCGCGCCCTGCTGCAGCGTGATAGTCACTGCAGCAGTGCGCGTAGTGCGGGGCTTTTTGGAGCTCTTCTTCTTATTTTTGGCCGGTGCGGGTGCTGAAGTCGCATTGGCCTTTTTCGTCTTTGCAGGGCGCGCCGCCACTACATTCCACCCCTCAGCAAGTGGCTGAGGAGCAGTAACAGTTGGCGGTGACCGCACCTGTCGAGCAGCTTCGGCCTCCTTTGCCGCAGCGCTCATTTTCTTCTTCCTACTCTTCCTTCCAGTTGCTAGGTCCACCCCGTCAGCAGTGGAGGAGGAAGGAAGAGCAGGGACAGGCCGGGAGAGTGAGGCCACAGGAGCAGCGGTAGGCCGACTGGGACCCGGTGTTGGTTCCGAGGAGACGGAGACGGCAGCACGAGCTACACGCGCGGCGTTCCGCCTGTCTGCCGCGAGTGGAGGGCGCAAGGTCGGCTCAGGGGGTAGGCGGCCTACAACCCCGGCGAGGCGTGCGTCGATCATGAATCCGATCTCATCGCGCGACATCGCCGGGGGGACGGAGCCCGCTACCCGTTTCAGGCCCTCCATCTCGGCCCTCAGGGCGATGAGCTCGCCCTGCAAAATCACTACCTCCTCGTTGACTGTGCGCGATCTCAGCTCACGAGCGTTGTCGAGGATTGTGCTCGCGGCATTCTTGAGATCGCGCACGAGTCTGCTGTTCATCTTGTTACTTTTGTGGGCTATAGTGTTAATTATGCCCACAGCAGACTCAATGGTCCCAGTCAGCTGCTCCGACGATTGGCCCGCTACCGGGACTGGTACGTTGGATGGCCCCGGTAGGATGGTGTCCTTCTTGTGTAAGGCCCTCACCTCCTCGATGTGGACCTCTTCTGCCAGCTCCTTTTCGGCTTGGCGCTCTTCAGCAGCGGCAAGGTCGGCCTTAGCCTTGTGCAGGCCAACATACTGACCTGTCGTGGGAGGGCGCCCGCGGCCTCTCTTCGCGTTCGCGACCGTCTGACCACGAACGGGACTCCTGTGGGAGTCATCCGAATCCCCCCCATCCGACCCCGAGTTCCGGCGCTTGCGCCAGAAACGGGAAGTGGTGGGGAGGGGGGTGGGGAGGACGTAAGATGACCCCATGGTCGACCCCACAGTCTCCATGGAGACTGTGCTGCTGTCGGTGTCCGACAGCTGCAGGTCTCCACGCAATCCCTCCAACGTTGACGTCGATGACGTCAACAATGTCGGCGTGTCACACCTGGAGAGTGTGACACGCAGCTCCTTTACAGAAGCTAAATCTTCGGTAGTGCTTGTGTGGCAAGCATCCTTTGGTGTTTTAAATTTTTGGTAATCCATAGAATTCCCACGAGTAATGGGGCATAGGGGGCACTACCGGGCGAAGCCCCACCCGGCAGCGGGCTATTACATGCGGAGGTCGCCAAGGTATCCGCCGGGTTTTAACGTGCTTTCCTTCACGGATTTTTGTATCGGGTATCACCCTCAGGCCAGCCAATTAAGGCAAGCCGCCTTCAGCCACATTGCGCCGCACGTACCCTATAGACCGTGAGACAGGGGTCGTTGCACGACGCAACGTGGCTGGCCACGAGAGGCTGGTCAGGCCTCCCCGACGCGACCTTTCGGTCACGTCCGTCCCCATGGGCCTTGCAGGCCCATACGCCTCAGGTGAGGCCGAAAACGACCCCACCATAACTCCCTAAGGAGCTGACTGCAACACCGCCCTCAAACGCCCCTCTGAAAGCAGAGGGGGTGGAAGGCGGGTGGCGTGGCACTCAGGCGTCCCCAAAAATGGAAGAGGGGAATGCGCCTGCCGCCAGGTGTCGGGATATTGGTACATTTACTAACAGTCGCAGCACAGACTACTGCGGTCATTAGTGAATGCTCCAGGGTGCACCAGCAAATCCGGGTTGCACTCCCCCAGGCCAAAGCCCGAACGAGAGCAACCAAGACCGCCCACGTGGAGGTTTCCCGACCGAGCACCCCACCCCATAATAGGTTAGGTTAGGTTAGGTTTTTTTTTTTTTTTTTTTTGGTGAGTCAGTTGGTTTTTGGTTTGAGGAGTGGCGCTAATGGTATACGCCTTCTCCTGTAACCGTTTGTAAGTTGATTGTTAGTGAAGTGGTTAGATGTTATGTGCCGTTAAAGTGTTTTAGTTGATTTACGATATAGGTAATGTGGTGGAGGAATGAGTGTTTCGGCATCGTTTGTTAATTTAATTAGGAGAAGGGGGTCTTGAGGATCGATGTTGTTGTTTTTGCAGATATGTGTAAATGTTAGTCGTGACAGTGCGAATCTGGGGCAGTTATAAATAAGGTGGTGGAAGGTTTGCGAGATTGTGTTGGTGCAAGGACAGAGGTCGTTGTCGGTGATGTGAAATCGAAAGAGGTATGATTTATGGAAGGCATGGTTGGTGAGGAATTGGGTTATTGGAAAGGTGAGTTTGACTTTAGAAAGGAAGTTCGTGAGGTCATGATAGGTAGGAAGGAGTCGCTTGGTGTGGATAGAGCCAGCGGAGTTTTCGTAGAGTTGTTGTGAGGAGGTGAGAAGATTTGTTTTGTGTATGTGTTTTATGTATGAAAGAGGTGTGTGAGAGTGGTCTGGTTGTTTGTGCAGGGAAGCCGCAGCTTTAGCTGCCGTGTCAGCTGCCTCGTTGCCAGGGATCCCGGCATGCGCTTTTACCCAGGCGAATTGTATTTTAATGTTTTGGTTTTTGGCTAAGTGCAATTGGCGGAATATGTTGACTGCGAATTTATTATGGCTGTAGGGATTGGAAAGTTCGAGGAGAGCAGATTTGGAGTCGGAGAAGATGTAGTAAGAGTAGGTTTTAATTTTGTTACTGATTATAAATTGACAGACTTTTTCAATGGCAAGCATTTCTGCTTGGAAAACGGAGCAGGAGGGGTGTAATTTGAATTTTTTAATTGTAGGAGAGGTGGAATGAGGACTATAGGCGACGAAGGCTGCTCCAACAACATCGTCATGCCGACTACCGTCGGTAAAGATGTTACAGTAGTTATCGGTGTGGAGGTCGATGTATTCCTCTGTAGTAAATATTTCCAGAAAGGTTATGGGTTCTCGGAGGGAGGGGTGAAGAAGAGAAGATGGGAGGGAGGGTTTTTCAAGGGGGATGTCAAGAGGAAGGAATGATGAGGCGCCACGAAGTTTAGAAATTTCAATGTCCGAGATGCTTTTAATTTTTTCTGGCAGAGGGGTTAATTGTGCAAGTGTTATAGATGTTATTGTGCTGTTGGTTCGGAAGCCGTGGATTATCTTAATGGCGAATAATCGTTGGAGGGAAAGTAGTTGTTTATTTACAGTTTTGTATTCCAGGGCACTGGACCAGACAGATGCGGCGTAAGAGATGATGGGGGTGATGACTTGATCGTAGATTATGCGGATATTGTCGGAGTGGATGCCCCAAGTGGGTCTAGTAAAAATGAGTAGTTTATAGAAAATTTGTTGTGCTTTTTCGATTATGTAATTAGTGTGTTTAATAAATTTTAATTTATCGTCAATAACGATTCCTAAATATTTAAGTTCTTTTGAGAATTTTAGCTTTGTGTTATTCATATGGATGTTAAGTTTTGTTGATTTATTGGTGAAGCCTATGATGGTTGTTTTATCTGGTCCAAAGTGAAGTTTGACATTTTTACCCCATTCATTAATTTGGTGCAGTGCAAGGTTAGTAGCATTTTCTAGAGTGGTGACATCGGAAGAGTGTACTGTAAGAAGGACATCATCAGCGAATGCTTGTATGTGGCAGTTATCTGAAAGGGGGAGGTCGAGGAGCTCGTCCATGATGAGGTTCCACATGGTAGGACCACAGACGGAGCCCTGGATGCAGCCGCGAGTCATGTTTTTGGTGGTTTCGATGTCAGAGAAGGTAAGTCCCACTGTTCTGTTAGTTATGTAACTAATCAGAATGTTATATAAGTTGCTCGGGCAGTTGTAATGTCGCAGTTTAATAAATATAGCAGGCCACCAAGCATTATCAAAAGCTGCCTTTATGTCCAGTGATATTGCAATTACGTGTTCACCGTGTGATTTATAGGATTTAATAGCATGGACAGCGTTTGAGATGGCCTGGGAGGTGGAGACTTGCTGTTTAAAGCCAAACTGTTTATTATTATTAAGGTTGTTGACGTTAAGGTGGTACGTGAGGCGATCTATTATCAGTCTTTCTAGCAGTTTGCCAAATACATTAATGAGACCAATGGGACGGAATGAGGTTAAATGAGTATAATTATTTTTATTAGGTTTAGGAATGATTTTAACAACGGCATGTTTCCATGGTAACGGGAAGTAGGTTAATTCAAGGCATCTATTGTAAATTTTAGTTAGATAATCGGGAAATTGATTGGCGAACTGTAGGCAAATATCTGCGGTTAGGTGGTCAACGCCAGGTGCCTTTTTGTGGCTCATATGATTTAGGCCATTCAGAACTTCGGTTGTGGTAAAAGGAGGTTCAGATGGAGTGAGAAGAGGTTGATTCATTGAGGATCTGATCGATTGTTGTGAAGGGGTAAGGTCGATGGTGTCTGCAGGGAAGAAGTTGTCCATGAGGGCATTAGTAGTGTCCAAGGCGTCGGTGGAATAGGTGCCGTCGTTGAGAAGAAGGGTGGATGGTGGTTGTGTAAGAGGTTTTGTTTTGATGATTCGATTAGTGACTGACCAGACGTTTTCTTTAACTTGTTGGTTGCAAAATTCTTTGAAATGTTGTGTGGATGTGGCACAGAAGGCTTCGGAGTAAGTTTTTCTAGCAATTTCTCTTTCAGCGATAACCTCATTGAGGGGAAGACCACGTCGTTTGTATCGGGAGAGTTTATGGTGTGTCCGGAGTACATTGCCTTTAAGCTCTTGCAGGTGGTCATTCCAAAAAGGGGTTTTTTTTGGCGCGCCGCGAGCTCGAGGTAGAATAATATCGCAGGCGTGTTGAATGGCTTTTGTGACATCATCCACAAGGGTGTCGAGATCATGTGTGTTATATTCGTTGATATTCTCGATGGAAGGCAGTCTCTCACGGATCACATCAGTGAACCTGTTAATAATTCTATCCCATGATATAGTTGCGGTGTTATAGTTATATGTAGAAAGCTTTTTAGCTTTAGTGAAGCGTGTGTTGGTAAATGAGACATGAAAGGTGATCGAATTATGGTCTGAACTAGGGGTTAAGTTGAGATCAACCATCCAGTTGGTAATGTTTATGGATGAGCGGTTGCTTGCTAGTGTGAGATCAATAATCGATTCACGTGGTTGATTGTGGGTTACGGTCTGAAAAGTGGGTGTGTGTCCTTCATTTTTGATTATTAAGTCGTTGTTGGTGACAAAATCTGCAATTAAGTCTCCTCTGCTATTGCATCTGTTTGAGCCCCACCAATGGTGCCATCCATTAAAATCACCACAGATAAGGAAGGTGGAGTTGCGGTTGTGGTTGATGAATACCTCAAGGGTGTTAAGAGTGTTGTAAGGATCATTGCGGGGTTCGATATACACAGAAACAAGGAGAATTTGGTGATTTGTGAGACTGTCTTTACACTGAACGATGCACACATTAGAATTGGAGTGACTGGTGATGCCTAATGATGAGGAGATGTTTTTGCGGATGGCTATGGCTGCATGGGTGGGTCGTGAGGTGGGAAATTGATAGAGTGTTTACATCGGGTTATCGAGTTTCATGCGCTCGTTTGTTCCTGTGTAGGGTTCCGTGATGAATGCAAAGTCAGGTTTGTTGTTATTTAGGTACACGCAAAGTTCATGTAAAGCATTTCTGCTTTTACCAAGGTTAATTTGTATGGCGTTGGGTTTCAAGATTGTTGATGAGTTAGACAGGATGTTGGATGTATTATCGTGTGTGCTACTACTAATACTACTATGGTCCATAATCAGTCCTGGAACGAGTGCGTGCAGTCATATAGATTTTCCTTGGGCAGGTATTTGAAGTCGCACTGTGGTCTAATTTATCATGACTCTTGTTGCCTTTTTCTTGTTGAACTTTGCAATTGTAACATTTAGATTTTGTGAGGTCGTTCTTGTTAGTGCAGTCTTTGTACTCGTGACCAGAGTCAGAGCAATGGGAGCAGTTAATTTCTTCAGAAGTGCAGTGGTTGCGAGTGTGTCCGAATTTCAAGCATTTGAAGCATTGTAAAAGAGGAGTGAACTCCTCCAAATGGACTTTTTGATGGTCCACATTTAGCTTTTGTAGGTTGACGATAGTGCGCCAAAGTGGCGGAGATACCATAAAGACGGCGTTGTAAAGGGACCTATTTCTGTTTCCTCGTTTGAATTTAAAGGTGATTTCGTCGGTGTTAAAGTTGTTTTGTTTTGTTATTGTTTCTGTTAGTAGTTCTAATGGGATGGAGTTGGAAATGCCTTTAACTATTATCATTGGTTGCAATTTTTTGCCAGGTTCGGCCTGAAGGTTGGTGGTTTTGTTAATTTTAGTAAGGGCAAGGTCCCTTTGCTCTGTTGTGTCGAATTCAACGCGAATCTTATTATTGCTGACGTTGGTAGTCCTGGAGGGCGCAAAGTTAGTGTCCTTGAAGGTAACACGCTGCCGGAAGTGTTGTAGAGTTTCAGTAGAACTTTGCACGTTGCTGGTGGAGGTGACGATTAGGGAGGGTTTGGTGGAGGGAATTTTGGGGGTTTTAGGGCGCGCGGGGGAAGTGAGGACCGAAGAGTAGAGGGGTTGGGTGGGGTTAACTGCATTATTCGGTATTTGTCTCATTTGTTTCACCGTGCTACAGACATCCCTAAGCTGTTGTTTGACTGGCATGAGTTCAGTGACCAGATGGTTTTTTATAACAGAGGTGATAGTGGAGATGAAATTGCTACTCAAGCCCTCACAAGATTCATCGTTTGGAATGAAGTTTGTCGTAGGGGTTGGGTTGACTGGAGAGGCCATAAGGTGTAACTTCTGTAGGTCACTAATGGTGTCAAAGATTTGAAGGATCGCCGCCCTGTCCTCCTTCTTCAGGCTTTTGCCTCTGGTGAGCAGATTACGTGCGGTTTTAATATTTTGAGTCAGCTTATTGTGAAATTCAGCAGTAGGTGAGTCGGTAAAAGATGATAGTGAGGGGGATTGAGGGGAAATAGGAGGAGGTGAACGCGGTCTTAAAAGGGTAGGGACAGATGTATTGAGTTGATCACAGTTGGAGGATAAGGGAATGAGGGGCTGAGAAAGTGGAAGTGGGGGGGCAACGGGTTGAGAGAGTATGGGGCAAGTGGGGAATGAAGGTTGAGTGCTAGTTTCAGAGCTCTCATCGTTTGAGAGTGCTAATCCTGCCACTGTAAAGGTGCAGTCTAAATTAGATTTTTCCGGTGGTTTCCCTGGCGGTACTGCTTGTGGCCGAAGCTTCCTCATGGGTTGGGGGCTCTTAAAAAGCGCCATAGTGGTTTAACAAATTGAACAGAGAAAACAGATAGACGAATGTAAGTAAAATGACCTTCGAAATAAGTATAAGTTAATATATATATATATTATGTATATTTGCAGTCAAAACGAGGAGATTAAAGTTAAAGAATTTATAATTATAATAATAAAATAAACAAAATAAAAATTTTAGTCTGTCTTTTGGTATATTTTACCTACGGCGACCTTCCAGTGCTCCGGATCTAGGAGTCTAGGTCCCTGAACGAGAAAACAGGGCGGGTGGGCGGGCGATCGCACGCAGTTTTTTGCGATTTTCTCGGAAACTATAAGACCTAGAAAAATAAATGATACGTCTAAAGATAGGTATTTAGACGGGCTATATTGTGACGTAATAATAATATTTGGTGTAGTATAAAAAATTGAAATTATAGCACTTTGACTGTTTTTGAGGCACCAAGTGTACCACAAAAGTGAAGTTTAATACAACTAAATATCAACCTTTGTCAACAAACGGGGTGTCCAGAGAAAGGTATTGAGATGAACTTTAATATGAGATAATAAAAAGTCTAGGTCTAGAACAAAATTTGGATTAAACAATTCTGAAACTACTATTTGGTACACCAAGTGCACCGCGAAATGAAGATTTCTGCAGCTAAATATGAGTTTTTACTATTGAAGTCTGTACCGCCAGAAAGCGCCTCTGGAGAGGTATCTAGCGGTATAGATGATTTGTTTAAAATTTGAGGTTTTATTTGTAAAATTTACGGTTTTAAATAAAAAGTTAGGGTTAGGTTAGGTAAATATTTTTAAAAACGAGCGAATCCGGGCGAACGTTATATGTATGTAACGGGTGCGACAAGAAGATGTCAAAACTGTAAAAAATATCGATGTAGGTCAAAAACTGAGAGAGTTATGCTGTCAAGAAGGTTAAAAATTCGTTGGTTAGGTTAGGTTAGGTTAGGTTTTTTTTTTTTTTTTTTTTTTTTTTTTTTTTTTTTTTTTTTTTTTTTTTTTTTTTTTTTTGTTGGAGCACGCTCTGTTGGGCGTGTGGTCCGGCTGCGTGATCCCTAGACATTTATCACTCTAGGACCTTGTTTGCTTCATTATGCATAATTTTTTATTAATTAGTTAGATATCTATTTTAGTCTTATTATAATTTTCTATTTCATATTTATGTACGTTTCTGTTGTTATATATTCTATTATACCATACATTCGGTTACTTAGGTATTATTTTTTCCTTTAATTCTGGGTTTCTTTAACTTTTGAGGTTTATCACTATTTCTTTGTATTTTATTTTTTACTGAGATTGATTAATTTTTATTTAAATTCTGTAATTTCCTCAATTATTTTACTTTGTTCTACACCAAGGCGCAGAGTATGTTGCAGTTTTGCATGACTTAGTTTGCTACATTGCAGTCGCCTCTGCGCCTCGGTGCAGAATTTTGCCTATAGTACTGATTAAATTTTATTTGAGAGACGGAGTTTTTTGCTGTACTGTTTCCAACTGCACTTGACACACCAGATATTGGGACCCTAGTTGCTATTGTGTTGTGCCCAAGCCACCACGAGGCAAGCGCCCACAGCGCATTTTCATTGTCTCCCTCATAGTAGAGAGAGACTGCAACGTTTGCTTGTCTCCGGCTTGCATTGACTACAATGTGGTCCAGGAGACCAAGTCGTGCATGTACTGGGTAGCGCCGAGGAGCTATGCCAAAATCTGTGTGGGACATCAGCGGGGCGTGCGTTTTATGTCCACCAATTACCTGTGGCCCCGGGGCCACCTTAGCAATAAGCCACTGCTGACCTTGCCATGGTGTCCCATTTCCTCCTAATCGGACATGCGGGGTCAAAGGCGTTATGAGCTGTGTCGGGACACCCCGCCCGTTTGCAATTGCAGCACGTGGGGGACCCACCCCCAAGTTTTTCCTGGCACTCATCCTTGCGGTGGGGTCCACCACAGTGACTGCACACGTCGACTTTGTCCCGACACAGCTTTCTGGTGTGTCCGTAGCCCAAACTTCGAGAGCACTGGACCAGAGGTGAATGGTCGGTTAGGTTAGGTTAGGTTAGGTTAGGTTAGGTTAGGTTATGAAAATCAGTGCAGTAGTTTGTAAGTTAATCGCGATCAGACAGACAGATGAACGCGGTGGACGATTTGATTTATAGGTAATACAGTCAAGACCCAAAAATGCATTCCAATTATTACAGCGCAATAACTTGACTGTATGCTGATAGTCAGACTGGAAGCACTGATTCTATATTTTCATGATATGTAACATATATCCTGACACAGATGTACAGAGGCTCATTACATGGGTGAACTATGTACCTATCTGTTGGAAAATAGAAATGTAATAAATATTATACTATATTGGACCTATTCTCGACGTCTGCAAGAACAGATTCACTCATCAAACATATAACAATAGATCTTAGTTTTATCCTTGGTTAAATTAATACTCTTTTATATTTTAAACAATATTACGTAAATTTTAGTTCACTGGTTACATAAGTTTAGTTCACGAGCATAAAACAAGTATGCGAAGGTCTACAATTTACTTAGTTTTATATACCAACACCATCCCTCATGTCTTATCTGGATTTCATCCACATCGCTTCACGCGCGTTTCGCTTCATACACATAGTGCTGTGTATGGAACAGATAGGTAAATCGTGTATTAAAACGGTAAACAAGTTCAATTTCCTGAGATACATTCCTAAATTCTCTGGGGCAATAACAAACAATGACTTTTCCAATACGTCGGTATCCGATAGCATTTGTAAACTAAATAGTAGTCTGGGAGTATGGTGCTTCTGATTGTGTACTTCTTACGCGTATGGATATAAAATAAACAAATCTATTAGTAGGTTATTTTTACTCGAGTAGTTTCAAGCAGACTTCGTGTTAGTGAGATTAATAAACTTTTTGTTTGTGTGGTCTCAACTGCAAGCTCTACCACAGTGCCGACAACCGAAACGAATAGTGTTCTACGCTTTCAGTTTTTTTAAATTCTGGCATAATAAGTTCACTTTTTACCTTATGTAGGTAGGTACTTACCTATTTATTTAAGCACCTGCCAACTTTAATTACAAGTCGCACATATTATATTACCATATTAAAACACTTTGATTTTATAGTTTAACATTTGTTCTACCTTCTTCTTCTTTTTTTTTAAACGTGGCTCCATCGATGTTCATCGATGATTTCGCCAATGTCAAGGTAATGCTTGATTAGTTGATAGTCCCACACATACGCACTAGTAATTCCTAAATAGCTCCAGGTACAGGACAAGAAACGTTGTTCAGTATGTGAGTGTCTGTGAACCCGATTTTTGCAAAACGCCGATTTGTTCTTTAAAAAAATTACGATGACATTAACATTCGAACTCCTGCACTACAAACAAAGTACAGAAGAATATGTTTTCCAATTCAATACTCCTGTTCAGTCAGTGGATACATAGGTAATCTATTGTGGGTTTTTAGAACAAAGGAATCCTTCCGTACCCTAGAAATAACTAATTAGGTACATTACTTTTTAGTAATAAAGTAACTAATCAAGGCACCCATATGGTCTTGACGCAAAACGTCACGAAATGTCACTTTCACAAAACGTCATCTGGGCAGGTTCGCAAAATCTCATATTCTCATAACGTCTCTTTTGCACAATAGTCAACCTCACGAATATTAAAAATAATGCAATGGTAAGTAAAATATTAAAAAAAAAATATTTTAAACTTTTTAAATTTGTAATAGCATTGTTTTCCGCAGAATTAAAAAAAGACAACAAAACGTCGACAATTGTTTCGCCTCTAAACGAGGTATTATCAAGACTGTCTCAGAGAGAACAGCAAAAGTTGTGGTTAGAACATATTTGCTTATAAGTAAACGTGTGCAAATTTCATTATCGCGATGTAGGATTTTTCACAATAACTAACGTGGGTAGAAACCTCAGATCATGCTAACTAAGTACCAAAAATAGGTATTCACCAATACAAGACTTTATCTTCTTAATTTTTAATTTTTAATAAATTGTGTAGAAATGCCAAATGACACATACAAACCAACAACCAACTAATGTGTCCGTCTGTTTACAACCAGATTAAGTAAGGGAGACGTGTGAAAATCTATTTGTTCATTGAGTAAGGTGTCCGCATCTCTTCTAACTATTTCTAGCCTTTCCCAAACACTCAGCTTGAACCCTTTCTCACATAAGCGTAAAACTTTAAAGGTGTTACTATTGTTCAAGGGTTGACCAGTGTCAAGGAGGTGCTTCGCGAAGAGGGACTTCTCGGGACAACCGTTGCGGAACGCCGCCATATGCTCCTTGTATCTGATCTCAAAGGACCTGCCAGTCTGCCCCACATACTTCATATCACATCCATCACAACTCAACAAATAGACACCCGATCTGCGTGAAACCGACACCGAGTCCTTGCCATTACACAGCTCCCTTAAGGTGTTCTGTGTTCTAAAAGCCACGAATATCCTATTTTCCCTCATGATCTTAGCTATACTCAACGAGACGGGACCCACGAACGGCAAACAGGCAGTGTACTTCCTAGGTGGATCTTGAGTTGGATGCAATAAATGAAAGCTAGCATTTCTGCGTTTTTTACTTAGTAATGAGTGGACCATTCCTACGTTATAGCCATTACTGTGTGCTATATAACTCATGAATACCATTCCTCCTAGTAATTGAAAGGTCTAAGAAATTGAGAGTGGAATCTGACTCCTCCTCTAACGAAAAATCAATTCTAGGGTGTACTGAATTCAACTTGGAGACGAGGATGCTGAGTTGACGCTTTGTTCCCGTCCAGCAGATGATAATGTCATCCACGTATCTAAAGTAGTACAAGACATGGACGTTCCCAACTATGTGGTTAGTCTCGAACGCATCCATAAATATTTCAGCTATTAATGGGCTCAGTGGCGACCCCATCGATAAACCACTTTTTTGCAGAAAAAAATTGTTGTTAAACTGAAAATAATTCTGTGTCATACACAATCTTGTTAGGTTATAAATTTCTTCTATTTTATTAAAATTGATCCTTTTGATTGTTAATTTGTGTTTTAAAATATCTAAGACTTCATTGTAAGGTACGTTCGTGAACAAACTTTTCACGTCCAAAGATACGAGTTGAGCTTTGGACGGTAACTTTATATTTTTGATTTTGTTTATGAGGTCAGTACTATTTTTTTTAAAAAATATTGCGTTAAAATCTATTGCTTCTTTAATGATTGTGTTCAAAAACTTCGACAAATTGTATGCTGGAGCACCCCTGTATGCGACAACAGGTCTAATCGGGCAACCTTCCTTGTGTATTTTTGGAAGGCCGTAAATTTTACTTACTATTGCCTCGGTGGCTCAGTGGTATGAGTATGCGACTGCCGACCCTGAGGTCCCAGGTTCGATTCCGGGTCGATTCAAATTATTTGTGTGATCCACAAATGTTTGTTTCGGAGTTTGGGTATTTTCTATGTATAATATGTATGTATTTAGAAATATATAAGTATGTTTATCAGTCGTCTAGATCCCATAACACAAGCTTATATTAGCTTAATTTGGGCTAGATGACGTTGTGTGAGAATGTCCAAAAATATTTATATTTATTATATTTATTGCTTTGTCATGGATTTTCGCCGAGTAACGCCAGGTTCCATCCAATATTTATTAAAAATAATGTTTAAGTTTTTTTCCTTTTTTAAAAGTACACAACGAAAAAAAGTGTGTGTGTCAGCTCCGACGCACGACTGGAGTTTACTCCTTAAGTACGAGTATCTAACCATAACAAATTAGAAAGTTGCGCACTAGAGGTGCGCACCAAAAACGTGACACGATTTTCGTTACTTGTTAGTAGGTTTTACTCCTCGGATTTTTCTCATACCGGGCGCCTTATATATGAAAATCGATTCTTAAGGAGTAAACTCCAAAAAATTAATTCAATGTAGATTTGTGCAAAGTTTGGTGGAGATCGCATAAAAAATGTAGCTGGAACACATAATACAGACAGACATACAGAAGGACAAATACAAAATTGTCCAGTCTTGAAATGTAAAGACGCTTCTCTCGCTCGTAATTTCGTTTCGTAATTTTTAGGATTCCGTACCCAAAGGGCAAAACGGGAACCCTATTACTGAAACTTCGCTGTCCATCCGTCTATCTTGGGCTGTATCTCATGAACTGTGATAGTTAGAAAGTTAAATTTTCACAGTGGATGTATTTTTGTTGCCCCTGCAACAAGAAATACTAAAAAACAGAATATAATAAATATTTAAGGGGGCTCCCATAAAACAAACGTGATTTTTGCCGTTTTGGTACGGAACCCTAAGTGCGTGACATCCGACTCGCACTTGGCCGATTTTATTTGATTGTTGTTATTTGTTTGAACATAATTCTGTTTCAAAATATTATAAAACTAGCCGCTAGATCGCCGCAGCTCCGCCCGCGTGATTTAGTTTACTCGTTCCCGGTTCCCGTGGGAACACATTACCGGGATAAAAAGTAGCCTATGTTACACAGGGTGAATGTAACTTTCCAATGGTGAAAGAATATTGGAAATCGCCACAGTAGTTTTTGAGTTTATTCATTACAAACATACAAATCTTTCCTCTTTATAATAGTATTTTATAAAATAGTAAATATACAGTTTTTATTATTACAAATCACAATACCGCAAGTTTTAAAGCAATTTATATTGTAAAATGTAAATTACGTAGCTACGTACGTAATTACTAAAACAACATAGGTAGGTACTTCGTCAGTCTGAATTCAAAACTAAACCATAATTTAAATGCATAACTTTTATGATTTGTCCTGCGCTTGTTAACTACTTGCGATGTCTGACGAAACTTTGAGATTTTCACATTCATTTGAGGTAAAAGTTAGTAGGAACTTTAATAAAAAAAAATTGTTGTGAACAAAAACATTTACTGATAGAATTTTTACACGATACTGTGTAAAGTATTAAAAGTAGATAGGTACTTCTTCTTTTCTTTTTTTAAAAACGTGGCTCCATTGTTATTATAGATGATTTCTTTGGTAATGCTTGATAGTCCCCACACACACACAGAAGAACTAGATATTCCAAACTAGCTCGAGGTGCAGGACAACATAAGAAACGTTGTTCGGTATAAGTGAAAGTCTGCGCCAGAGGTAACCTAAAAAACCACGCACTCAGCAAAAATCGAACTCCCACATAGGTACGTTGCTTGTTTATACCTTATACGTTGGTCACACTATAAGTTTTGCGTAACTTAAAAAAACAACATGTTAAAACCAAAATATTATGTTTATTGCTTTTCAAAATACTCTCCTTTACATTTTAAACATTTTTTCATGCGATCGAACCATTTTTTAAAACAGGAGGACCACAGATTTGTAGGCATGTTTTCTACGTGCTGATTGAACGCTATCACTGCCTCTTCGGAAATGGTAAAAGTGAAACCGCTCATCAAATCTTTGATTTTGGGGAAAATACAGAAAACACAGGGTGCTAGGTCGGGGCTTTGCGCAGGATGGGCGACGAGTTGTACTTTTTCGGAAGCTAAAAATGACTTTGTTTTGTTGGCCGTGTGTGAAGAAGCGTTGTCATGATGTAGGAGAACGCGGCTTTTGGGTCGTCTTTCGCGAACTTTTTCTAACACCCTGGGTAAAAAAATGGTAGAATACCACTCGGCAAACACTCTTTTGATCTTCAAGTGAAATTGTACAGATGGGACCCGTAGCTGAGAAAAAAACGCGATCATTTTTTTACCAACGTTTCTCGCCTGCCTCACTTTTGTTGGCTTGTTCTCGTTTTCAAACACCCATTCACAAGATTGCTGTTTTTTTTTCGGGTTAAAAACAATAAATCCACGTTTCGTCTCCTGTGACAATGTCATAAACAGCATTAGAAAGTCTGTGCTCGTACTTCAGTAGCATCTGTGAGCACCATTCCACGCGAGCCCGCTTCTGCTCCGCTGTCAGTTCATGAGGGATCCAACGACAACAAAGTTTCCGAACTTTCAATTCTTCGTGTAAAATTTTCTGGATTTGACTCATACCAATCCCCAATAGTCCTCGAATTGTCTCATAGGTAATCCGCGGGTTTTCTTTAATTAACCGCTTAACAGTAGCCACATTATTTTCGTTGACGGCAGTTGAAGGCTACCCTTCACGAAATTCGTCATGTAAAGAAACTCGACCTCTCTCAAATTCAGCAAACCATCGCCTCACGGTGCTCAAACAAGGTGCTTCTCTCTCAAAAGCATTTTGAAGACGAGCGGCACAGTCATGCGGAGAGAGAGAACTTTTAAAATCATAAAAAATCATCGCTCTATAGTAGATTGTTAACCAAGGAATGAAAGCATCCCATTTCTGACGAGATATTTTGGCTTGAACGTAGTGAGAGCGCCTATAGTTGGAGGCAGAAATGGGTGTTTTCACCCGAGTTAAGCACTCTACTTTTCATTTCGGAAACGAGGAAAGCAAATAAAAGTCAAATAAAACAAATAGAGATTGATCACGTATCAAGTATTGTACGTCCCGCCTTTTTTTTTAAATTTTTGTTTTCCATTCGCACTTTTTTCAGGGCAGGCAAGTCTTTTGGTCATACCGCCTTGTCATTAGTTATATTTTTCCATACAATATGGTCTTGAGTTTTTTTAATTACTTCAGTTAAATTTATACGCACATATTTTTTTGAAGCGCTATAGAGTTTTTATATGATATAACGCGTTACGGCGGGTGATTTAGTCAAGTCTCAACCTTAAAATACAGGACAGTTATACCTTAACTGAGTATAACTGTCCAAATTATTATTGTTTGTGCTAATTACGTTTTTTTTATTGTAACTCAACTCTTTTTTTGTTTATGACCATTCAATAACTAGAATGTTGTATTGACTTAATCGAACTTTGGCTGTATACGTTTTTGCCATTGCCTCAAGATGTGCTGATATTTTTTTTTTACTTTTCCGCCATAGGGCCGCAATGTATCACTTTCAACCCGCATATCAGGTAAGCAATAACCCACTTTCAGAGCATGAGAGATGAAAATATATTTTCGACTTAATTCCATTTTCGTTGCATATATAGAACTTTGATGTGTGATAAAAAACAATTGACAAATGATTTCCCGCCAATTGTTTTTTTTTACTACTACCTCGGTTTTGACTACCTCGGTGGCACAATGGTACTATGTACGGACTGCCACACTCGAGGTCTCGGGTTCGATTCCCGGGTCTGGTGGATAATGTATAATTCTCTTTAGAATTTTACCCAGATAATTATCCCAGAGTCTGGAACTTGTGCCCGGTAAATGGCAATAGGCTCGCCACCTATTACATGGGACCTAACATAGCTGGCGAGATGTGGGTGTGTTTGCACACCTCTGCCTACCCGTTCGGGGAAAAAGGCGTGATGCTATGTTATTTTGTGTTATGTTTTTTTATTACTAAGAAGGTTGCAACGTTTAAAAAAATATAACATTCGAAATTCAAATAGTTCCGATTAGCTAAAAGTGCAAAACTTTTAGTGTGCCCCATGTATATTTGTAAATATATTGTAAATAGAGAGCAGCTCTGTAAATTAAAAAAAAAGAAGTCTCTAAATAAAAAATAACATAACATGCCAAATTAGCCATATTATGACAAATCCCAGTGTAATGTTTTAAGAGAGTTTACAAACAACAATAATAGTAAATTTTCCCAAATAGCTTCCACACGATGTCGGTTACATATAGGCAGTTTATAAAGACTTTTATGGTGATGTGAGATTTTAATGTAGGTACCAGTTTATCTACTAAATCGCAGCAACTTTTAATATCATCATAAACCTTTTTATTTTTGATACGCGTACTTAAGTGTTAATAGTTAATTAAACTTATATTAATTAAATCGCGGGACGCGTAATTTACCTTGAATACTGCCTGACTAAACATCATTCAAATTTGTATCGGGGGTGGTCATAGGCTGACTGAATAATATTATAATGAACGAAGGTGGCCATCATCGGTACAATCTTTATAAATAATAAACTCAGATAATCACGTCCATATTCCCAAAGGGATCTCAGTCACTTCTTTATTGGACCCTTGTTATAGGAAGTGAGCCTATTGTATTCCGGCAAATCTTTAAATATCATAATGTCGACAATAGTCATTAAAATAGAAGGACATATTTCCACAACAAAAAACTCAGTTTTCTTTTTACATCATCGTCAATCTCAAAAGGATGCCATTTTATGATGAAAGATAAACAAAGAAATACTGAACAAAATACAGCTTAAATTATCTAAAGCTACAAAGATTTAAATGAATACTGAAGCGCATTTAATCTTCCTAGAGGATAAATAAAGGCTTTATCGTCGCTTCGAGTGGCATCGAGTACACTTTAGTTATACAACAGTGCTAATATTTAGATTCGAGTTCTCTGTAAAAATACATCTGAATAATCTGAATCTCAATCCTACGATTGAGATTCAGTCTCAATCTTTCAGTCGATATTCCAATAATCGAACATATGTCTCTCGAATTTAAGTTACGTACCCCTCTGTACACAACGGAACCCGTTTACAACGGAAGGTCTTTTAAAAACATTGCGAGATTGTTAAAGTGATTTTTGTTTTAACTATCCATTTGCGAGATATTTAACTTTGAAGATCACATTTTTGCGAAAACAGAGCGTCTCCCCCATCTAAAATCTAAATCAGCTGGCGTGAAGAACTTGAAAAAATTCATGATGGTAGTCCATTTAATGAACTTTGAAGGAAATCTATAACGGGTTATAACTTTGTTAGTTTAGGAGTTTTAGAGGCTTTTATGGGTAACCACGGAATACTAACTACTACCCTATATTATGCGTGGCCCAACACGCACTTGGCCGGTTTTTAATCTAAAAGTATCTGTTACTTGGTCGCATGTAGCCACCAAAACGTCCTTGCGTAACTGCTATTTCGAAATATATGTAACTAAGTATTAAATAAAAGTAACCTATTCCTAACATAAGCAATTTGAGTTTGAACAGTTGGAATATAAGTCTTGTTATTTTTTTAAATTAATTAATTTATTTATGTACACACAGTATATACAATATAGTGAAATTGGAAACATTATATACATGTACACAATGGCGCCACTTATCTCTAAAGAGATCTCTTCCAGTGGGTCTAGGAATGGAGAAGTTGGTGAGCATATTCTTTTAGAAAAAGATACAACGATCAATCTTATAATATAAGTCAAGACATAGCGGTAATAAAACTATGTTACAGAGCCAAAATTTAATGTAGGTCAAAAAGAAAAATTCTTATAAAAATAAATTATATTTCAGTGTCCCAGGGATCAAACTCCCGGAGTCATCCAATGGAGCAGAAAAAGCGCGATTTCGTAGCTTAGTTTCAACACGGTCAAGCAGAAAATCTCCTTGTAGAGATAGGTACGTTTATTGCAGGAATATAACAGTATCTAACAATAATAGTTTAAGCGAAATCAGACAAAATTTTGGAGGTTTTTAAAACATAGAAAATATACATCAAAAATTTACACAACAACCGACTTAAAATGACCAAAATGGGACCAAATAATTGTCGGAATGGAACTAAATTTTAATGGGACGACTTCGGAAGTCTCATTTAAAAAAACATATTTTCAGAATCGGTTCACCTAGTCCAGAGATGATGACTGATGATGATAATGAGATGAGGTTACCAACATAAAATAGGATTCTAGGATAGTCCACTGGTTTTGTGCTAATAATTTATTATTAAATGAAAATAAAACTAAATAAGACTTGTTAAAACCAGTGTTAAGGTTAGGGATGATATAATAGAATTGGTCGATGACACTGTCTTTCTGGGCATAACGTTAGACTCCAAATTGCAATGGGGGCCTCATATCGGGAAAATTTCGGCCAGGCTTAGTTCAGCAGCCTATGCTGTCAAAAAGATCCGACAACTTACAGACATTAAAACGGCGCGTCTTGTCTACTTCAGCTACTTCCACAGTATCATGACATATGGCATACTACTGTGGGGTAACGCTGCCGATATTGAATGCATCTTTGTGTTGCAGAAGAGGGCTATCCGGACTATCTATGGAATGGGGTCTCTGGAGTCATTAAGAGATAAGTTTAAGCATATTAACATCCTTACAGTGTATGCACAGTATATTTATGAAATTTTATTGTATACCCACAAGAACAAAAGTAAATTTGTGAAAAATAGTGATAATCATAATCTAAACTTAAGAAATAAGGATAAACTGGCTGTTCCTAAATTTAGGCTTCATAAAGTAAGTAATTCTTTTGCGGGGAACTTTATTCGAATGTACAATACATTGCCAACCGAAATAGCAAATTTATCTGTCAATAAATTTAAAAAACTAATAAAAAGTAAATTGTGCCATAAAGCTTATTATAGTATTAATGATTTCTTAGATGACAAGGCGGCCTGGTTGTAACAACGTAACGAATTGCTCCTTTCTAAATAACTCTGTATTAGATTTAAGGTGAAATATTTTGAAAAAAGCCGAGCTGAGTTTCTTGAGGGCTCTTCTCAGTCTCGTTGTATTTTGGAACCCTCGGTAGAGTCACACCAACTTCTGACGAATCTAAATAATTTTCTGAAAATTTCAAAGATAATAAACGTTATTTTATTTATTTTATTTTATTTATTTAAAAAAAAAATTAAAAAAATATACATTTGAATTGAGAACCTCCTTCTTTTTTCGAAATTGGTTGAAAACATCGTTAGAAATATCTACACGAAGGTTCGTTCATACCCGGGGATACAATAATCGGGAATAATCATTATGAATCCAAGAAATCGTTTTAACTGCTTCGGTGGCGTGGTTGGTAGTGCATCGGTTTTCGACTCCGGAGTCTCGTGTTCGATTCTCGGGTCGAATCAAGTATTTGTGTAATCCACTAATGTTTGTTTCGGAGTTTGGGTGTTTTCTATGTATATTATGTATGTATTTAGAAATATATAAGTATGTTTATCAGTTGTCCAGATCCCATAGCACAAGCTTATACCTTAGTTAGGGCTAGATGACGACGTTGTGTGAAAATGTCCAAAATTTTTTTTTTAAATCGTCACGGCAACTGGGGATATAATATATTAGGTACGTACCTAGTATACTGTAAAAGTACTTTCCATTTTCGCATCGTTAGTGTAATCGTGAAAAAACAAGATATTTATTCACTGAAAGTGCTAAGAATCTTACTGTTCCTTAAAATATCTTACTCTAATTACCTTTCTTGGCTTGTTAACTGCAACCAATTTCGAGTAGTTGAACGGGAGATTTAAACTAGTTCTTTAACATTTTCAATTTAGCAAGAAAATATGTTGCAACTTTTTAAATGAAGACGCCCGCGCTGACTACGCCAATTTAACTAATGGAAATACCGTTACTCAGAAACTTGAATCAAGAAAGTGATAATTTTGGGACTCAACTTGAATTTCAGAGATTCATATCAGTTTTATATAAATTGGGGCCTATAGTAAAATTGATTAAAATTAGTTAAGCACTTGCACATTAAACCTAAAGGTCGCTCTGGGTTTCCACCCCCACCGACCTCATCACCGACTCGAGATAAAACCCGGCCCTAAAGATTGGATTGCACCAATCCAAAGTCTATTAGCGCCCTGTGGTTCCTTGTCCTTCCTTATCCTTTATTATAGAGGGCATACCCGGGACGTCGATTTTAAAAACACTTTTCATATTTACAAAGTTTAATAATAGTGGAATGCCTCATCAGTAACTGTAAAAGTTCTCAGAATGTTAACAGCTTTGCCTCATTAAATAGTGATGCTAATTCATTGTGAGTCAGAAAGTAACCAGTCTTCTGGATCTTCTACTTACATCTATTACCTAGTCTAGCAACCAGATATTCTAAATCAGGTTATAAAGGAAAAAAGAAAAAGGAAATTTTTTGAATAAATAAATAAATTTTAATGCGGTATTATGTAGGTACTTCATAATGTCTTCCCTATTAATCTATTAATGTCTTAATAATGTTTTCGCAAAAATGTGATCTTCAAAGTTAAATATCTCGCAAATGGATACTTAAATCAAAAATCACTTTAACAATCTCGCAATGTTTTTAAAAGACCTTCCGTTGTAAACGGGTTCCGTTGTAGACTTTTACAACGGAACCCTAAAAAGGTACAATGAAACGACGTAAAGTTTCACTACAATTAAGATTATACAAAATTATAATAATTATTAGTGGATATTTAGTAGTATTTTACCTAAGTTTAGGGACCAGTAGGTACCTACTATTTTTTATGTTCATAGAATTCCATTTAATTAAACTTTAGGTACATCTACATAATTAAACTATCAAATTTAAAAAAGGAAGCGTCAGTTATGTATGACAGGTAGGTAAGCAAATCATCGCATTTACAATTATAATAAAATACATTAAGCTTTAAAATACATTAAGATTATACGTTAAACTTCAAACAACTTTGTTAATTACAGTTTCGCGTTTTGCAAATACTCTTTCATAAACTATTTGTAATTTCAGTTTTACTGATATGTATTTAATTTTGTTCGTGCACCAGTTTCTTCCCTTCCTCTTCACATCATTGTCTTCATTAAGATGTTTGGTTTTACAAAGTATAATGTTGTTAATCTATTTCATCATCATATCAAAATCATAACATAGTAAGTATAAAACAAAGTCTATCCTACGCAACAGATTTTGATGCGGTTTTCACCAATAGATTGAGTCCTTCTCCAGGAAAGTTTTGGTATATTTTACGTCAAGAGGACGAAGCCACGGGCGTCCGCTAGTTTTGAATAAAGGTGCATATTCAAAACTAAGGCATACACCAATGACTACCCACATTTCACATAATAGTTTAAACAATTTATTTCCATCCAAAGGTTGCCTGTAAGAGATCGCTGTTTAGTGAGAAGGTCGACATTTGTACATTCTTATAAATTGTTTTCATATGCATATTTGTATTGGTGTACAATAAAGTTTATTCTATTCTATTCTATTCTATTCATATATTTATGGGTATCCTACAAAATCTTAAGAGTCCTAATATATCTGAGGTGATCAACGTAAGCTGTGGTAAACATTGTGTAAAGTTTTGTCACTTAATGAAACGGGCGAAACTCCTCGAAAAATATAGGTAGAGAAAAAAGTTCTAAATTCCCAATTTTCGGGAATAACCTCGCCCCCATTAAAATGGGACAAACAGTTCACTGGCAGCTTACTGACATAATACGAGTATTAGACTAAGCGTCATGCCAAAAAAAAAATGCGTCATGGCGTCCCTGCCCAGGACGTAAAATATTAAGAAAATAATAGTACTCGTATGTACTATAATCTAGTGCTAATAAACTAAACAAAAATTAAACTACATGCGCGAGTCCGAATCGCACTTGATCAGTTTTCTTAAATTCCATTATTTCCACTTGTCCATCCAAATTTCACTTTTTAGTGATAGGCTCGCCATTTGTACATATTCAAACCTGGATATTTTATAAGTCCGTTTAAGTAGTCCGAGACGCCCAGGACTTTAATTGGCTGTGCCATAGAGGCTGGCACGTAACATTTGTGTTGCTTTCATGAACATTTGACGCTTACGTTGCTCACCTTAGATATATTAAGGCTCTTAAGATTTTGTAGGATACCCATAAAATATCAAATGATGACAGATACGTTTGTACCGAAGTCTGGGTGTTTCCTATGTATAATATGTATGTATTTACAAAAAAAATGTATATAAGTATTTATATCAGTTTATCTAGTACTCATATCACAAGCTCTGCTTAGTTTTAGACTAGATGGCGTTGTGTGAATTGTCCTAACAAATGTATTTATTTATTATTTATTTCATAACAAGGCAACGAGTTTCAAATTATGTCAAAATTACAATACAGCTGCTACTTTTTTATTAAATTCATTCAGCCATTTTGGACACGGCAATAGGCTTGCCCCCAATTAGGTGGGACTAAAAATTCTGGCAAATTGTGGGTGTGTAATGCACCTCTGCCTACCCATTCGGGGATATAGGCGTGATATGTGTCTGTATGTATGTGTATGTGATATTTTATAACGTATGTTGTATTGTTGTACAATAATGTTTATTCTATTCTATTCTTAGTATTCTATTCTAGAGGAGCGATTGTTCTAGGAAATATATGTATTCTCGATAACCGACAATATGCGACAATACGGGCTAACAAAGTTATAGGGCGTATAATTTGCCTTCCGCATTTCAAGGAAACAGTTGTAATTACAGTTTTAATAATACTCTTCAAGGGGCGTAGTATTTCTTTGTGCTATAGACTATCTATGAGTACTAAACCTATATTTTACTCGGACTGCTCCGATTATATTTATAAACGTGTGTCATATCGACGGCGACGATGGAAAAAAAGATTTATTGGCAACATAGCCAAATTGCAGTTTAGTACAGTTTTAATTTAATATAAGTAGGTACTGTTTGTGTGCAGTTTATAATGGAATCCAAAGGAAATTATTTTAAAATGTGTAATGTATGGTGGTGACATAGAAGACTGCATACCACGAAAGGGAACACCCAAATACTCCGAAAAACTTTATTCCGAATTTCGATGTTCCGATTTTCAAAAGTCCGAATTTCATAATACCTAAGAATTGTAATGTCTTTTATTAAAAATCACGAAACTTATTTTACCGAAAGTCATTAATGCGATTTGTTAGTTTTCCGATTTTCATACGTTCGAAGAGTCAAATGCTCGAAGGATTCTCGGTCCGAAACACGACATTCCAATTTTCAATACTTCGAATAAACTAAAAGTCAACATGTTTGTTCTACAGAATTTAGTGACAGAAAGAAATCGCTGAAGAACCAACTTCACGCAGTCTGGTCTGGGTATCTAAGAATGGGTAGAAGTGGGTTAGGTTAGGTTAGAACTGTGACCACAACAGAGCGCGAGCCGAGCGAGCGAAGCGGGCGTGCCGCGGCAGCGGCTGGCGAAGCTACACTATTTAGGTAACACTATTTAGGTATTTTAATAATCAGAATTCGTATCGTTGATGTTTCAAAATACCATAAAGTCGGACTTTTTGTTATTCGATCTATTGAAGCTCGGTATTTTGAGAGTAGTAATTATAAACGTTAGGAATATTGAAATTTAGGAATTATAAAAATAGGAATAATGATCAATCGGAGTTGTTATATTCGAAATTTTGAACCAGTCGGAATTATGAAAATCGGTATTTGTGTATTTGTGACTGACGGAATAAAGTTATTCGTATTTATGTAGTGTACCCGCCACGAAAGCAATCATGTTTACCAACTGTTAAAATATAAGTATATCACAATGTTTTCCACTTGAATACATGCCTCTTGAAATCCGGAACAGGGCCACAAATCACACACCACCTTGGTGAGTAACGGCTGTGACCGGTCACTGAACACATTCGCTGTGGAAGTGCAGCCGTATCAGACGTATTAGTCAAACGGAGTAAGGACAGATTACCTCACGTAGTTTGTTGGTGAAATACGAGTAAGTTTTATATGGTTACACTGAGTTCGGTTTTAGATGAAAATTCTCCTTTACCCATTCATACAAATAATAATACCTACTAAAAATACTCAATAGCTATACTCGTATTATTTGAAGTGAAAACTTCACGTATTCATTCATGAACATTAGCATATCCTAAGAAAACACGAACGCAATAACTGGACTGAATCAATTTCGAGTAGCCAATGTGAGGCTTAGTCGGTGAGTAAGCAAGGACCGTGATATTTTAGTCCTTTATATTGGTTATGATATATTTTACAATGTACGGAGCAAATGTAAATTCAAATAAAATATAATCTTCCAAATATTAAAAAGAGTAAAATAAATACTCTACCCATAATAATTTTCAGAAAGATTTCAACCTACCGATGGTATTCATTTTAATAACTCAGTTACTTAATTGTATGTATGTGTTGTATTTAGCTATTAAACCTACCTGTACCTAACGGTTTCTTTTTATTTTGTCCAGACGCTGTGGCCTGACCCGCGCTAAAATGCCTGCCATGAGCAAGGCTTTATTAGCTGTATTATCTGTATTAATTAACTCTTAGCGTCTTTTAATTACAATTTTCTTATTGACTAGCAATGTACTATATGGGTTTTATTTCTTAGATGGTGGAGAAATTCAATTCAATATTTTTTTTTTTCTTTTATTTTCTTTTTTTTTTTGCAACACTGGCTGACACGGTAACATTGTTGTCCCCTACTCGAAAGTGAATTAAAATTCAATTAAGTGTTTTGAATAAAAAAGCAGTTTAACAGATACTTTTAACCACGAATCGCCACTACAAATAAAGTTTGCATAAAAAGTGGAGTATTTGTGCCGAATAACATCAAAACTGATATCTGCATGGTGATCGGTTTTTGTAAAAAACTGCGAATAAAGTGGAGTGCAACATCATAAGAACTAAGTTCGGTGAATAGTAGATGCTGTACACATCCAATAAAATCAATAATATCGAATTCAGTGCTATCAAGTGGTAAAACATAGTCGGCGTTTATACGCAAATTTCGAGGTTATCCTCGAAATTTTTCTTTCATTCATTGACATTTGAGAGAACATCTTACTGTATACCTTGTGATCATATAAGTTTATGCTTGTGATCCACTCTGTTGATTATTGGAGAAACAACATATCAAGTGCATTTAAAGGTCTTTCTTTATGAAGGTGTTTCAAAAAGGTCAGTGTATTATAATATAGGTATCACCAAACTGCAGTAGATACCTAGCTAGAAGTTTTGCAATATTTACAACTTTCGCTCACTGCAGACAAGCTCGACTACAAATATATTTTATAACTACCTAAATTATAAATAATAGAATGTCGGTGCGACGTTCACCGTTGTCTACGCCTACTAGCGTCTAATGTACTCGGTCGGAACCAGATTTAAACACTTTGCAATTAAAGGAATCAAAATATGTTAGTGTGAACACGTGTAAACGACGACTTACAAATCAGCCTAGCCCGACGTCTGAGGAATCTGACGTCCACCAGGACATCAGGGATATGTTGCTTGAGTGGAAGGTTGAGTTTCAGGCGAAGATTGATGAGATGTATAGGTGTCAAAATGTACTAATTACCAAGTTATCATCAGACATCGTGGAACTAAAGTCCCAAAATGCCAAAATTAATAAATCGAACGACGACATAGCTCAGTCTATGACGTTCATAAATAAACAATACGAAGACATACTGACTGACTTATCCAGCATGCAAAATGAACGGACAGAACAAATCAAGATCTTTGAAAACCTCGAGAAGAGGGTGCAGGACCTCCAACTAAAAACTAGATCGTCTAATGTTAAAATTAGGAATATTCCACAGTCTGAAAATTAAACTGTAGCTGATCTACAAAACATAGTTTGTAAAATTGGGCAGACCATTGGGACGCCGATCTACGCGACATATTCCGGCTCCCTGGAAAGCTCGGTACAGTGCGCCCAATTGTTGCTGAGTTTCACACGGTACAAATGAAGATGGCCACTATCTCTGCAGTTCGACAGTTCAATAAAAACAAAAATGCTGAGAGCAAGCTAAATACACAATCTATTAAAATCCCCGGCAAGAACTTGTCTGTTTATGTGTCCGAGTAGATACTCGGACACATAAACAAACAAGTTCTTGCCGGGGAAGATTCCCGCCAGCACTAAAAAGCTATTTTACCAGTCACGCGAGTACGCGAAACAGCACAGCTACAAATACTGCTGGACTGTGAATGGAAATGTTTTTCTTAGGAGGGAAGATGGAGATAAACAAATTTTAATTTCCTCTGAAAATAATTTACTAGAACTACAAAAAAAATGTGACAAATACAATTATATACTCAGGCAAGTTTTTGTTTAATAATTAAGCTAAGTTTAATAAATTACTATTGTTATATTGTGGCTGGTTGTATAGCATGTTTACCTGAAACAAGATACAGATTTAACTTAGAATTAAATTATATAAATAATACACATACTCTTCACTACAAACACACACACAACATACACTATACCTATATTACACCTCTAAATATTCACACACCTTCCACACATATTTACATATAATCTCTTACTTGCTCAGTGGGAATATGATGGTTTTGACTGTCTTACTGCCGAACCTCAGAAACCTTTCAACCCTATTTGAAACACTATCTAGTTACTCGGGCTTCATTTATGGCTAATATACAAGATATAAAACGGGACTGGACTATGATCCTACCCTACACTCACATAACTGCCACCCAGAGGACTGTCTTACCTATCTAACTAATTATAAACTTGGCCTTAAAATAGTACACATAAACATACGTAGTATAAACAAAAATATTGATCAGTTTTGTGTAATGCTCTCGGTAACCAAGGTAAAATTTGATATCATAATATTCACCGAGTGCTGGTTAAGTAAAACGAGCACTCCACCCTCTCTTGACGGGTATATACCACATTGCTCAACAGATATACAAAATCAAAATGATGGCATAATTATGTACACCAATAAGGAACTTACATGCAAAATAAGAGAGCCCTTGTTTAAGAGCGGAAGCTGCTTAGTATGCCAAATATACAACACCATTGGTATCGTGGCAATTTACCGATCACCCTCATATACAAGTACAGACGAACAGAAGGATTTCCTGGATAGTCTAAACAATGTACATAATGACGTAACTACACAACACCTGATCCTTATTGGTGATATGAACATCAACATACGCCCAAATAGCATAGATCCCTTATATGAAGAATATATGATTCATAACGCGTCACACGGACTCTTTCCTACTCACACCTATCCTACAAGAGCTAGCCAAAGATGTGTAGACCATACCTTTACAAACCGAAATCTTTCATCTACAACACTAGTTCTGGACTCTTATATCACTGACCATAAGCCCATAGTTTTCTTCACGGAACAAACAGTGCTCAGTCGTAAACACAGCGATCTAAAAATTTGTACAAATTATTCAAAAACGAAAATTGATATTGATTATTCTCTCATATATCCGAAATAGACAATGCAAATCTAGCTACCAATAAACTCATTCATACTATATCAAGCATTATTGAATCAAATACTAAAAGCGTAAATATACCAAAAAGGAATAGAATACTAAAACCATGGATGACTCTGGGACTAGTTAAGTGCATTAGGAACCGTGATCGATTACATATTAAGTCTAAAAAATCAACTGAAAATATAACACTCAGAATTACTTACACCCGTTACCGGAATTTTTGTAATCGGCTTGTCCGAGGGTAAAAGATGGACTATAATAAAAAAATCATAGAGGAAGCTGGCTTGAACCCTAAAAATCTCTGGAAAGCTATTAAGACCGTCACCGATACCCATTAAAATGTTAACAGCCCTACAGAACTTCTAGGAATTCACAATGACCCCAAGCAGTCGGCAAACGAAGCTTGTCACTTTTTCACTTCAATAGGCAAAAAAATAGCTGAAAATCTAACTCGCCTAGGGTGTGAGCACAGTGTCCCAGGAGTGAAACCATTTCCTCCAATCTCAAAAGCAAAGAATTCCATGGTCCTACTTGATGTCAGCGAAGCTGAAATAGAAACTATAATACTTCAGTTGCGCTCGGACTGTGCGGTTGGGTGGGATGGAATATCATCTAACATTCTAAAACTTGCCCGAACAAAACTGATCTCTCATATAACACATATTTGTAACCTGGCAATGAGGACTGGCGTATTTCCTGATGGCTTTAAAAAAGCAATACTCCATCCAATCCACAAGAGTGGTGACAGAGACTGTGTCAACAACTACCGTCTATTTCAATACTCTCTGCACTGTCAAAAATTCTGGAAAAAATATTAAACAAACCTCTAAAAAACTACATTAAAAAGTATAACATCTTAGCTGGTAACCAATATGGTTTTCGTTCAGAGTTTTCCACGGAGGACACTGTGATTGACTTAAACAACTCAGTAGTGAGAAATCTGGATGGTAATAGTCGATGTTTGTGCATATTTTTGGATCTGTCAAAAGCTTTTGACTCAGTCTCTGTTCCGATTCTCCTGGATAAAATGGAAAGATTGGGCATTCGCGGGGTCATTTATGATTTATTTAGGGATTATCTCACAAATAGAACCCAATTGGTTAAAGTAGGAAATCAGTATAGCGATGAATATTTGTGTAACTACGGCGTCCCACAAGAGAGTGTTCTAGGCCCTACGTTGTTCCAGCTATACGTAAACGACCTCTGTAAGATGACTTTGCCACACACCAAAATTTTCGCATATGCGGATGACACGGCATTGGTTGTATCGGGTCCTAACTGGACGACAGTAAAGGAGAGGGCAGAATATGCGCTGAAGCAAGTTATGACCTGGTTGTCACAAAACTTGCTTACACTAAATGTAAATAAAACACTGTTTGTACCATTTTCCCTGTCTAAAGTTAATACCCCACCACCAAACTTCTCAATCAAAGCCCATTCCTGTTCTTTGGATGGGGACTGCACCTGCCCGGACCTAGTTAGACAAGTGAGCGCAAAATATCTGGGCGTATATATAGATATTGGGCTTACGTGGGACATTCAGAAGTTGACACCGTGAGAACTAGAGTAAGAAGACTAATACATGTATTTAAAACACTACGCGATGCGACTACGAAACCAACCCTAAAAATGGTATATCTTTCTCTCTGTCAGTCCGTAATACAATATTGCATCCCGGTCTGGGGCGGATCCACTAAAACCCAACTTTTGAAATTGGAAAGAGCACAGAGAGCTGTACTTAAAGTTATGCACAAAAACCGAGAAGATATCCGACAACACAACTTTACGCGGAAAGTGATGTACTGACTGTGAGACAGCTCTTTGTGCTCAGGACTATACTAAAAAAACATCGAGGTGTGCCTCTACCTGACCCTAGGAAGTAGGCAGCCTGTGTGTCCTTTTTTCCGCTGTCAGACCTCCTTTGCTAGACGACAATTCAACAGCCTGGGCAGCAAACTATACAACAAACTAAATATAAAGGAAGATATTGTGGGTCTTAACTATTACCAGCACACACACACGCATACACACACACACAGTAGGTATCGACTAGAAATAATTATCATCCATACTTGAATAGTTTACACTCTTACCATATCGCACGCTGAGAATGGAAGCGACCCAATTCAAAATTTGGGTAAAATGAGATATAATGATAAATATACAGAATGACTCAAAAAAGCATACTCTATCACACTAGTAATTAGAAAACAGGCATTTTAAGGTCAGAGAGGGATAAACGCAATGACGGTCTCTTTGTCTTTAAGCGCTGTACTACTCCCGCGCCCGACCGAAAGGGACGCAATCAGTTTTGCACCGCGAGTGATTGTGACAGGTCGTGACCAGTTTAGTGCCGCAGTGACCGATTACGCTTTGAGTCAGTTTCACATTAATCAGTGGGGTAAGTTCTACTTAATTTTATAATCGTAAAGTGACCAATTTAGATGAAGGTCATTTTCTCACTATTAATGTAAGCAACTAGGTGACAAAAATCAAATTCTGTCACTTATTTATTAAGGCATAACTTTAACTCATAGACCCATTATAAATCAGGTCTTTACTATTTTCAATAAATATTTTTTTGCTTGTACAATTATCAAAAAAGACTCTTTTAGTCTATTAAGATGTGTTTTACAACTAACATATTGATTTATAGTCCATTTCATTATTTTCCAGAATTCTAAAAAATACTATTGAGACGGTTATAACTAACAAGATAAAACAATGAAAAGGAGTGCTTTAATAATACAAATGGTGGCGACACAAAAAACTGAGGTAATTAGATATGTTTTTATTCATAGACACATCTCGCTTTATTTAGTTGGTAAGCAGTTTAATAAGTAATCGTTTTATATGGTCATTGTTTATAATTACGAATGTACCGAATGGTTGAAAATTAAGATTTTATTTGCAGAATACTAACGAGGCTTGTGAAATTGACAAGGAAAACGTACCATCTAGTCCTTCTATTATCGAAGATACCCCACCACGTCGTGGCCAGGAGAATCAAATACTCCTATATGCAAACAATAAACTCAAACCTGTAGGTGTAAGTAATTATTTAATTGTGTTGGTAGTGTGTGTTTGAATGAAACCTTATTATTATTATTATTATTCATATGAAGATTTTAGTAACATTATTCATTTTTAGGACATTAAAAATGCTCAGGAAGAAACAATTGCTGTATCAAAATCGACTGACAAGAACTCGGGTAACGTGTTTGCCGTTCGACCACGTTCAAGAATTTCGAGTACAAGCAGTTCATCTTCTTCCTCTAGCAGTAGCACATCTTCATCGTCGAATAGTAGCACATCTTCATCTTCTAGTAATATAACAAATTCTAGGATGGATGAATATGAAAATACAGCAGTTTCTGGCCCAAGTACTAATTTAAGGCCTCAAACACGTATCCATCGTTCGTACACTCAATCACCAATTCACCAGCAGGAAAGTGATGTGGATCTAAGTGACACAGATCCAACATATCATGATGAACACACCAACAATCAAATAAGTAGACGTATTTGCAGCTTTAGCTCTTCATCTTTAGATTCTTTGGTCCAACCGGAACCTTCAAAAAGTAGAAAGCGGAAAAGGAACCCTAGTAACTGGAAACAAAACCAAATTAAAACATTAAGAAATGCTGGACAAAGTTATAGGTCTATGTCAAAATCTAAAAAAGTGGTTCCAGCTAGACGTATGAAAGATACTTGTACAAGGCTTAAATGTTTTGATAATATAAATGAGACTGAGAGATCTCAATTGTTTAAAAGTTATTGGGGTTTGTCCAATTTAGATTTACAACGGTCTTATATTAGGTCATGCATGATGGAAGTACAACCTAGATACAAGTACTCTAATACTCAAAAACCTCGTCTACCAAACAATGCTCTTTATTTTACCGTAAGTGGAAATAGGATCCGTGTTTGTAAATTGTTTTTTATAAATACTTTAGATATATCGGATAGACAGCTAAGAACAGTCAAAAGTAAAACTAATAGCCACAATTTCGTTGAGCCTGAGGGTAGAGGACGGCATGAAAATAAAAAGAGGGTAGACCCTGAACTGCTCCAATACATCAAAAATCACATAGATTCGATACCTAGGATCGAGTCACATTACTTAAGAGCATCTACTAGTAGAGAATATATATCTATAGTACACAGTACAGTAAAACTATCAGAGACCTCTGGACTGATTTTAAAAACGTTCAAAAAGACAGAAATCTGCCACAGTGCGAATATTGGCTATACTTAAACACTTTTAATAAAGATTTTAACATAAGCTTTTTTCAGCCGAAAAAAGACAGGTGTGAAACGTGTGTTGCATATCAACTTGCCCCCGCGAATACGCAAATATTGCTAAAGCCTAATTATGATAAACACCTTAAAAGAAAAAGAATTGTGTCGTATAGGAAAACGTATGGACCGTCAAAATATTGACGATACACACATTTGCGCAGTATATGATCTACAGTCCGTTATGTTATGTCCCAGTCCTGATTATTTTTATTATTCTTCCAAAATAAACTGTCTTGATTTTACAATAACTGAATTAAAAAATGGAGAAGATGACAAAAAGTCTTATGGGGACGTTTATTGTTATTTTTGGGACGAAACACAAGGCCAAAGAGGTGCTAACGAAATAGGGTCATGTATTTTTGATTACCTAAGTACCTTAAACAGAAATAACGCATCTAAGAAATTACATATAACTTTTTACTCTGATAACTGCACTGGCCAGAATAAAAATAAATACATTGCCAGCTTATACTCTTATGCGGTCACTCGTTTTGATAAAATTGAAAGTATTACCCATAAGTACCTAATTAAAGGACATACTCAAAATGAGGCAGACAATGTACATAGTCTGATTGAAAAGGAAATAAAAAAGAACGTAAAAGTTGGCCCCATATACATACCTGTTCGATTTGCTACCTTAATTAAAAGCGCTCGCAAATCTGGAAAACCTTTCATGGCCAAAGAACTAAATTACGAATTCTTCTTAAATCTCAGAAAACTTCAAGAACAATGGGCATACAATTTTAACGAAAATATAGATAAATTACCAGTATTATGGAATGACCTTAAAACAATTAAATTTATTAAAGGGGAACCGTTTCACTTTTATTATAAAATATCATATTCTGATGATGCGTTTTCTGAGATTGATATGAGGAATAAACGTAAAAAGATGTTAAATTACAATGAAATTGTAATTGAACAATTGTATGAGCAACCAATTGAGTTAAAAGAAAATAAAAAAAGAGATCTCAAAGATTTAGTAAGAAAAAATTTAATACCTAGCATTTACACCAATTTTTTTAATTCTTTGTAGATAAGATGAAGCAAAGCTATTGTGATAACAAATCCAAATAAGTGGTATTCAATGAGAATTATTGATATACATAAGTGATTGTGATTATTAAAAGTTGGACATTAGTTGTATTTCATTATATTAAATATTATTTGATTTTATTACATAGAATTTTATTTGATTTTATTAGTTTGTATTTTATTTGACTTTGCTTAATTTAATTTAATTTGGATTTTATTCGATTTTTATTTGATTGTATTGGATTTAATTAGATTTTATTAGACATGACATTTATTTGACATGCTTAATTTAATTTTCGATTTTTTATTTTTTTTGTGTGATTATATTTATTTGATTTAATAGGATTTATTAATTGTATTTGTTTAATTGGTAGGTTTTTAAATTGTAATTGTACTGTGTCGTATTTATGTAACTTGCAATATCGCATTGGCTAGCTGTAAAGATATTGTAAAAGTGGTGTTAAATAAATAAATTAAAAAAAAAGTGAAGTTTATCTGTAGTAGTTGTAGTACGTAAGCACAAAGTTCCATTAATCGTAAAATAAAGACTGTGTACTTTTATTTTAAACTAGTATTGATTTAGAACTAGATCTTAGAGAAATAATTATTTTCAGTGAATCATTATTTTAAATAAGATATAAACTAGTGTAAGGGCAAACGATTATTAGTAAAAAACTCTTACTTGATTATAAAACTTGAATCGTAAATTAAAGACTGTAATGTTTTATTTTATGCTAGTGTTGTTTATGTTACAAAATTAACAAACATGGTAACTATCGCCTCATATTTAATAGTGAATGTATAAATAAATGACCATGTCAATCTACTTTATTTGTTAAAGATATACAGATACAGATACAATTGTTAGAGAAGTTATTATTTATGTACGTTTTTTTTTTATTTTTTTATTTTTAACCAAAGTAAAGTGATATTTTTGATTTTGGTTAAATTTTGTTATATCACTTTGTATGTTATGTTGATGACAGATGTCTATTATATCAGAAGTGACTTAATAAATAGTACTTAACAAATTTTAGTGTTTTATTTTGTACTTTTGTGTGAAACAGCACAACATTGTTAGGGGGAAACTGACATATTTTAGATAAAGTACAATATTTTTTAGTACTGGTAAAAATAAAATAGACCTAAATCAAATAAAGTCTGCAGGAATTACAAAATATGTACTACTGAAGTGACCTATTTTTCTCGATTTTTTTCTACAGTTATTTAATATTAGAAAAAAATAATATTTATAATGAAATGTTAGGCACCTGTATGCTAATAAAGTCAACTAATATAATACAACAGAATTTTTTTTTTACCTGTGTTCTTCACAAAATATTATAAGACTAAATAGAAAATGTTCAATGCGTCGAACACAATTTTCGTCGATTCCCAAAAATCTAAAATTTTGAGTTGGGTCACTTCCATTCTCAGCGTGCGATATGTAACATTAATTCAATAATTGTACTTACCTATAATGTCCCCATGTTTTAATAATAGTGTCTAAAATTGTCGCACTTATCTATAATATTGAAAAAGAGCGCTGTCTCCCATGATACAGGCCCTGGCCTAGTATGGGTTTCAGTATCTGAACTTATTGTAATAAAATTATGTACTATTAATTAAGAAACATTTTTGTCAAGTACTACTCGTGTCAATAAACAATTTATTATTATTATTATTATTTATACACACACATTATCACGCCCATATCCCGAAGGGGTAGGCAGAGGTGCATTACACACCCACAATTTGCTAGTATTTTTAGTCCCACGTAATAGGGGGCAAGCCTATTGCCGTCACCGGGCACACATAATGGGTTATGTCCAAAATGGCCCAATAAATTTAATAAAAAGTAGCAGGTATATTGTAATTTTGGAAAAAAAATATAAACCTGTTTGTTGCCTTGCAATGAAATGTTGATTAAAGGCAACAAAATCTTGCGTGCCATCCACTGTGGCACAGCTAAGGTCCTGGGCGTCTCGGACTAATTTATAGTACACACATATTCTAATTCAAAGCAACTATGAAATTCTCGTAAACAATTCCATTAATTCGTCGAATCTCTAAAGTCAGCACAGTATTAAATATAGGCACTTCGTTTCAACTGAATCGGGACATTGCAATACAGTGTTAAACTTGTCTAAGCCCGGATTTAGTTCGAAGGCAAAGTGTATATTATGAGACAAGTAGATGCAGCTATGCAGCTTGATCTTTCGAGTTAGATATGTAACTAAATGTTTTAGTAGTCTCGTTCTGAAGTTACAAGAATAGGTACATAGTAAATTAGTGTGTCTATTAGTCTTTATACAGATTAACTTCGAAGTGATCAAATTAGTTATCTACCTAAGGATAATAAATCATTTAATTCCTTTATTACATTAAATAATTTTTTTATCTTAGAAAAAATAATTTTGTAAATTAACGCATAACGCGTGGTGTATTAGTATGGGTTAAAGACTATTGCCTGCCCAAGAAGAGGGCGATTTAAAAATACTTCATACATTAAACCATATTCACAACTAAAAAAACTAATGTTACATATCTCTTTCTTTTTTAATGTGTAAGAAAGAGCGAGCGATATATAACGTGAAGTTGGAGCGGTCGAGGTTTCGAAAACTAATAATAAACGCGATTTATAAATTGCAACTCATGGTACCGAACATAACAAAACGAAGGCTAGACGATAGGTTTTAAGTTTGCTCGAAATCGTTGAACGACTTTTCGATCGACCAACTCATACTAGACCTACTGGATACGTTGTGTGTATTTTACTGTGAATGTAGTTAACTGATGATTGAAAAAGAGTGGCCTGGAGTTTTTATTGACAGGTTCTTTTCTCTTTGGCTCCACCCGTTGCTTTGCGAATCTGACTTTAAATGTAAATTCTTATGTGCTGACTTTAATAAGTGTTTGTTATAACCTATATTAATAAATATTTTTGAGTTTGAGTTTGAGATACATATAAAATAATAATAAATTAATACAGATTCCATATCCCATTCATAGAAAGAAAATCTGGGTTAGTGCGTGTCAGGCCACGCATAGAATAAGGCCCACTGGAAGAGATTTCTTAGAAATAAGTGGTGCCTTTGTACTATAACTCTATCCTACTGTTCTTATCTCGCTCTTCCTTCTTGTGTGTACATAAATAAATAAATAAATAAATAAATAAATAAATAAGGTTCCGTACTCACCTATAATGGCCTCTATAACTGCTGAACTAGCAAAGTTATCCGATTCGTTTTAGATTTTTTTCAAAGTTTATTAACTGAACTACCATTTTTTTTTTTTCAGAATTTTCGCCCCAGGCTATTTAGCTTTTAGAGATGGGAAGGATGCACTGTTTTAACAAAAATATGCGGATAGATCCAAGAAATTGTATTAGCAACGTCTCTATCTTTTTAACCGACTGGAAAAAAAAGAGGTTACTCAATTCGACCGTACTTATTTATTTTATGTTTGTTCGCGGATTACTTTGTCGATTATAAACCAATTTTAATCTTTTTTTTTAAAGCTCTATCCAATGATATCCTATACTTTACGTGTAAAAGACCTTCCGTAAACTCTTCATAATTACCTAACGGTAAATGGAGATGTTTGCACACTTTTTATATCCTTTGGTTGGCAACTGCTTCCAGATGAGGTTGACTTGAACCCCTAACATCTGGTAATGGCCTTAGTAGGCGTAAATATCTAACGTCGTTTATGATAAATCAGCTAAGGTATTATAACCGTTAATCGTTATCTTTTTAATGAATTGTTAGTTTCTAGAAATTGTAAGCTATAAATCTTATAAATTCTGTTGGAGAAGTTGTTAATACAAACGAAATTATTTAGCGAATCCTCCAAAGTAATGTCAGTAGGTATCTATCTCACAATCTCTGTACTGGAATGTTGGCTCCATTTTCCGATATCTTAACTTTCTGAATTAAATATGTGTAGGGTGTACGGACGATGGATTAGCAACCCACCGTCCTTACAGAAGCAGGCTAGAAGGGCTGACTTTACTCACCGACGCGGGATAATATATAAACCTATAAACCGATATAACCGATAAACCCCAAAGATGCGGGGTAACACCCGATCACCACGCAGCGGCCACATAAGTGGCCAAGGTCCGCCGGACGTCGCTGGAAATTCTCTCCAAGCGTGTGTCACGCCTAGCCGGTTTTTTAATACTTGGGGATTGTTAAGGCAATTCGAATATGATATTTGTAACATACTATATTTGGCCTATCTCACAGTACGTGAATTATTTTAATCTCTCTCTCTCTGGTTTTTTAAAATAATCTTGGTAGATTCTGAAATGGATGATACTAGTTGACTAAAATTAACGACGAAATTCAGTTTTGCTTTGAATTTCTACAAAACAATTTATAAACGTTTGCAACTTACAACATCAGAGTGCGGAATACCTATTATTTAAGACGGAACGATAAATATTAAAGCTTACCTTGGTCGGTTTATCGCGCATGGCAACCGTGGAGAACGGATAAATGGAGGATCTTCGCAAATCCCGTTGCCTGAAAAGTTTCGCAACGATACTTGTGTGTACGAGGCTTATGTCGTGTGGCTGAACCACTGCTCTGTTAGACTCGTAAATTGGCACAACGTAAATGTGACGATATTATAAGTAAGGACTGCAGAGGTATTCTGTATTCAGACCTATTGAAATAAGTGCAGTATTTTGAACTGCATCCTTATACTAATAAAATATAATGTTTATTCAACTATTCATTATTTACAACCAAAAAATATTACTATTTACACTAACTAATCTAAAATGTAATATAGGCCTCAAAACCTTCTCCGCCTCGTCGTTGACTGGCAATTTTTCTAGAAGACTGGCAGCATTGCCACGTTAAATTATGGCAATACTTATTCTTTGTGCTAAAAGTAATCATCACTCTGGTCTAAAGATAATGTGTAGGGCATCCCTTTAGCAATTACAAACAAAAAATATGGCAAATTCGAATTCTAAGTGTTCCATAATATTGACTAAACATGCTTCAATTCTGTGTACTTAATGATGCGGTCAGCTAACCGCTTATTAATATGGTACTTATTAACGGTTTGGTAGATAATGTTTAATTATTATTATATATTTTTTTTAATATGTTATGACAATTCACGCAATGCCATCTAGTCTGAAACTAAACAGAGCTTGTAATATGAGTACTAGATAATGTAATATAAATACTTATACACATTTTTTAAAATACATACATATTATACATAGGAAATATCCAGACTTCGGTACAAACGTATCTGTCTTCACACAAAGTTTGTCCCGACCGGGAATCGAACCCGAGACTCCGGCGTCGAAAGCGGATGCACTACCGACCACGCCATCGAGGCAGTTATGTTTAGTTGATGGTCAAAAAATATTAAAGACAAGCTACCCAGGCTTGTTGGGATGAAGTAAAGACATGGCAACGTCATACGTAATATTATATGAACAATAGCATGCCTTCGACAAGATAAAACCGTTTACTGAATGATTTTTTTCATTCCTTTTTTGTCATAACCTTTTCTTCTTAAGTGTGACTAAGTACGAGGAGGTACGCAGCTGCTATTACGATTAATGGGAATGACTGTGTTATCTGCAGCTCGTTCATTGTGTCCTAACAAATCGCTCTTAGCACCTTAGCCTCCATTGTTGAAGGCAGAACGATAAATTGACTTATATATGGAATTCTTTTGGTATTTGACTGACATTATAAATTAAAAAGCTGAATTGCCTTCTCACGGAATGGAGGCTCTAGTTTTCAATTTTATTCTTTGAAGACATTTTTCCTTATTCCCAGGGATCATAATTAAATATTAAATACCCGATGAAGAATCTACGTATTAATGCCTATTTTCAAATCAACAGTCTTATTGTTTGTAAATACAAGATCTAAATCTAATTGTAGTGTATTTGACTTATCAAAAGACCGCGACGGATATTCTTTTAAATTATTCCATCATTTTTCAATTACTTTTTAACGAGTCGTTGGTTTTTACAAAATTTTGATTTTTGATATTTTTTTTTAATTTTTAGAGATCACAGATGTTCTATATTGCAGCGCCCTGTAGTGGGTTAAACTGCATTAAAACAATACTAGTAGTTTTGGATTTGCACAAACAATTTTTTACTGCAGTGTCCCGTGATGAGTTATCACCGTGACACCCGCTAAGAACATTCACCAATGAAACCCATAGCTAAAAACTGCAACAAAATCGAATAAGTAGTTTTGGAGAAAAATGGCAACTTTGATTATCAAAAAAAATGTACGCTGCGGAACCTCCTGTTAAGGTTTCATCGTAACATCTACCTAAAAACATGCACCAATCAATCCCAAACTCATAACTGAAACATATATCAAAAACTACTGTGCAAATGTACAAACACGCAAACAAAAGCCACTCACCCCAAACGCATATACTGTCTTCGTACCGTCGTGGGTAAAAACATTAAATTATAATTCATTCACAAACGAAAACAGTCCTTTTATGTGGAACACTGTTTATTAAATAAACTGCCTTTGTTTAGTATGCGACGTAGACAGAGTTAATTCTCAATACTCTTTCTCATGGCGTTAATAATTTATATGTAGGGACACCATAATTTTCTAAGCGTGGTTACCACGGATAATAAGCAAGTCGGGTTTATATAAATATGTGAAGAGCAACTTTGAATTATTTAAGTTTAGTCGTGACCAAGTTAGGAAGAGCCCTTTGCAAATCAGTGGACTTTAATGGGCTGAATTGATGAAACAATTATGATATTAGAGTTGACATACATACACAAACTTTTAGATTACGCTGGTTTCCCTAAAAAGAGTAGGCAGATAAATATTTTCACCAGTAATTTTCAACTCTGTAAAACTTTTGGTTAGTGCCCGCGCCTGTGCCTGCATGGAATAAAATAAATTTCTGAATCTTTTCATCAGTTGCAAATAATTTCTCCCTACAAAATAGCATAACTTTCAAATCTGAATTATAACCGTATTTAGCTGACACGATATCAAAATAGTCCGAGTCCCCAGGACTTTAATTGGCTGTGCTATAGCGGCTGGCACGTAAGATTTTGTTGCCTTTCATTAACGTTTCATCGCAAGGCAACGGGTTTCAAATTAGTTTTTCAAAATTACAATATAGCTGCTACTTTTTACTAAATTAATTCGGCCATTTTGGACATAACCCATTATGAATGTGCCCTGTGATGGCAATAGGCTGCCCCTATTACGTGGGACTAAAAATACTGGTAAAGTGTAGGTGTGTAATGCACCTCTGCCTACCTCTTCGGGGATATAGGCGTGATATGTGTGTGTGTGTGTGATATCAAAATATCAGCGTGTCAATTTGTGGCCGTATCATGAACATTGCATGTAGTTATAGGCAGGGTTGTCGCGGGACGAAAAATTGGCTTATTCTGTTCAAGTCTTATCTAAATGAACCATTACATACCATAATACTCATGGCAATGACAATGAAGATCTTGTTTGACACTCTTCTGATATTCAAAACCATGTATTTTGGTAATTTAGGAAAATTAAGTTGCTCCAAAGACGATTAAGGGTAAAATACCATTCAAGAAGATTAGTAGAATCCCGAAGGGATTTGCACGGAAAAAGGGATACGTACCTACTTGGGTTTTATGTTTAAAACTGTCAGTGTAAGTTGTGAAGAATTTAGCGAATTACAAAAATATTAATGTTGGGAAGATGTTAATGACGACATATCAAAGTTTATTAAAATAGTTACTTTTCAATAAAATATTACAGTAACGGCGCGTTTTGACGCTTCGTTGGTCCCCTCACCCAGATTTGAATTAATTTGAATTTTGTTCGAATTCCAGAAAAATTCCAATGTCATTTTGACGTTTATTTTTTAAGTAAGGTGGCGTAGATGATTGTACGTACGACCTACGTGAGACTGTTACCTGAGATCCCAGGTTCGATCCCCAGTTTGATCAAAATAGTTGTGTGATCTGCAAATTTGGGTGTTTTTCTATGTATATTAAGTATACTTAATTATATTTACCAGTATACATATAATTTGTTAGGTATTCAGTTATCTATTGTCATAGCAAGACTCTGTTTAATCAGAGAATACATAACTATGGTGTAGTTATTTTTAAGTCCCCGGCCTAAGTGTATTATATACCTAGTGAAATTTCGCGTACTCAACCACACGGGAGTCGGAACCTAATAGGCATAGGGATAATATACCGATAGAAATGTTCCAAGTTTTTATTCACATCTCACAAACGCCTTTGAGAAAAATACATTCTAGCACTTTACATCATAATATAATTAGAAATTCTCTTTGTTTAAAGATCTATTCAAAGACAATTTACTGCGATTGCTAATCAACATACAAATAAAACATAACAAACGTTCACCTATATCTCGTTAAAGCTGCATTAGTAATGGGTGTGGATTCAATATGCGTACTTTTCTTTGTATGATAACCAACCTGTCTCCACACCTGTTCATTTTAAATGCAGCAGGAAATCTAAATTAATGAAAGTATTAAAATGTCTATTCTATTTAAGATACATATGTATCTATAGAGTAGAGGGGCTCGTGGTCTAGTGGTAAGCGACAATGTTAACACATTGCAAAGGTTAAGCAACATCGACTCAGGCCTTAGGATGGATGACCATTTCTTAAGACACTGAGACCCCTCCGTGCCTCGAAGAGCACATTAAGCTGTCAGTCCCGGTTGTCATACTAACATCTATGGCAGTAGTTAGGGGTAGTTGGAGCCCTAAATCAAAAATCCGAGCGGTCTAACTACAGAACTTCGATATCGCCCATGGGTTGTGAAGGTCAGATAGCAGTCGCTTCAAGGAAAATATAGAAGTTAAGCCGAATCGTAGTTAGACTGGAAAGCCGACCTCAACTGGGTTGGGAAAAGGCTCGGTGAATGAGTAAAAAATAATGATGATGAGGGATGGTACGAGGTATTGAGTCGCTCTTATATAAAAGCGACTCAATACCTTTTATTACCAAGTTATAGTTACAGATTAGTTTAGTTTAACCATCTACTACCAGTTTTCGAGTCTTTGCAAATGTCGTGAAACTCTTTAATTGGCATAAGATACCAATAGCACTCTTTTTTTTTTAATTGTACTGACAATAAACTGGTAGTAGGTGGTTAAACTAAAATTAACTAAACTAAACTATACATACAAAAGATGTAGGTACCTATATCGTGCCAAATATACTTTTGTATATTATTAAATTGTAGTACTTATATTTTGAACAAAAAATGTACTGAGGCTCCCTTACTATTATGTTCGATTTTGTGCAAAATATGAGTTAAAGTTACCTGAAATAAATTATTTTATTTATTTATTTTTAGTTTGTAGTTTGTTGAGACTGGATTGGAATTTAGATTTAAATAACAGAATACACACCGATAAAAAACTGATGATGTAAGTGGCTACCGTGTAAGAATACTGTATGTATATATATATTATTAATATATATTTGTATATATGTATTTATGGTTCCTATTTTTTCATGTATGTAAGTATATATTGTACCTATATATTATTATTATAACCTAATCTGTAAATATCTATATATATATGTATTTGTGTAATATAGATCCACCTACGCACACAAGACTTATTCTATCAAGCATTTCCTTCCCCTGGCCCACTGGAAGAGATTTCTTATGAAATAAGTGGTGCCTTTGTACTCAATCTATCCTTATTGTTCATCTTCTTCTTATTTTATTTTTCATGTGTATACATAAATAAATAAATAATAAATAAATAAATAAATAAATACTTTCTTATTAATTTGCTGCTGTTTATTAGTAGTTAAAAAACATACACCTCAATTTTATTTATTTGTAGGCATATAAAATAGAAGCGATGAAAATATTTGACCAAATACCAAGTGTGTAATGAATGTACACGTTCTTAATTGCTTGTACATTTATTTATTTTGCCTTCCCCGAGGCAATTTGAAATGTTTTCTCGTATAAATGCTCAGTAACACTCGATCCCTACTGTTTAATTAGGTGTAGTATATAGAATATAGACTAAAAGTAGGTAATACAAATACTCACAGACTGATCCATACATTAGGCAGTGGTAACTAGAATTTAGACCAGTCGTGTTGTCTTAGGATTGCTAATAAGAATGAATGGAAACGTGAAATTTTCGTTTTAAATTATGGTTTTCAGTATTTTTGCTTGTTTAATACCATTAAAATAATTTATACCCACGCACGGCGAGACCTTGAGAGGGAACCTAAACTACGAACCTAAACTAACTTCAAGTCACGTCTATTCCCCTGAAGAGGCAGAAACATATTATACGACCACTTTTCGCTAGTAACTGTCGCTATCCAGAGGACTATTATTTTTGCCATAGCGTCGTGCGTTAGACTGGTAGGTGCACCACTTGCAGTGGAGATAAGCTTGCGCTTCTAAGACCTTGGTGTGACCCGTATGACACCAAACGGAAACTTATTTTTTTTAATCAGCGACGAAGTCAACGTTCTCCCCTACGCCCATTGCCGGGCGGTGCAGTGGTGCTGGCGGACTTTGGTCACCTGTATGGCCGCTGTCTGGTGTTGGTTCAGGTTTTATCCCACATCGATGGGGTCGGGTTTTGGGCCTTCTAGCCTGTAAGGGCGTCCTCAGTCTCCGATCATGGAGGTCGATTTTCCAGAGCGTATAGATGAGTTATACCTACATATAAATAAGCATAGCTTATAAACACTACGTATGTAAAGAACGTTTTTGAATGTCTATGTTTACCAGAACTAAGGCATATTTAGTTCGGTCATGTGTAAGGAAAAACAAATAAATTGTATAGTTACTGATCAGTTACAGAACGTACCATTCGGAAAACTTTCTGTGATTCTTCTGCGTCATAAAGACTTTGTATCTTGCGTCATTGACTCACTAACTTTGTTCTTAGTTTAGTCAAATGATAGTCACAATTCACGTCGGAAATAAATAAATAAAAAAGTATGCAAATAAACTTTCAAAGAAAACACACATATTAATATGTACGTTATGATAATGAGTGTTAATAAGACACGAACATAGAAAATGTAAGTTCCTACACAAACACACGCTTGGGGCACTTTAAAACTGTCCAAGATGTTAGAATCTCAAGTTAACCTCACCTGCAATTGGCGATCAACAGACAAGGCTCAGATAAACATAAAAGTTCCCGATAATTGGAAATAGGCCTCACCACCTATTACGTGGGACCGACGACCTACCGTCTGCCGACCCCTTAGGATTAATGCGTGTTTTTATATATGAGCGTAGCTATGTATTTTGCTCAATAATGATGACTAGACGTATGTGAAAATAATATCATCAAATATATCACATTGAATACCTAGAAATATCACTTAGAGAAAAGATGAATTCAGAGAAACTCTGTAATTAAGGTACTAATGAAACAATATTCTTCAAATGGGTAAGCACGCTGCGTTGTGTCCTGTTTGTTCCATTATATTTTGTTATTTTTATCTTGTACCCTGTATTTGTTACTTAACTCCCTTGTCTTGATAAATTGTGATAATTCTTGATGTGTGAATTTACGTAAGTGTATAACTTTGAAATTGTGTTAGCTCAGTGATTAATTGTAAAAATATCTCCAAAAGGAATAGCGTATAGTGTACAGATTAAGCTAGCATAGATACATTTAAATATAGCTGTTTGTTTCTTTAATCTTTAAATATAAGCGACAAATTGACACCACCCGCTTGACGGTATGCTGTGGCGACGTCTGGTGGTTGTGGGCGACTCTCATAGAACACAGAAATACTATAGAGAGTAACCCTAAACTTGACGACCTAGTGATGTGCCACTATACGCTTCGCTTAAAGAACCCAGGGTTATATGTGGCAGGAAACACGTGCGCAGGAAGGGCGTTCCAGGCCATCTATCATCATCTATCGTTCGGCAGAGTAACAAACGTTTAAAACGGTTCTCGCGAGTGAGAGTGACATCTCTGCACGGCACGCGTTGTTCGGGATCGGAAGGGAGATGGTAGGATCAGGTCGAAGAGCTCTTCAGAACACTCAATCAACGAGATAGAACGCGGCCAATGAAGCAATTGTTCGGCTTCCCGTTACCTCCGGACAATCTATAATTATTTTTTACTACTTCTGGTCAACGCCTTCTCACTGTCAAAATGTATAATTTGTACGAATTCAGTACCCAACACACGGCTTATTGAGAAGATTACATACGTGACTCATAATGGCCAATAAGTAATCAAAAATATGTATCAAATTTCCAATCTCATATCCGGCATTTATTTATGGGATGCTGAAGCCCAAATGTTGATTGATACATTAATTAAAATTCATACCACGACCTGCCCCGAATGCCATTGGACCACGTTTTGCGGTAATCTCACTGATTTGGTATTAGCCCTTCATACTGATCCGTCCAATTACCTACTCAGATCCATATAATATTTTTAATTTATTGTGAATGTTAGTAAAGTGCCAGCAATGAAACCCAAAACCAAGTAAATCCAAGAAGTGAGACACTGATTTTCACAAATAAAAAAAAACAATATTTACTAGGATTCGTGGAAAAAATTATCCGCGTCATCACTGATAGGAAAGACTTAGTTGAACAGTTATTTAAATTACAGTTAAAAGTCAACAACTTATTCGTACAGTAAAATAGTTACAACAGAAATGTAACCAAACGAAACAAAATTGCGTTGAACCTTCAATTCCCGGGCGACGCAAGAAAAATTATTTTCTTCTTTAAACAAAACCGCCGCGTCTGCTAACGTAATTAAATGTTCGTCCTATGGGAAATCGTGTCTAGCGGTCAATTCCTGTCGCGATATATAAGACCGCAGTTCCGTCGCACTATATGGAATAATGTGTAAGTGTAGGTAGACAATTTAATACAACGATTGGATCGATTTCCTATGTGCAAAAGTGAACATTTTATACCTTACTAATTGTTCTAACTGTATAATTATTATGCCTGTTCAAATAGAAATTGTTAGGCTTAGATATGTGCTATGTGGTTTGCATTTCATTTATTATCTAATATAACTGGTGGGGCTCGTGGTCTAGTGGTAACCGACAATGTTAACACATTGGAAAGCTTGAGCATCATCTAGTGCCTCCGTGCCTCAAAGAGCACGTTAAGCCGTCGATCCCAGTTGTCAAACGAAGATCTATGGCAGTCGTTAGGGGTAGTTGGAGCCCTTAATAAAAAATCCGACCGGTCTAACTACAGAACTTCGATATCGCCCATGGGTTGTGGAGGTCAGATGGCAGTCGCTTCACGGAAAATATCAAAATTCAGCCGAATCGCAGTTAGACTGTAAAGCCGATCACAACTGCGTTGGGAAAAGCTTCGGTGAATGATATTATCTAATATACCTAGAATGGCAATCAGCTCACATTCAATTGTAAAGCAACTTCTACGAAAACCGCAAAAAATATCGGACATCATTAAGAACAACGTGACTGGCTTTGATTAAGTTACGTACGGATGTCGTTAATCCTAGTCAGGCTGAAGGCCAAGGTATACATAAAGAAGTTCCCCAAGATTTCAAAAGACATGGCATGTAGTTACAGGGGGATCGTAATCCTCCCTCCAATAAAACCGCCCGTTCTGAAACAGAATGTGACGCGCCCCGCCCTGGAGGAGCCGTATCTTAAGATACTATTAACTTCAGCAATAAAGTGTGTCCAGTACGGCATCAACGTTAATACGTCACCTCGGTGACAGATGATGCCTTTATGAACATTCCTCGGGGACGGATAGGAAGAGAGCGTTGCTGGGTGACACTGATTTATTGTTTGATCACATCACAAATCTTCAAACGCTCTGTATATACAGATATAGAAGTCAGGTTTATGACGTGTGATGCATTGAATGTAGTGTTAATTTCCAAACCATTTCTTCATTGCAAGTATAGTACATGATAACAAATACACTTCCACTAATTTATTCGGAAAACAATTTGGAAAAAAAAACAAAACGGTTTCGCCTTTACGGCAATATCACAGGGGTTCTGCCAAAATATCTTTGATAATGCCGCTAGTAATCTATACAGAAAATCAGATGCACAGAGTAGAGAATCAGTTACTCGTAGTATTAAGTTGGGTACTTTTAAACAAGTAACGGTATTCCATTCTTAAGCGGCGATAAAGCCTTTATTTATCCTATGGAAAGGAAGAGGGAGTTTAAGTATTCATTTAAATCTTTAATCAATTTGTACTGTATTTAATTGGGAATTCCTTGGTTAATTTTCTTGTCAGCATCAATGTTTTGCAATTTATGATCCTATGACAAAGTATATTTTACTGTAGTTTTTCGATTGTCACTTACGTTACGTTCGTTATTGAGTGGAGGTGCTTACGTCATATGACTTATATGAAACAAACTTAAACAGTTATCTAATACAAGTCATAGCAAGATCCGAAATGAAGTCAAAATCAATCTCACCTACAAGTGGTGCACTCGCTGATCCATGGACGAGGTTGTGTTAAACACAGAAGAGCCCAAAAACGAAAGCCTCCTATTACGTGGGACTAACAGTAGCTGGTGCAATGTGGGTTTAATAAGCATTTCTTTTACTCTTTCGAAGACGTGTGTGGGTTTTTGACCGTGACTTACACATTAGTTACATACTACATACATTACATACATAATATAGAGGAAGAATTTGGAGGGGACACAAAAGGCAGAGGGCCTCAGCTGCAATAGTTGGACATTCGAAATTTTCACAGACGATGTAACAACAAATTAATTCTAAACAAACAGAATTAATATTTAAGAAGATTCAAGAAACGTGTTTTTTTTTTTCGTTTTAAGGTACCTTTGGTGCATGGGTCCTACTCGCACTTGGCCGGCTTAATTGAGCGAAGCGAGCGTAGCGAGCGGAGCTCCTTATCAGGTGACTCCAATGCAACTCGATGTACAATTGTTTCTCGACAACTACCCAACCGATTTTCATGATTATTTCACTCAAAAATCAAGCATTCTCAGGAGCAGGTTTTGTTCGAGACCGAATTTTGATTTAGGACCCTCAAAACAAGGTATTGACCAAAAAAAGTTATTGACCAAAAATATGACAATAGTCGCTTCGCTCAATTGCATGCTGCAGCGCAGTACCAAGGCAGCGACCGCAGCTCCTAGTGTATATAGAAGTTTATTAAATACATTTCTTAACGAGGAAAACTCGGGCTTTTATGCGAATATAATCAAAGAACTATAACAGAAATTACATAGTGTTATAAAGCGGTGTGTGAAATAGCATTCGCAGAACGCGAAAATGTAATTAACCAAGTAGTTTCAAGTTTAAATGTAGGTAGGTAGGTAACTGTTTATTGCTTCGCTAAAGTATATTATACACCAGGTTACAAAATAAAGTTTCAGTTATTGGAGTATAAGGTTTTTATTCAAACCATTTTAATTAAAGCCGAAAAAGACAAACAAGTAAAGTACTTGAATTTGGCCCACGAGGTTGTCGACATGTGGCATGTAAGCTCAGCTGTTATTGTACCGATAGTCGTTTCCGTGCATGGACTGATCGCCAAGAGCCTCGACCAACACCTACAGAGGCTCTCGTTAGACGGTTGGATTAAGGGCCTGATGCAGACGGCAGTGTTGCTCGATACGGCACGCATCGTGAGGAAATTCCTCTCTCTGGAGCCCTAACCACCGGTAGCTTGGTCCTTGTACCCGATGCCGGTGGGTCACTATTTTTAACAAAAACTTAACTAGTGTTGTAATATAGTACATTTGTTTGTAGCGTATGTTCTTGTATGTAACATACAATATCACGTATTTTATCCCCAAGGGGGTAAACAAAGTTGTTCAATACGCCTACATTTCAACAGTCATATTGTTCTTACCTTGTAATTAGTGTCCTAGTCTTAGAACCGAGAGACTTTCAAAAACCGCTAGGCAAAGTGCATAATATTGATGAGGTCCTTCATGTATGGAGACAATAATAGGGTAGGTAATTGTCAAATCAAGTCACCTTCTTTTTATTAAACGTCAAAACGATACGCCTCATAGAAATTTGTATGAAAAACCCAACAATGACGTCGCTATTATGTAGCGTCAAATCTGTAACTATTAAGATTCAATTGATGATTAAAAATAAATAAAATAAAGATAATAAGATTGAATACATACTTTGGGATTCTTTATGTAGTAAATACTACAATTAAATTATTTATTTTACTTGTAATAGGCGTCTGTCTGTAAGTACTTATGTGTGTTCCGGGCTAGCGCCGACTCTCCACGAACCTTGGCACAAATCTTCATAGCGAGCTTTTTTTGTTTGGGATGAAAATATGGAATCCCAAATAATGTTTTTAATGGTCCCGAGATCTACTCTTCGATCGTATTATTGGCGATCACTAGTCGTCACATTGTGTAACCAGATTATTTTGATAGGTACTATTTAACGTTTACCGATATACAAATACCAATAATTATTGGTCATATTTAGCAGTTTTATTTTGCAATTTGATGTTGCTTCATGAATTTTAATTTTTGAGAATGTTTATGTTATTGTACGTGACTGTACAATACCGCCCGCAGTGCCTTTCCTCTCTACGCTACATCGAACATAAACTATAGAATATCCTTATAACAGATACAGTGTGGTAACATACATTTAAATAGATTTATGGAAGGCCAACTGAATTTGTTGGAGCCATTGAGATGATAAAGTGAGGCCTTTAGGGACTACACAAAAGTTAATAGTTTACTAGTTTAGCATGATACATCGTTTGATATACTGACGTTTTTATATTTAACTAATTGTTTTTGTTGTTTGGTAAATTATTTTCGGTAAGTATCTATCTTTATAAACTTGCGACAAGTGGATCTTTAACGCAGTTATTGAGATATACAGGGTGATACATAAGGGTTATATCAACCTGAATACACCCCCATTTATTTAACTTATTTTCTTGTTTGGTCGATCAGCTGATGGGGGTGTCTTCGGGTTGATATAACTCTTATATAATATACATACCTCTTTATCAAGTCTAAAGCTCCAGCTCAAGCTTGTCTCAAATTTATAAGTAATGTGTACAAAACGCGAAAGTTTAAAAAGTAAGTATAAATCTTAACAGATGCAGGTTATAATATAATAATAAACATGCTTTTACTTCTGTTTAATGAATTAAATTAATTAGATATCGGACGGTGAAAAGGTTGTAAAATCTAAAAAGTACTTGTCTTAAACAGAAGCCCAAACAAATTCTCTAAAAATGACGAAAAATTAACTAAATTAAATTGTATAGCAAATTCTGCTGGATGGGAAAGCAGTGTACGAAGTCAATTAATTACACTCGTATCGAAAAAAGGTGGATACGAATACAACGATGAAACACCAACGAGTATTTTTTCATCACGCACCCCTTTATATAAAATGGTCACGTAGTGGTTTATATATTACATAATATCCACTTTAATAAATAATGTTGGTAGCCGGTAGCTATTGATTTACTCTGTTACAGGTTGCCCTGATAGAATCATGAAACGCTTGAAACATACTGGTCCTTCACATACGACGTATGCCACGCGACGTGGGAAACAGCGACACTGGTTCTACGTCTTACGACGTTTGACGTTTACATTATCTACGCGCTATGATACTTTAAAAATGTGGATACGAATACCACGATGAAACACCAACGAGTATTTTTTTCATCACGCACCCCTTTATATAAAATGGTCACGTAGTGGTTTATATATTACGTAATATCCACTTTAATAAATAATGTTGGTAGCCGGTAGCTATTGATTTACTCTGTTACAGGTTGCCCTGATAGAATCATGAAACGCTTGATACATACTGGTCCTTCACATACGACGTATGCCACGCGACGTGGGAAACAGCGACACTGGTCCTACGTCTTACGACGTTTGACGTTTACATTATCTACGCGCTATGACACTTTAAAAATGTGTGACAGCGTCGTACGCGTGGGATCGCATGGGAACACACGAATCTGGTGCGGTGACGCGTAAGACAGCGTGGTGAATGACCAATGTGTTCGTTACAATACAAATCGCATAGGCCAGATCCGGTTCAGATGTCATAATGCGTGTTATACGTCGCATGAGAAGGACGCGTTTGCCCGTACCTTCATCCGTCTACTTCTCGTTCTTGATTCCCACGGGAACTTATACATCGCATTAAAAATTTGTCTACGCGCTTTCCTTTGCTTTAGTATATAAATTACATCTTTCTACCAAACTACAATAAATCAGATCAGTACAATTATGATTAGCAAACAGAGTTACTTTAACGTGGTTTATTCTAATACACACTTCTAATATTAGTTTTGTTTTACCTGGATTGCACAGAATGGTAATTATGGTAATGGTAAAATACATTGACAGAATGGTAATTATTTTGCTGAGGTATATGATGCTCGGTGCAAAATCGGCAAAATGTATTAGGTGGATGCGTTACACACCTAACTCTCTGTCTACCCTCTCCTAGATATACATACATACATACATATGGTCACGCCTCTTTCCCATTGGGGTAGGCAGAAACTATGGAATTCCACTTGCTACGGTCCTGGCATACTTCTTTCGCTTCTTCCACTTTCATAACTATCTTCATGCACGCTCTCCGGTTCTGGGTGCTCTTGACCTGACCTTTGTTCAAAACATCTCCGATTTGGTCGAAGTACGTTCGCCTAGGTCGACCCTTACCTGCCTGTCCATTCACGCCCGCCTTATGTATCTGTTTCGTCAATCTTCTTTCATCCATCTTTTCTACGTGCCCGAACCATCTAAGCATCCCTTTTTCTATCTTACTCACTACATCTTCTGATACACCGCAAAGTTCTCGTATCTCGCTGTTCCTCACTTTCTCAACCAATGTCACCCCAGTCCATACTTCGCAAACTTCTCATTTCCACTGCATTTATTTTACTTTCATGCTTCTTCTGCCAAACCCAACATTCACTTCCATACATAAGTTTAGGGACCAGCACTCCTCTATGAACAGCCAGCCTAGCCCTCCGGGAAATCTTCTGACTGTTCATAAAGTTATGCAGAGCCCCGTTCACTTGATTTCCTGCCACAACTCTTCTTTCAATGTCGTCGTCACATCTTCCATCCCTTGTAAACTTGGACCCTAAATACACAAACTCTTTCACTTGCTCCACTCTTTCTCCTTCAATAACAATCGCACAGTTCGACATGCTTTCGTCTCGTTCAAATACCATTACTTTCGTCTTACTTGCGTTCACTTTCATTTCCTTCCTTTTCAAAGACTCATTCATAATATCAACCATCACCTGCAACTCCTCTGCCGATGACGCAAGTATTACCTGGTCATCAGCATATAAGAGGCACTTGATGGTCAATTCATCCATTCTTAAACCACACACACTCGCTTTCAGATCTTTCAGACAGTTATCCATGTATAGGTTAAACAGCATTGGTGACGCTACACAGCCCTGCCTGACGCCTCGTTCGATACCGAACCAGTCCGTGTAAGTCCCGCGGACACAAGCACTGGAACCCTCATAAAGTGATTGCAGTGCTCGTATCAGATTGCTGCTTACTCCATACATGGACAGCGCTGACCACAATTCGCTCCTCACCACTCTATCATAGGCCTTCTCTAAGTCTACAAAAGCGCAGTAGACCTTTTGTCTTTTTGCCAGGAACTTTTCGGCAATGCTGCGCAAAGAGAAGACCTGATCCATGCATCCTCTTCCTTTCCTAAATCCAGCTTGCACATCGCACATTTTGTCATCAGTGTCATTCGTCAATCTAGTAATCAGAACCCTTGCATATAACTTGCCGACGACGCTGAGCAGACTTATCCCGCGGTAGTTTTTGCAGTCTCGCTGTGATCCTTTCCCTTTGTACAGCGGCACAATGACGGCTTTGCACCAGTCTCCTGGTACACTACCGCTTCTCCAACAAAGGTTAAAAAGGCGGTACAGCTGACTTGATACTACGCCTTGTCCTGCTTTCAGCATCTCTGTCGAGATCCTGTCATATCCTGCTGCCTTTCCAGCTTTCATGCCATTCAGTGCATCCATAATCTGTTTCACACTTATTTCATTCTCCTCTTCATTCCCACTTTTATTCTTGTCCTCTATACGAGATTCCGCTTGCGCATCCTCTTTCTCAAACAGACTTTCAAAATATTCCTTCCATCTCTTTAAAACACTTTCTTCCCCACTCAGAGAGCTTCCATCGTGGTTTCTGACTTTGTCCAGTTGCGAGGATTGGATAGTGCCCCTGGCTGTTCTTATAGACTTCCAGAAAAGTTTAACATTTTCCTGGAAGTTGTCAGATAACCTCCTATCAAATTCATCCCTTTCATTCTCTTTCTCTTTAGCTATCACCTTCTTTACTTCTCTTTTACGCTTCTTGTATTTATTGGCTTTGATTGCCAACTAGTCCAGCCACGCTTTCTTCTTGCACGCTACAACCATTTGTGCCTCTACACTCATTCTTTTGACCATGCGTCCTTTTTTCCTTTTGCTGACACCACATACTTTCACAGCTACTTGCACAAGTCCTTCCTTTAACTGCACCCATAACTTTTCAATATCATCTTCTTCATCCATATTCTCATACTTCTCTCTCAAGCTATTTCGAAATTCTTCTCTTTTATTCCTTTCTTGCAAGCTTTCTACTTTTATCCGTTCAAGCTCGGTCCCAGACTCATGGGCGTAGTGTCGCCACCGTTTAAATAAACCTCTTAACCGGCTTACAACCATATAGTGGTCTGTGTCGACACCAGTGCCACGATAAACCCGGGTATCCATCACTGTCTTTCTCAATCTGTCGTCCACAATCACAAAATCTATCATACTTCTCTGTTCTCCTTCTTGTCTAGTATACATGTGGATATCTTTGTGGTTAAACAGAGTGTTTGTTACCACAAGATTCCACTCCAAACATACTTCAAGCAAACTTTTTCCATTCTCAGTCACTCTATCGAAACCAAACTTACCCAAAACAGATATATGCGTATTTATTTGTAAATATAACTACTAGATAAAATTAAATTCTAAAATTAGGTTGATCGGATGTTTCGAATGTTCATTTAGCCGAGTAGATGCGACGTAGGTACACAGTTCAACATTATAACTCACTCTAATTACTCTCCTTGGCTTGTTAACTGCATCCCGTTTCAAGTAGTTGAACGAGAGATTTAAACTAGTTCTTTAACATTTTCAATTTTACACGAAAATATGTTGCAAGTTTTTAAATGAAGACCGCCGCGCTGAATTTGCTAATTTAGCTACCGGTTGCACCGTTACACACAAACTCGAATCAATTAGAAAAAAAAATGTAAACTTAAGTATTTATATCAGTTTATTTAGTACTCATATCACAAGCTTTGCTTAGTTTGAGACTAGATGTCGTTGTGTGAATTGTCCTAAATATTATTATTTATTTATTATTTGTTGTTACAAAGATAATTTTCTGCATCACATATAACCACTTACCAAAAAAAAAACGTCTAAACCCATAATTCGTAGAAAATATTGCAGATTGAAAATAACTAAACTCGATCTATTACATGTCCCCAGGGCAGGTTTACTTTAATCTATGTGAACGGTCGTCGGTCCGTGATTGGAAAGGGATTTTGTACAATATTTCAGCCAACGGTGAAACATATAGACTAGAGATTTAGTAGCACAAGTAATTACTCGTTTAGAAATATAATTTTTATATCTGTAGTTTCTCGTAGTAGAGTCTCTAGACGTTATAAAATTTGAAGTATAGTAAACGGTTGGAGTGCTTTAACTATCAGAAATAAAACAAAAGATTCCACGTAATTTTAATGCGCTGACGCCAACCTTTATTACATCGTAACCCATGTTTTTCTTTGCTCGAAAAACATAGGCAACGATGATGTATGTAATGAAACAAATATAAATTGAGTTTGTATTTAACGATAACATTATTTAAAATACATAATATCAGCCAATACATCATGTCAAATAGACATAAAAAATAATAGAAATACGATACTCTACATGTACGTGTAGATTTTGCTAACATATAAACGCAAAAAAGCAAATTAATGTGACTAAATATTTCTAACATTTGTGGTATGTAAATACAGTATTTTGTTTGATCGATGACATCTTTGATCGATGGCTTCTTTAATAGGTACATGCAGAAAGATTTCCATCCAAGCCTCTGAAGAAACAAATGAAAGATATACATAGATACATATTTGGTCTTGGGTTTTTGCGGAGCGCGTGACTGGTTGCCTTTTAGGGTTCCCTCTGGCGTTGGGCAAAAATCCAGGCCCAAACGCTCAATTGCAATACTGAACAACGTTTCCTTGTCCCGCACCGTGAACTAGTTCAGAGTAACTAGTTCTTCTGTGCGGGAAAAATCAAGCATTACCTTGACATTGGCCAAATCATCGATGAAAATCGATGGAGCCACGTTTTTAAAAAAAGATGTAGAAGAAGTACATATTTTACTTTAACACGGGAATTAATACGTTATGGATATATTGTGTATATTCCTTATATTATTGTCTGACGTATAACAATGATTCGGAATCTCTACGAGAAGCGAAAGATCTAAATTTCCGGTCTCTGGATCTTTTCCACAAATAGTTTGACTAAAACCATGCATTTTTTCTTTATCTAATAAGAATAACATAATGCAAAAATAAACGATGTAAAAATTAACCCATAAAACTTTAATAGCCCAAATAAAAAGTAATGATGAATTTAAAACTTGTCGCGAATAATTCGAGTGCCACAAACGGCAGCAATATTAATATCGCACATCATCATAAAATCTTTTCAAAAATATATAATGTAGGGAACTGACATCGTTTCGAAGCAATTCAAACAATTTACTATTATTGCTTTTACGCTCGTGGAAAGTTTGAGTACTCTATAACTGGATAATTAAGTTTGCATTGCTACAATAATCTATGGCTATTTGGACCACCCTTGTGTAAAGAAAACTCAACTTAATAGTATACTAGGAAACCAGAGTGTCTAGTACCAGTTTCTTACGTTAATTTACTCGAAATTTTCATATTCCTCATAGATTTCACACCAGCGCCCCTTGCGGTAACGTCAGGGAACTGTGTGAAATGTATGGAGGAATACGAAAACGTATATCGAGCAATTTAACGTAAGGAATTGGTACTAGACACACTGGACGCCTACTCGCGTTTACGAACGAAACGTTTAATATCGAAATTAGAACGGGAAACAAATGACAAATTCATACTAAATTCATACGAGCTTCGACAGAAACCGAAGTTTCGTTAGAACCGGGGTAGGCCTGCAGGCTTTAAAATGTTTGCCAGTGCCTCGTCTGTCGGTGCCCTGGGAATACCATTACGAGGAAATACCCGGGACGCCCGGCAATGGACCATAGGGTTGCGCTTAAAAAAAGAGAGAGTTGTCAGGTAAGCTTTCAGGTTCGCTTTAAAAAAGAATACTTAGAATTTCACCAAATAAGTATAAAATATGTTAATTTGGAACCCATTTAAGCACATTTCAACTTGTGTTTAATTACATACGTACAATTTAACATTTTCCGTTTCAAACAGTAATCGCTGCGTTCCAAGTTGTGTTAATAACATTTAGTAATTACGTGAAGAGTTTTTGGTTAAATTATGCGTTGAATGTGGAACACAGTACCTACTGTTTATTAGTCATTCACAAGAGTCTCGGTGGCTCAGTGGTATGAGTATGCGACTGCCGCCCCTGAGGTCCCAGGTTCGATTCCGGGTCGATTCGAATTATTTGTGTGATCTACAAATGTTTGTTTCGGAGTTTGGGTATTTTCTATGTATAATATGTTTGTATTTAGAAATATATAAGTATGTTTATCAGTCGTCTAGATCCCATAACACAAGCTTATATTAGCTTAATTTGGGCTAGATGACGTTGTGTGAGAATGTCCAAAAAAAAAAAAGTCTTGTAATTGAAGTAGTGTTTCCGCAATCAATATGAATTGAATTAATATCATAAAAATAAATAAATTATAAAAAGTTAAATTTTGCTACGTTTTTGTAATCTATATATTTAATCCGACAATTTGTCTGTCTGTCTGTCCGTCTGTCGCGTTTTTCAATTTACATATATTTGCATGAAATAGGTTTAAATTTTTTTTTTGTTTTTTTATTTGATGCGATACAAAGTTCGTCGGGATAGCTAGTTATTTTAATTGCTATTTCACTCATAGTGTGAGGTTCTATATCTATGCTAACCATTCCGCGTTTGGTATGCATTGTTGAAAATCACATGAAAATATCTTCAGTGCTTTTTGAGTTTATGGCAAACAAACGGGTGCGATGTGAATTAATATTTTATTATTATAAGTAGGTAATAAAATAAACTTTCAATAAAATGGTTGTTATTTATAAAATACTTGAATACTTGTATCTGATTTATCATATAACATCTCCTAAAGACTTGACACACAGTATATTTGACAGAAACGTTATTCTGTTACCCTCATGCAATATCCTGCTTCCAATAAGTTCTGCTCTTCAAAGTTGTATTCAAAGTTTTGGCCCTCGTTCTATTGAACATCGAAATTCAATAACCAGAACTTTGAGTGTTTAAAATTCAGATGATCTATGTATGAAGCACATATCTATTCATACTGTCGATTGACGTTACTTGGTAGAATCTGCTACACATATTGCACAAAAACACATATACTTTTCTACTGACCGATTTCACCTCACTAGATTTATACAATATAGTTTTAATAAATCACACCATAATATCCATAATTCACATAAAAATATCGTACTACATATTCATAAGGACACTAAACGGTCAGTAGAAATAAAATTATAACAGTGCAAAAGTATATGTGTTTTTGTGCCATTAGCACATATCTCTTAGATAAACTGCACATTTTTTTTAAATAAATGTACTTACTATTTACAAAATTACATCTAAAATTAAACATATAAAACATGCCGATTCTAACTCGTCACAGAACTGACAATGGTCCTACTAGTCTGAGAGTCCTAGCATAACATAATTTATGCTTTCTATTATCGCCACTTAGTGGAACATATACTCGTAGTGATACATTATGAAATAAACTCACTTGTACACTGCGTCGGAATTTTCAAAATTTTAAAATGTTGAAGTATTGTATACATTCATACATACATACATAATGTATACATAAGTTTATTTCATAATGTCCTTTTTTTAATTCCACGAGACATGCCCATTGCTGCAAGCGTCTCTGGTACACACCAGAAGGTATTTCCAGTGGCGCCCGGCGGACCTTGGCACCTGTTTGGCCTCTTCGGGGATTTGGTCGGAATGAAATTGCGCAAAAGATCTTGCGACAGTATCACAATATAATAATTGAGCGGAGCTCAATCTTAGGCAACAAGTGTAAATCGTTTGTGCGTATACTCCTCCTAAACGGCTTTACCGATTTTGACCAAATTTGGCATGCTGGTCGACACCCGGGAGTGCATATATCTGAAATCATGAAAATAGAGCAGATCACGGAGGAATAATTACCGAAAATGTCCTGGACATCACCGAAAACCAGATAATTAAATGGTTGCCATGGAAACACGTCCGTCAACAATTTTTTTTTTTTTCATTCGGTTAATTCATTTAAGTGTTAGATTCTGATTCTGATATGTAATAAAAACATTTGCTCCGCTCAACATTTGCAATTAGCAGCATGCATTGCATACCTAGTAATAATATACACACTGTATATGTACATTATGTATTTGTTAATAGCTTGACCTAAATAGTCATGGTTTAAATTACGACCTGTCGTTATGTAAGGACAACACTCGTTTATCTTTTACGGCTAGTTACCCTTTTAAAACGCTGTCGCTCAGTAAAAACCTTTTATAAATCCCTATGTATATTTTGAACCAAAATTGTCATATGTAGAGAAAGTAAGAGTAAGGGTTTATAGTGTTTTGTTTGGGTATTTACAAGTTTAGGGGTAATTAGTGTACTCGCTATATATATAATTTTGGTACTCTTTAACGGGAATTAACATACACATTAAGTAGATGAACTACTTACCTTTTATTGTCGGACGTTTTGACCAAATCATACCAGCCGTTTAAAACTGGGTACATTTATGTTTAGACGGAGTTTGGAGTATATTGTGGAACTGAAAAGGTAATATTATAATAAATATATATATGCGACGGTAAGTAGCAGAGGGAAGACAAACCGAGGTATATTTCATGGAACAAAATTCCAGATCAAAATACACGTTAAAAATTGACACAGTAACCGACTTCAAACTACCGAAATGGGATCAAATAGGTAGTTGTCGGAATGGCACCAAAAAAAATTTTGTTAGTCCATGTTTAATGCCCCCCACGCCGTCGGTTGGTTATGGGTAAAATTTTGTACCATTATACATATTGGAAGGAGCTAAAAAAACAGTAAAATAGATTAATTTTACTTATAATTTTAAAAAAAATAATATATTCAGTCGAATTCATTTAAATTTAACTGAGTGTTTACAACATGACATAATTTTTTTAATATCACTAAAGCAAACACATTTACATTATAACGTTCCGCTCAAGTGAAATTCTTTAAACTATTTACAAAAGAATACCAGACGTTTGTTGGACTTTAAACTTCACACGAACGTTAACCTTATCTCCGGTATGCAAATTTATTTCACCAAGGTTCGTTGTAGACGGCGAGATAAAAAGCTGGGGACAAATTGTAAACGTAATGCATTTAAATTATAGTTTAGTTTTGAATTCATTCTGATATGGGATACGTATGTTCTTCATTTAAAACGGAGCTTAGTTCTTTTGTAGACAACATGTCAAGATGGGTTTTCTTTAAAGTTGGTCATTTGACAGAAGTTACTCAGAAGAACAATATACTTTTTTTTTTTTTTAATAAAAAAAAAAAAAGAACAATACACTTGGACTTTATATTTAACTATATGTGTATATAACTATAAGAACTGTTTGTTTGTATATTATAAATAATAAATAATAAATATTTTTGAACATTCTCACACGTCATCACGTTTAATGTTAAGCTTGCGCTATGGAATCTAGACGACTGATAAACATACCTATCTATTTTTAAATACATACATTATGTCTTAGAAGACACCCAAACTCCGAAACAAATATTTGTGGATCACACAAATAATATTTGATTCGACCCGGACTCGAACCTGGGACCTCAGGGACGGCAGTCGCATACTCATACCACTGCGCCACCGAGGAAGTTAAACGAATTTTTCGTACTTAACGACCATCCTAACTGCATAGTCACTGATCGGTCTTTTATTGCGACTGACGCTAAGAAATGTACTGACAAGAAAGTCTTAGTGATGGTATACGAAAATTATGTAAAGTTGCATGTCAATAGAGCAACTGTTCATTCGATAAAACAATCTAAAAATTATCGTGTTGCTTTTTATCAAACGAGCGGATAAAACTACATTTAATTTTGTGATAATATCTACAAGAACGAGAGTCACGCGAACCATTTTTTGTTGGAAAAAATAATTCGTTTAGCAAACAGTATGGTAGGTTTTAGGTCTCGTAGACCTACGTACATATTATTATATTTATTCTCCTGATCTAACGTGCACGATGCATGCGAAATTCAGACGTGATGAAAGTTTGATCAGACGACGTATGTTGCTCTTGGCTTATCCGTCCGAGGGCTTACTTAGAGTATTCGGCAATGGACAGTAGGGCTGGAGTATTTGTTTTAAATGGTGTATGTAAAAATAGTCTAATGTAAAATTGCTAACCTCTGTTTGTAACTTATCAGTCAACGCAATTTCATCGATACTTTTTTGAATGATTTTTACGCCGTGAATCAAAATAACGTTTAACTAATGTCAATGTGTAAACAAAAAATACGAATAGATCATACCCGGTTAGGTGGCTGAAATGTATCAAATTTCACTACATTAAAAATTCACAGTTCCCTTTATGTCCAATTGTTCATATCCCTTTCCCAGCACAATTTAGAAAAAAAACTATTGATGCCATAAAAATGTAATGTCCTATGGATTTATTGCTGAAATACGCCGTCAAAACTAAGCATTAAAACTTACTCAAAACAGGATAATGGAAGGGTAACATTTGGATTGTGATCATATAGATTTAATAGGTATAGAGGGGCTCATGGTCTAGTGGTAACCGACAATGTTAACACATTGCAAAGATTAAGCAACATCTAGTCAGGCCGGTCTTACGATGGGTGATCATTTCTTAAGACATTGAGACCTCTCCGTGCCTCGGAGAGCACGTTAAGCCGTCGGTCCCGGTTGTCATAAGAACATCTATGGCAGTAGTTAGGGGTTGGTTGGACTCCTAAATCAAAAATCCGATCGGTCTAACTACAGAACTTCGATATCGCCAATAGTTTGAGGAGGTCAGATGGCAGTCGCTTCACGGAAAATATCAAAGTTCAGCTGCATCGCAGTTAGACTGGAAAGCCGACCCCAACTGAGTTGGGAAAAGGCTTGGTGAATGATGAGTTATAGATGCACCAGTTAATGGTATTTCAATAGCATTCCATCTGCTGATTAAGGAAAGTATTTATTCTTAAAATAAAATGAACAATGAAAGAGTAAACCAGCATACATGGCTACGTAGCATTCGTCGTAAACAGTGCATCTAGAAATGCTACGAGTGCTACGATGTTGTAGTCGCTCATTCATGGACCGTAAATTCTTCTGATGCTGGAGCTGAACGGTGGTCATAAGGAACTAGGTGTTTTAAATCGTGCACGGCGTGAAAGTAAGTCGTTCGAATTGTAAAACCAATGAAAAATAAGAAAAATTAACTATTTTTTTTTTATACAAAAAAAAAATCTTATTCGTATTACTTAAAGAAATAAATTAGATTCTAGATTTAGAAAGGACATTGCTAAAAAAACAGAGTCGATTAAAATAATTTATGTACAGTGAGATAGGCCAAATATAGTATTTTACAAATATCATATTCTATTGCCCCTTAACAATTCCCAAGTATTAAAAACCGGTGTGGCTTACACTTGGCCTGTTTTTCATACTATATTTGGCCTATCTCACTGTACATGAATTATTTTAATCGACTCTGAGTTTTTGGTTTCTACATTTTATGGCATTGTCCTTTACTTAACAATTTTGGCAGTTTATTGGTGTCGGGTTTATTACCACAACTTAAAAAAAATATGGCTCAATGCCAGCTATCTGCATCATTGTACATTATTTACAATGAAAAGAGAAAAAAATAACTTTTTTATTTTATTAGCCGCTAAGAAGAAGTTTACGAAACAAGACGTGTCTGTTTTATGGTTGAATAATGAACTGGCAAATTAAAGGAAACTTTGAAAAATAAACTTTACTTTGGATGTCGATACAATGAATCTTGCAATGTTTCGTCCGTTAGTCAGAATAGTTGTACGGTTACTTAAGTGACTAAATAGTACAGCACTAGGATGATTTATTAGATAAAGGTATATAGATTAAACAAAACTACACTGTTGTTTAATTATTTTGCTTTGGTATTCACAAACTGCTCATACAGACATGGTTGTTTTACTAAAGGAGTATGCAGAGGCGATGCGTCTATAGGTACCTACATCTACATTTCACGAACAATATTGTTGGTCCCAAGTCATAGAGTGGGCAAACCTATTGCCTCTTACCAGGAACTGTTGCTTACCCGTCCATCAGTATTCTGGTCGTCATTGCAACCTCATCTTGCCTGTTGTGAAGTTCGATTGAGGTCCTGATACTGCGAGTTACTGTCTCCCTCTGTCTCCGATACTAACCCAGGTAACATGGCAGACCTCACCATGCCGGCCAATATTACAGCTATCCTATAACAACAGGCCAGCTCAACTTAATTAGAAATCCTTGGCGAATTTAAAACGGGTTTACCACTGGTGACCGAAATTCATTTGATCATTTGACGTGTGACCGATAAAACATTAGGCCATTCTACTACTGATCGTATGAACAACTGACTAAAAGAGTTTTTATCGAAAAAACATTTGGTATAAACCCTCTACAAATATTTCTTAAACAGCGGTTCAAATCAGATAGCGTCAGAAGGTTTAATTAAAAATTCAAAAGTATCAAAAAGATATTCAAATATTGAGTTTTTGCAATCAACAGATTACAACGAACAGACAGTTTTAAAGATTATAAAATATCGCTAGGACTGAGAGGATATTAAACAAAGTATGTTTTGGTTAAATCGGCTTTAATTTAACTTAATCTCAGAAGGATTAAGTGTTGAATTTAAAATGTGACTTAAATCGCGTAAATGGGTCTCCAATGATTTCGTAGGGAACCAACTGTTTCTAAATGTAATTAAACTCAAAATGTTGTAAGAGTTTTTTCATTGTTTGCCAAATGGATTTTGTTGGCGATTTAATTATGATGCGATGAATTGAATTTCTAAAATTTCGAAAGTTGTAATATAAAATAATATTAACAAAATCTATTTACGTCAGTTAAAGACGTATAATTTAAACATTTGGTAAACTTATATTATGAACAGCAAAATTTTGCGAAGAAAAATTCAACAAAGTATAAGAAGTAAAGAATAAAAAAAAATGGTTATAATATATCTTTGGCAGTACCTTCATTTATCACATAATAGAGGGATAAGAACAAAATTTCATATGAACTGCAGATATACCAGATATACCTCCTAGCACTGGTTAAATCCTAGGTAACCATTTTTGCAACTTGGCACGGTTACAACGTTACCCGTTCAAATGTACTTATTGCAATCGTAAAGCACGTTTTAAAGCTGCAACTTCAGCACTACGTTTCTTCGTGACAGGCTTATTGGTGAATGTAACTGTGATTTGTGTACAAATCCAAAATTTTTCAACAAACTGTAGGTGCAATCAATGAAATTCATTGACGATTAAAAATTTAAAAAACGAATTTAATAAAAATGGATTAGAAATCTTTTGGAGAATAAGTTTGACACTATTCCCAATTCCCAGCTATTCTATTTTAGAGACCTGTATTTACAACGTACAGTTACAGATAGTTTTATTATAACAGTCTAGACACTATAAAGTATCGAATGCTGTCAATTTTATTGACGTAGTTTTAATAGCATGCAGATAAGAGGACCTACTTCAACTGTGTCAGAAAATATCTTATACTTATATATTTAACGTATATGTAGGAAAATGACGTAATGGGATTTAGTCTATATGAACCGGAACGATATATTTGTATCATCAACATTTTTTAACAGTATTAAAATTTGAGAGTTTGGAATTGGAACGCGCGGCCGGGGAAAGCGGAACGTTGGTCGGCCCGGCCCCACTTACTTACTTTCATGTCTATTTGATATTATGAACTGTCAAATTGAACACCGCCTGCGAAACTCGCATCTTTATAACTAATTTTGGGAGCATAGCTAAGAACTTATATATAACTTCGATTTTCCTGAGAGCGTGGCAGGTGGCTTTTTAAATCGGGTTCCCAGAACCTCACTTATACCGAACAACTAGATCTTAGAACAGACCCTCTTTTATAGACTTATTTCTTGAGTAGTAGGGAGAACATAGCTCGATACTGTGCTTACTAATTCATAAAATATTAAGTATCCCCGACGTAGATGTTATTATCTAGAATGATTAGTTTCACTACTGCGAGCTGAACAACTCTGACACCAAGTTTACTACTAACCATACGTTAAGAAGAAGAATGAGTACACGTAAATAAACATTTCACCACAAAGTAGCCGCAATTCCTAGAATAAATGGTAATGATATGTGCATTATGCAGAGATTCATCAACGGGAAGTGCAGGGTTCCACATGTTTGTAAGTAATCTTGTTTGTGCAGAGTATGTCCACATTAAGGTGCAAGTGGACGGTATATATTAGGCTTAACGAGATCATGGTATACCCGGACTAACGGGAAAGTTTGAAATTAGAAGTGCAGTAGTATCAGTTATAATGGAACAGTTATATAAGGAACGCAAAAGGACCTAAGTGCGATAGTGCAGTGTTTACTAACACTAGTCTTAAGGTTCTATCCCTAACACAACTTTATAATATCTATAGTGTATGTGTATGTTCTTAGTTTTAAGGTATTTATCTATGGGCCTTAGAATTTTTTAAACCACCTGTAACTTTTCTATTTGTTGCCTGAAAAAAAAAAAAATTGCATAAATATGTAATGCGAGAACACAAAGGTAAAAGTAGGTATCTTTCTACATTCAATTTTTTTGTACATTAGATCAGCAGATACACACATATCACGCCTATAACCCCGAAGGGGTAGGCAGAAGCGCATTACATACCCACAATTTGCCAGTATTTTAGTCCCATTTAATAGGGTGCAAGCCTATTGTCGTCACCGGGCACTAGAAAGTGGGTTATGTCCAAATTAATACAGATACACACAAACGTAAACTATATTCTCGTAGTCTCTGCAGGAGTAGATAGACAAGTTAGACTAGTGTCCGCCCTATGGTCGAACAGTAGAACCATTAAAATTTATTTTTTTGGGATTTGCCCATTTTTTAATAGTAAAGGAATACTTGTGCAAAGTTTCGTGAAGATCAGCTAATTTAATCGGGCCGCTAGTACAGAAAAACATTAAAACTTTATTTGACCTTATTTACCCCAGTTTCCCCCCAATCCAAAAAAGCGCACGTTGAAAAAATTGTATTAAATCAAGGAACACTTGAGCCAAGTTTCGTGAAGATCGGATAAAAACTGTGGCTGCTAGCCCGGAACACACATACAAACAGACAGACGAAAGCAAAATTGTCCAATCTCGAAATGTAGACACTTCACTCGCTCGGTCAACAATACCACATTGAAGAAATGTCCATCAACTATTAATTTATCCATCTATATATAGAAATGGGGAATGTCCCCCTTAGCTCTCGAGAACTCCTTATGCTCCAATGATGGTTGACCCCTCTATGGATAGCCCTCGATCTGGAGGCAAGCCAAAAAATCGAAACTTTGACCTAGCCCTAAGGGGTCAAAAGTTATAGGCCAAAACCTATGGCGTGGTGCGGCGCGAAGCACCGCGCAAGACACCGTACTAGTGTCTTATAGTCACGTCATACGCACCAAAAATATACTGTCGTCCGCAGAAAAAAAGTTAGTCCTAGTTTGTAATGTACGTCGTATAAGTTACACGTGAAAATTTAACCACAATATGTTTATCTCAGTGTGTTACTAGTTCTCATAATATGAGGTTAGTTTGAGACTAGCGTTGTGTTTAAAATTATACAAACATTTAGGTTCTTAATATACTCGTACCTATTTATTATGAAACTCAACTTGTAGATCGTTTTCATACCTTAATAATGTTAACAAGAAGAAACTATAGTTAGTTCACGTTAAACATGACCCAAGCGAGTATACTCGTACCTCTAATATCTAACAATTGTGCGGCACAATGTTACTTTAAAGAGAACATTCACAAAACATCCCTAAATAAAATATTCGTATACGTAAATAAATGTTTAAATTGCATCAACTTAGTGTATTTCCCCGGAGTAAAGACAGTGGCGAGAGCAAATTTAACTTCAACTGTACCCTGTACCCCTACGAAGTACAAGTTTAATAGAAAAAAGTTTGGACAAATGTTGTGTGAGAAGTGATTAGTCATTGTGAATTTGGAGTTGGATAACATGCAGTCTAGGGAAAGTGCTATGGTAAACTATTTATTTAACTCTAATAAGGTTTTGAAGTTATATAGTTCAGTTTTCTCGTTTGTTATCCCAAAGGAAACTTACTATTGGTCCAGTTGTATCTTCGTGTAACCGTTTTATAAAATACTAAGCTCCGCCCGCTTGGTATAGTTTTCTTACACTGTTCTATGTTGATTAACTGGTTAAATATAGTAGTAAAATTTATCCTGAATTGATCATCATTCACTTAGCCTTTTCCCAACTCAGTTGGGGTCGGCTTTCCAGTCTAACTGCGATTCGGCTGAACTTCGATATTTTCCGTGAAGCGACTGCCATCTGACCTTCACAACCCATATGGGCGATTTCGAAGTTCTGTAGTTAGACCGGTCGGATTTTTGATTTAGGGCTCCAACTACCCCTAACGACTGCCATAGATGTTAGTATGAGAACCGGGACCGACGGCTTAACGTGCTCTCCGAGGCACGGAGGGGTCTCAATGTCTTGAGAAATGGTCCCTTATCCTAAGACCGGCCTGAGTCGATGTTGCTTAACCTTTGCAATGTGTTAACATTGTCGGTTACCACTAGACCACGAGCCCCTGAATTGATATTCAGCATTATTTTTACCTTTTATAATTTTACAAGCGGATGCCCGTGGGTCCGCCCGCTTGACCAATTATATAGGGGAAGTACGTCCAAAAAGACATATATGGACAAAACGACACATTGGCAATATTTAAACATTAGCGCGGTTTAGGCTGTCAAAAATAAGCCAATTAGGAAGCGCCTACACCGGAATTATACCATTGGGTTTCTGAGAGACGTTTGAACTACACAACGGACGCTATGTTGACATTTGTGTTTCGACGTACGAAAGAAATTGGTTGGTAGTTTGTTTTTTGTTTTTCGATAAGTTTTATTTTATTATTTTACTGTGTGATAGTTTCAAATTTTCAAACATTTTGTGTTCGAGGTGATCGTGTAGCATTTACAACATTATTGTCACTGCAACAAGATTATTCTTCGAATTGTAATATTTTTGAGGGTATGTACAAAATAATATACAACCATTATGCACAAAACAACATACTGTGTCATTTTGTCCGTAGTTCCGACGTTCCATCATTGCCAATAGAAGCAGAGGCTGGCAAGGTTATGGCACAAGAACAGACTAAGGCCCCTGAATCTTCATTAAAGCCATCCACTAGTTCTTGTAAGCCATCTAGTTCAACGGATTCTTCAGTCGCAATAGCTGTCACTAACGATATTTATAACACACTGACTGACCACTCAGACATTTCTCTACCATCTACAAGTTCCCTCCCTTCGACAAGTTCTTTAGCAGTTCCAGTTAATGTCATTTCTCCAGTTCCAAGTGGTTTTGTAAGTGGACAGGGTAAACGAACGACAACATTTCTACTGACATCATCACCTAATATGGCAGAATTAAAACTCAAACGAGAGACCGCAGCTGAAAACCCAACTCGTAAAAGAAGACAGGCAGTTACTAAAACTCTTTATATTAATGATGACTCAGATGAAGATTGCCTTGATCAAGAAGATGAAGAAGACGATTGTGCCTGTATTTACTGCAACGATCTATACTCACGATCAAAGCCCGGCGAGGGGTGGCTGAGTTGCATGCGATGCAGTCGTTGGGTTCACGCGGCCTGTGCTGATTTGCGAAAGCGTACCAAATTATTTGTTTGCGAATTGTGCACTTAATTTTTGTTATTGATTATTTTATTCATTTTGATGACTGTGTATGTCATTTAGTCCATACTGCTTGAGTCGTTATGTCCATACGGTATGGACAAAACGGATTTATCTTTATCTTCATTTAATGTTAAATATTTTTGTAAGTTTTGATTTTTCTGACCAAACCTTTTTAATTTCTTATAACCAATTAATATAAGCAATATTGCAAGAAAAAAATATATTCCTATTATGAATAATATAAAAGTTATAGACAATTAATAAAACACTACGTCATTTTGGACGTACTTCCCCTACACAAAAACCTTCCTCGAGAACCACTCTATCCATTGGTGAAAACCGCAACAAAATCCGTTGCGTAGTTTTAAAGATCTAAGCATACATACGGATGGAAGCGACTTTGTTTTATAATATGTAATGATAGTGATAAGTATGGATAAGTACATGTGTGGGTATGGGATATGTGGGTGTGTGGGAATTAGGATCTAGAAAACTCTACACTGCGGGTGAAGACACGAGCATCAGTTCATTTAATATTTACTCTATCTCATAAGTATGTCTTTTAGTAGTTCTAAATGCACAAGAATCTCATTAGACAAGCGAAAGTGTCAGAAAACTAAGTCATTAGTCATACGTAGACTGTAATACACACGGATGATAAGCCTGTGTACAATAGAATGTTTTAGGGATACAATTGTTTTTAAAGCAATGAATATGCTTTATGCAATTATTACCTTTAAATGTTTTACAATTTATATTACCAAGTCGTAGGCGGGATAGGAACCAGCGTCAGTCAACTTTTAGGGTAAACGCTCTGACTAACTGAGAAGAAAGAAAGAAATAATTCTTTATTATTCCACGTAACCCTAAAACTAAACAAACACTTACACAGGTTACATGATCAAGAAAAATACTAAACTAAACCAATAAAATAAAAAATTGGACCAATGATTTACGTACTCGTAATAACAAAAATAGTAACATGGAATAAACGGCCGAATCTCAGCGTAATGCTGTCTGCGTGGTGACGCAAGTCAGACAGCCCTGGTTTTCAGGGACGGCCGGATAATAACTGACCTATAACTGTAACTGAGTACCTATAACTGATCCACCAATATCGAAACAGAAGTAGATTTGTGTAAGTGAAAGTAGAATTTAGAACATCTCAGCAAAGTGACAATTTCAGACTATCGAGAGAATACTCACTCAACCTTTAAGATCACAAAATAAATTGAGCACGTGATCAAATTACCACATTAAAAGTTGAATTTTCTTGAAACATAATTTTGTGTAATGTTGGTAGGTAAGGTTAAATATTGTTGATTGGCTAAAGTCAACGCTAGTCAGGCTCACTTATAGCGACCAATTTATTCCTCGACCAGCATTTCTCATGATGAAAGTAAACGAACTCATTAAGGAGGTGAAGAACATAATTTTGTGTATGTTGGTAGGTAAGGTTATATATTGTTGATTGGCTAAAGTCAACGCTAGTCAGGCTCACTCATAGCGACCTATCTATTCCTCGACCAGCATTTCTCATGATGAAAGTAAACGAACACATTAAGGAGGTGAAGTTCTCGCGAAGGAGGCGGCCGAGAGGGAGAGGGAGCGTACCCTCCCCGCTGAGTTCCGCAGTCAGCGGCCAGGGTGCCGTAGACTCTTTTACGCCCAGGACCATCGACCTCCACCGACGCGGGATTTTCATTTCGACCAAACCCCCGAAGAGGCCACACAGGTGGCCGAACTCCGCCGGGCGCCACTGGAAATACCTTGTGGTGCGTACCAGAGACGCCCGCAGCAATGGACATGGGAGCAGCCGAGGTCTCGCGGAAAAAAGGAGGTTAAGTATGATTTAAAATTGATTTGTCTGTTTGTTTCAGCAAATTCTTTGTATGTGTGTTGTGTGTCTTCATAGTAAATACTCCTCTTAAAACACAAAGTTGTTGACATTTCTAACATCTTAAAAGGGATTATTCCCGTTTGCCCCACCAGGCTTTGTCCCACCAGTGGGACGAACGGGAATTCTATAAATTAATTAATTTTTATTCCCGTTGGCCCCACCATCAAGTTCAGTGGGACGAACGGGAAGGATATTTTATACGATTCCCGTTGGCCCCACTAATTTAAAAATTGGATTTTGTGGTACAAACTTTAATATATCATCATTTGAAACTAAAGTTAATGTCTGGTGATAAGTAAAATAAAAAACATCAAATAAATCATCTTTCAATTTTAATACAGATAAATCACGTATATAATAGATTAAAAGTAGAAAAAAGTCATTATAATCACAGCTCAATGACTCTTCTTTATTTAATAACCTTAATTATAATATAATAAAAAACATCAAAAATGTTTTTTTTTATACTTAAAAATATACAACTATAAAGAAATGAATATACAAAAATTATCTCGAATAGATAAGATTATAATATTAATAAAGATACATTTTTTATTAATAAAGATTATAATTATTATGGTTAAAATCACAGATCAATTACTCTTATTTAACATAGTAGAACAATATTATTAGATCAATCACTTTTATTTTCTCATTCTCATTTTATATTTACTTAATTAAGATCTTTAACCGGTGAGAAGGCGCGCCTAATTTTCTTACACGAGTAGGCGCGCGCGAGCAAATTGCTCACACTATCATAAATGTTCATATTTTTAGTGTTTCTATATTTATTGGCTTATAATGTATTTAAATAAATAACACTAGGTTTAGTAAGTAAGAAAACAAGTATTTTAATCAAAACTATTAAACATAATAGCAACTTCTAACGCAAATAACAAAACAACCAAGTATTAATTAAATTTTTGGCACGTTTCATAAAAATCACAATAAAAACTGTTACATAACAAAAACTAAAAAGTGTTATTCATCCATTAAATCTACACTAATGTGCCTCTCGAAACATACTGAACACATGTATTTTACATGTTCGGTGCAAAGTAATTGCTGGCGCGTGATGAGCAAATTGCCACACGTTGGTACACGGCCTCCACAAACGCCTGCGCGGTCGCAACGCCACTGAGCGGATCGAGAATTGCGTCAGGGGAAAGGGGGTGAATATTTAGGAAGGTACTTAAGTGCTTGAATTGGTGTGGCAAGGGAAAGACAAAAAAAAATTGAATGAAATTTTTGTGTGAGCAAATTGCTCAAAGCGCGCCTTCTCACGGGTTAACAATCATTTTTTAGAGTTTTCGGAACGAAAATCTCTTATAGAACAGTATTGTCCGTCCGTGAACAACTGTAAACTCGAGAACGGTAAGAGCTAGAGACTCAATGTAAACGCCAATCGACTTAGCATAGTTGAAAACCCCCCAAAATGAACTTGACCTTGACCTCTGATCTCAAGGTCAAGGTCAAAACGAGGTCAAATCGAGAACGGTAATAGAGATTCAAGACCAGCTGCAATCAACTCAGCATGGTCAAAGACCTCTAAAATGAACTTGACCTTTGACCTCTGATCTAACATGATCATCTGCAATCAACTCAGCGTGGTCAAAGACCTCTAAAATGATGTTGAAATTCATGTCATATGACATTTTTTAGATTTTATGAGTTAATTTCACTTACATTGCCAAGTTGTTATAACACAACATCAGTAATTTTCAAATGTTAGAATTGTACTAAATTAACAGGATAAAAAAAATAGCGAGCGAGCATCAGGGATAAACCAATACGACACTTGCAATGAACACAATAGTATCGGGGCTATTGTCATGCATCGGTGCACTGGGAATATTCATAATAACTATTTGCGTCTCTTTTCCTCTGCCTTAAAATAATGTGTAAGAAAGGCGCACTTTCGTTGAATCCTGTTTCACAATTCTAGAGTTTAACAACACAGAGCAAAATTCCAAATACAAGCACTTAAAGTTCAGGGAATATGAATTAACGATTTGGAATCTTCACTATCGTCTTTATATAATTCTAATTCTTAGCAAATTCGGAACAACCCAAAAATAATTAATTGAACATGGATCAGAGTTTCTTGGTGTCTAATTTCTTACTAAACCATCCCAAAATTGTTTTTCATTTCATTGAGTGGGACAAACGGGAAATTAATTGAATATTTAATTTCTATTCCCGTTTGTCCCACTGAACTTGGTGGTGGGGCAAACGGGAATAAAAATTAATTAATTTATAGAATTCCCGTTCGTCCCACTGGTGGGACAAAGCCTGGTGGGACAAACGGGAATAACCCCTTAAAAGCTATCAAATTACCATTGAGAATTTACGCTCCACAGCGATTAAGACCTCATTATACCACAGCGCCGTTGAAGTCTAATCCTTTTGCATCATCAAGGTATTCGAACATTCCGAATCATTAAAATTCTTAGAGCGTACCATTGGAATGTGCAATCTTTATCTCTAGTTAAGAAAGTTGCAGTGATCTTAGTTTATCGGTGTAAGCTCCCTTTGAATACCAATTTGTTGTGGTACATTTTTTTAACTTTATTTTATATATTTATTTTCTGTACTCACAAGGGGTAACGGGGTAAAAAAAGCGAGAAGAAGTAAATAAGGTTAGAATAACATAACAAAGGCGCCGTTTAGTTCAAGAGAGGTCTCTTCCATTAAGATTTGGGTCATTTCTGTAATAAAGTTCTCATGTAACGTTGATTTTTTCATCAAATTATTGTAGATACAAAAATCATAAAAACCACACATTCGTAAAAACTGTCGTTTATTGTTTGTATTTACTTATAGTTTATATATAGTCTGAGTCGCACTTTGATTCACGTGAGTACACTTGGAGATAATGTCTAATTAGCGCGTTGCAGCTGTAGAGTTACGACTGAATTCTATTGATTACTACGGCATTTATTATACCGAATAAAACTGCTGTACGAGCATAATTGGCTCGTACAATATAGATAAAGTTTACATAATAATAGAGAATATCCTGTTATCAGGCTCATTTTGTTTCTTTTGATTATCTGCTCAGTGATGATATTAGGTAATAGCGTGTGAACTTTATGATTATTTCTGTACTTGGTTACTCGTAAAAGTATATACGAGTATATCAAACGCCCTCTCTCTCTCTCTCTAAGGAGTCATAATGGGTCTGCTGTTAGAATAATCTCGTTACTATGAATTGGTTATTCCAAACTGTAAGGATCACTGCCCAACAAAGTGTTATGTGTTAACCCTGTTGATTTTGTTTTAATACAGAGATACACTACTTGTATGTAAGGTAACGTTATCAGAACTACATATTCTGACCTTATTATTGTTTTATTTAAAACTACTTTGTTACATTACATTATTGCGAACCGGATTATCGTTGCCATTGTCGTTAAAATCGGAAACACTGTAAATTGGAAATTTCTAAGATACCATTTAAAGAGATTTACTTTTATTTTCAACAATTAAGTAATGTACAAGTTATTTTATATTAATTTTCTAGCCGACTATTTTACCCCCTTATTCAGCCCCTATTAAGCACCCCACACACGCCTTCACTCACCTTCTTCTTTGTCCTAGCCTTTTCCCACTTTAAGTGGGGTCGGCTCTCCTAATTAGCCGGTGCCAAGTGGCGCGATCCTGTGTTACAGGATCCTGCAGATCTTCTTTTTTAATCAGCCGGGCCATACTGGTCCACACTGTTGAAGGGGGGCGGCCCCTGCCCCTTAGTCTTTCTGGGAGGTTGAGGGCCATTTTGACCACATGATCTTCGGGTCGTCTCATGACGTGACCATACCATCGCAGACGGCTCTCGGTAAGCTTGTCCCATATGGGTGCCACTCCAAAGCTACCACGGACATATTCGTTCCTGATTTTGTCATGTCTTGTGACTCCACCAGACCATCTGAGCATCTTCATTTCCGTCGTGTGTAGCTTCTGCACATGCGTCTCTTTCACCGTCCAGCATTCTGCACCGTACATTAGGGCCGGTCGAACTACCATTCTGTAAATCTGGCCTTTTGTGCGAATCGGCATTTTTGGGCCGCAGAGCACTCCAGTTAACGAGCGCCATTTCTGCCAGGCCATGGATACTCTATGATCGACGTCACTCTCTACTTCCGCTGTACAGGTCAACATGGCACCGAGGTACTTAAATTGAGTAACCTTTCTCACAGACGTGCCATCAGGGTAATATATAGTAGATGCCCCTTTTGCATTATCTGCACTGAAGTTACACTCCATGTGTTCCGTTTTCGACCTGCTGACTCTGAGTCCGGACCTTTCGAGAGACGCCACCCAAGAAGACAGTGTAGCCTGCAGTTCGCCAGGTGTTCTGGCAATGAGTACCACATCATCCGCGTACAAGATATTCCAAGGTAGCTTTGCCTGGATAGACTTGGTTATGTAGTCTAGCACGAGATTAAATAGGAGAGGGCTAAGTGCAGATCCCTGATGCACACCCATGCGCACCTAAAATTCTGGACTGGTACCAGCTGGGCTCCTAACCTTGGTGCGGACGTTTTTATACATGTCCTGTATCAAGGAAACATAACATTCAGGAATCAGTTGAGCCCTTAGAGCCTCCCAAACCAATCCTCTTGGAATTCAGTCGAAAGCTTTCTCGAGATCTATAAAGATGAGGTGTAAGTCTTCTCTGTTCAAGCGATGTTTCTCTGTGGGCACCCGAAAAACCTGTATCGCGTCTGTTGTGGATTTTGATGGTGTGAATCCGAATTGGTTTTCCGTAATTGAAGACATTGATAAAATGCGCCTATTAAGTATCCGTTCCCAGATCTTCAAGGTATGCGATGTCAGCTTTATGCCTCTGTAGTTTGCACATTGTGTAATATCACCCTTATTTTTGTAAAAGGGAACTAGGAAGCTAAGACGCCATGCCTCAGGTACTGCTCTACTAGTAAGTATAAAGTTAAAGAGTCTAGTGAGCCACGCAATGCCTATTGGTCCAAGAGACTTCCATGCGTCCGCTGGTATTTCATCAGGCCCTGTCGCTTTTCCTCTTTTCAATTTATCAACAGCAGATTTAACCTCTTCGGAGTTTATCTCTTGTATAGGTCCTTGAACACTGCTGTTGGGCACAATCGCTTCCTTTGGGAACTCTTCATTCATTAGCTCATTGTAGTACTCATACCATCTGTTGTTTATGTCGTCGTTACTAGTGAGTAATTTTTGATCTTTACATGTTATGAACCTATTGGATTTAACATTATGCTTATCTCTGTGTCTCTGTTTGGCTATCGTAAAAATCTCCGCATCTGTGACCACCTCCTCAAACTTCTGGTAAAGTCTTGCTCGCGAATTTGCTCTAGCTTGGGCCACGCTTCTCTTTGCAAGCTTTTTCACTTCTTTGTACTTTGTAAGGTCTTCTTCTGTTAGTGTTTTTTTGCGAGATTTTGAACGCGTCCTTTTTGGCTTTAAGGATGTCTTTGACTTCTGAGGTCCACTAAGATGGGTCTTTGTTGGTATTAAGACACCCTTTGGATACGCCAAAAGAAGTTTTGGCTATCTTAACACATTCTTTTTCGAAGTTTGACCACATAGTTTTTGCATTTTTGTATGTTGTAGTCAAGTCCTTAACCAAATATTCACCCAGCGTTTCACGAAATGCGGTAGCCTTATCACTCGCTAACTCCTTCCATTTGATGCGCTCCGTTTTGTCCCTTTGAGTTTTGATAGGTTTTGGTAATCTGTAGGTACCCACTAGTATTCTGTGCTGCGATGTTAGTGCCTCCCCGGGTATGACCTTGCAGTCTTTAAATCCTGCTTTTAGTTTGCTATCGGTCAGTATGAAGTCAATCTGTGATTTCTGTCCTCCACTTTTGTAAGTTATTAAGTGCTCTGACTTCTTCTTAAAGGTGGTATGGAGGATTATCAGATCATAACGCGATGCAAATTCCAGGATCCGCTCACCTTCTGAGTTTGAATGTCCATACCCGTATCCCCCATGTACAGTCTTATGTGTGGCATTGTTTTCTCCCACATGCCCATTAAGGTCTCCAAGCACAAACTTATGCTCGCTTGGGGGTATACCAGCCACGAGATCATCCAATTCCTCCCAGAAATCATCCTTTGCCAGCCTACTGCATCCCGATTGTGGCGCGTAGGTACAGATGATATTAAGTATAGGCCGATCATCTAATGCCAGTTTTATTGCCACGAGACGGTCTGTTCTTCTATCAATGCTCACTATTCTTCTCTTTAGATGGTGGTCAATTACGATGCCTACGCCATTTTTATTGTTGTCTGTTCCATGGTAGACCAGTTGATACCCCTGTCCTAGGTCTCTGGATTTGGATCCCTTCCAACGCGTTTCCTGGATGCAGCATATATTTATGTTCCTCCTTTTCAGGGTTTCTGCTAGTTTATGTCCACGCCCTGTAAGTGACCCCAGATTCCACGTTGCTATTCTAAGGTGATGTTGTGACTGCGAACCTCGGTTTTTGTCATTATGTCCGTCGCTTAGGGGGGACGCCCTAGCATTGAGAGCACTCCTTAGGTTCGCGTCGCTTAAGGGGTACGCCCTAGCATTCATATTTCTTCTTGTGCCTTGTCCTTCATTAGGAGAGGTGAGTTGGCTTTTGCTTTTACGGCCGGTTGCCACCTGACGCCAAGGTTGTCACCTTTTCCAGGTTGTGAGCGCCGCCGTTGACCCCCTGGGAGTTCCTCCGCCGCCATCTCTTCTGCGTGCCCCAACCCAGACCCGCAGCACTGCCCGCAACCTCGCCTCCATACGTTGGAGAAGCCCACGAGCAGGGGTTTTTTTACAGAGATACCTTCTCTGGCCTTGTTGGTCCGCGGGAGGTATTTTATTTCCCTCCTACCCTATGGAGATTTGATCCCCATCGAGAACTCTCCTATCCGCCACCTGGGGACGCGCCCTCTAGGGAACTTAGGCTACCCCGAGGGCACGCCTTCACTCACCGACGCAGGATAAAACCCGACCCCAAAGATGCGGGGTAACACCCGACCACCACGCAGTGGCCTGGCCAAAGTCCGCCGGGGGCCATCCACTGGGAATTCTCACAGTGTCTACCGGAGACGCATGGCAATGGACATAGATGCGGCCGCGACCTCGGACCATGGATTTAAAAAAAAACCCCTTATTCATAATTTTATCTATTTTTAGGTTATATTGCTACCAAATCAAAATGTTGCTAAAGTGAACCGAACAAGATCTACCAGTTATTTTTATTACTTTGTCTTTTATTTTCCCTTTAATATAATACGTCTGATATATTTTGCAGTGAGTCACTCACAAGAAAGTGACACGAACTTAGAACCTCCTCAAGACAACGCAGTATTCAACGCCGGAGACAAACTTGTAGGTTCTCGACAACACTTAACTTTACAACTGTGACGTCACGACTTGTTGACTCGTAACTAAGTGCTTTGTTATGTACGAGTGGTGATTAGTTGTTTTTGATTCAAGAGATACTTATATTTTACATTCTGTACATGTTTTGAACGAGTGAGCGAAGCGTCTTGAATGGTAATATACAATTTGAATTTTGTCTGTCTGTTTGTATGTGTATTCCGGGATAGCTGCCACATTTTTTAACGGATCTCCACGAAACTTGACACAAGTGTTCGTTGATTTAAAAAAAAATAAACATTACCCTTTTTTATTGGAGGGTAAACTTTTAGTGGTGGAACCATGTTTGTATTTCCCTTCTCCTTCACCATCACTAATGACAATGAGTAATTATACTTCTAGTGTTAGGTATAAGCAACACTCGTTTCCGTGAATGTATCTTAAAAACTACGCAACTGATTTTGATGCGGTTTTCACGATTGAGTGGTTCTCGAGGAAGGTTTTTAGTACCTATATAATTTGTCAAGCGGGAGAAACCGTGGACGTCCGTAGTATATTATGTTATTTGAGTACAGTCAAAGTTCAACAGTGCATTCTCATTACTATATTGACTCTATGCTGATGCTTAGACTGCAGAGACTGTATTTAGTGGTAGGTACAGGTCGCGAGGCGTAAGCGGAGCTTTGCATTTGTGTGAGTGCAGTGTACGTGAACGTATATGTGACGTCTTTTACTCACACACATGTATTGTACACACAGCTACAAAAAGAGTTTTTAATCTACTTTTCGAGGTCACTAACACAAATGCAAAGCTCCGCTTACGCCTCGCGACTTGTACGTGTATGTAAAGATGTGACATACCACTAAATGTAATATCTTTTCTTCTCTCTTAGAAGAATGTACCTATGAACCTAGTCTGTACATAGACCAACATATATTTACACTTATTTTATTCATATAGACCTTGTTTGGCAAAACTTTTATCGTCAACAATAAATACGGCTACTATTAAGTTTTACAATCACAATGGGTGTACGTGAGACCAGTGCAGACGACGTAACTACCGCGGAACGATCTGTTTACGTTCACGTTAACGAACACGTGTCGCGTGCCTGATCGTAAAACGTAGGTGTATAGTGGTATAGATTTGCCTGGCTTCCGCGTTAGGACATACGAAAAAAAGAACATGACTTTTTATCCGTTTATAAACCCTGGTGATACCATTATCTTTTTAAAATATGGTAAAGGATTACTATCTCACCTCCGTTGACTTGAAACTCGCTAACGCTATCTATATACCTATATTCTATCTGTCTATATATTAAAGTATCCTTTAACATTCAAGGCAGGCATTTTCCTCACTAATATTTTATCTTCTTATCTATCTCTTGAACTTCATAACGATCGACTCTCTTTGTAAATCCTTTTATTTTTATGTATAATATTTTTATTACATTGTGCACAACCCCTATCAATTTCAACAATTTTCTGTCCATACTAAGATTGTCTGGAAGAAATGTACATTCTATGTTAAAAATGTGTGTAAATATTTGTTTCTATTAAGAGTATTTGATTTGATTTGGTACTCGTATTTTACAGCAATTTAGTAGCCCACTTAATTATATTCACACATTGTATTTACAATAATAGGAACCGTAGACTTTCTGACTAATAAATAAATATTTAGTAAATCAGCTGTTAATTCAAATATTTGAGCCAATCGATGCCCAAAATAATATCAAATGTAGGTATTGTATTCTCAACACAAAAATGCCGAAACATCCCAAACAATTTCAGCAATTCAATACTACTAAATTACTACTAATTACTAAATTACTACTACAAACTCGTATATATATAATTTTCCACCGAAGTCTCTACTACCATATCCGTGGTTCAACATTCCCTGCTTGAGCGCAACCTCATTGTTAAGGATCGCGATTCGGTGAACATTTACAGCTCTCTTTACGACAACGCTCCTATCTGATCGAGTCAGCTAGCGCACTATCAATGAACCACATTATACGATCATGTACGGTTCTAGTAAAGAGCATGTCTTTATTATTTATGGTAAAATGGAGTGTGCTTCCTAAAGACTGTTTTGGTCACAGTGTGTAGGTACTGTAGCGTAGCTGAGTAGTAAGTAACTGTAGCTACCACCTACGTCTGTGACTCTGTGGTGCTATATTCCTGAGTTTGATACCAATATATGTACATCTACATTTGACTGCTTCGGTGGCGTGGTCGGTAGTGCATCGGCTTTCGACGCCGGAGTCTCGGGTTCGATTCCCGGTCGGGACAAACTTTGTGATATATACATTTGTACCGAAGTCTGGGTGTTTCCAATGTATAATATGTATGTATTTACAAAAAAAATGTATCTAAGTATTTATATCAGTTTATCTAGTATTCATATCACAAGCTCTGCTTAATTTGAGACTAGATGGCGTTGTGTGACTTATTTATTATTACATGTAAACAACAGTATACATATTAAAACTAATATGTATACTGTTGTTTATTTTTAAATTTAATAATATATTCTGAAAAAAAAGTCGTGAAAAATTAATGCGCTATGAAGTTCGCCGGAACCGGTAGTAAGTAAAAATATTTAGATAAAATAAAAAAAAGTACCCATATTTGTACCTAATAGTTTTCCAACTTCTTGACAGTTGGTCTGTGGGGAGAAATTCTTTTAGGGAATAAAATAATATTCTCATTGTACTGCACTCTCATGTTATTCTTTCTTATTATTTAACTATCAACAAAAATATTAAATACAATTAAATCCGTAAGAAAACTCAAAGATTGAACAACTTACAGGTTACTTACATGTTTTACCCTATTTATGACACCAAATCTAACCCTTTAACTAAACCCGAATAAATGTGAGATTTTTATATCTGAAAACAGATAAATTAACAACACTATCAAAATTTAACTGCTTGGCCCCCAACATAAAAGTTTTAGACAAAACTTCCCTACGCCTCCTGGGGTCCCCGATTTTAGAAGATGGCTTTTCCACTTTTATCGAGGAAAAAAATCAAAATTTTGATCAGGTTATTGATAGTCTATGTAATATCAGTATTCATTCAGCTTTTACTATTCTTCGTTTTTTTTTTTTTTTATATTGGGTTCGTCGAATTGACGCCGCCCGCCTGGTGGTAAGTCGTGACGACGTCTAGCGATTGTGGACCACTCTCACAGCGCACAATACTATAGAGAGTGGCCCTCAACTTGACGACCCTGTAATGTGCCTCTTCACGCTTCGCTTAAAGAGCCCAGGGTTATATGTTGGAGGAAACACGTGCGCAGGCAGGGCGTTCCAAGCCACCATCGTTCGGCAGAGAAACGATCGTTTAAAACGCTCGGTTCTCGCGAAGACGGTTTCCACGGTATGAGGGTGACATCTCTGCCCGGCACGCGTTGTTCGGGATCGGAATGAAGAGGGTGGCATCAGATTGAAGAGCTCTTCAGAACACTCGCCGTGGTAAATACGGTAGAATGCGGCCAAGGAAGCTATTGTTCGGCGCTGAGCTAGCGGCTCAATGCTTTCCGTTACCTCCGGGCAATCTATAATACGGATAGCCCGTCGCTGCATAGCGTCGAGAGCGTCCAGCAAATACTTCGCGGAGCCGTCCCAGAGGTGAGAGCAGTATTCGACGCAGGGTCTAATCTGGCGATGTCCAGGCTAATCGCCAAGGACTCGCCGTGCCTTTCCATAGCCTCACCCCAGACATGCGTTACGAATGCCAGAAGATCACCCGTTGATCGTTTTGGCCTGAAGCCGTATTGCCGATCATTAATTAGCGAGTGATCTTCGAGGTTTTTGTCTTTTCGTACCCAAGTTTACACATGCCCTCCGTTCAGGACAATTTTGGAAAAATGTAGAAATTTTGGGCATCCTAGACAACTTAATACAAAATTCCCTGTGTAAAATGTTAAATGTAAATATTAATGACCGAGCCTGGGTCCAAGCGTCCCTTCCAGTTCGCTTGGGCGGACTAGGTATTCGTAGAGTCACGGATGTCAGTCTGCCAGCATTTCTGTCGTCGGTCCATAGTACCGAAGAATTAGTCAGGAAAATTTTGTCAAATACGCTGATTGATTCTGAGGTGCGATGCAAGACCGATGCCATAAATGCTTGGAGGATGTCTTGTCCCGACACTGACCTGCCCTCACGCCTAGGCTCACAGCGACTGTGGGATTCGCCGCTCTGTAAATTGAGAATTAGTACACTAATTGACACTTCTGTCAATATTTCAGAGCGTGCACGCCTACTAGCTGTTGGAGAATGGGAGTCAGGATTATGGATCCAGGCGCTCCCATCGCCCAACATCGGTACAATGTTGGACGACACAACCTTCCGCATTGCCACTTGCCTTCGGCTGGGTACACCTTGTGTATCTCTGCATCATTGCACCTGTGGAGTAGCCGTCGATAATCTGGGACACCATGGCCTTTCTTGTAGCAGAAGCGCAGGTCGTATACCTCGGCACGCTATTCTAAACGACATAATTCGTAGAGGTCTTTCCACCGCAGGTCTTCCGGCCGTACGTGAACCAAATGGTTTAGCACGAAGCGATGGAAAGAGACCGGACGGTATGTCGTTGCTACCGTGGAAGATGGGAAGGCCTTTGACACCGTTGACACCTTAGCACCTTCACTCCTTCCAAGCACAGCTGCTGCTGCATCGGCTGAAGGCCTCAAACGGCGTAAATATGCTAACCTAGCAGGTGATTACATATTTGAGCCGTTTGGGTTTGAGATATTGGGGTCATGGGGTCCGAGTGCTCGCCGCCTTTATAGAGACATTGCTAAACGCTTAATCGATGCTTCTCAGGACCAGAAGACTGGCTATTTTCTGGCCCAAAGAATAAGTATCGCCATCCATCGTAGCAACACAGCCAGCATTCTGGGAACCTTTCCAGTCGGCAATGACGCGGAGTATTTTTTAAACGATATTTTGTAATGTAAATATTTTTAGTATATAATTATGTATATTGTAACCCTTAGTCTACTGAATTAACACACCACTATTTTGTAGTTGTCCGATAAGGGTTAACTGTTGGCAGTTAAACTTTGGTTCAGCCATGTTAACGGTAACACCAATAGTTACTGCTGAATAATATCGTTAAGTTTTTATGAAGTCGGTTTAATCACACAGAGACATTTTAGTGTCGGACAGCTTATATGGTAGCATTTTATTATGTATTTATGAGCTTGGCGACTTAATGTCAACCTCGTCAAGATATATAATATATAATGTTGATAAATGTTAAGTTGGATTTTATATTATACTGCCTCGGTGGCGCAGTGGTATGAGTATGTGACTGCCGTCCCTGAGGTCTCAGGTTCGATTCTGGGTCCAATCAAATTATTTGTGTGATCCACAAATGTTTGTTTCGGAGTTTGGGTATTTTCTATGTAAAATATGTATGTCGAAGTCGAGTCATTTAGCGAAATTAGTGCAATTATATTTTAAAAAATCCAACATCCTCACATACTCCATTGTTTTATCATGGACTTTCGCCAGGTAACGCCTGACTCCATTCAGTATTTAATATGTATGTATTTAGAAATATATAAGTATGTTTATCAGTCGTCTAGATTTTATAGCACAAGCTTATAATAGCTTAATTGATGCTAGATGACGTTGTGAATGTCTAAAAATTTTTATTAAAAATATTATTGAATTACGATTATATGTCTGCGATGCATTTCATCTGTTCATATTTTAAGACTGAAATATTTATTTATTTCTTTATTCCGAAATCACATAAAAATTATATTATCTTGATCGGTACTCATGACAGTGCCACCGTAAAGAAATTGGGATGTCATATAAAATTGTACCCATCCCTATTTTCCTTGGTCGTCACACCATGCGAGAACCACTTGGTTTTATTTATTTGATTGTTATCATCAAGAGATTCTTACAAAAAATTATTGAGAAAAATAAAAAAATATATTCCACGCAAGTATGTACAGTTCGCGACGCGTAAGCTGAGCTTTGCATTTGTGTGAGTGTACGTACGTGACTTATATGTGACCTGTGTTGTCCACACAGCTCTTTTACTCTACTTTTCGTGATCACTCCCACAAATGCAAAGCTTAGGTTACCACCTTATATTTATTTTTATATCAATAGGCAATTACAAACCAATTGGGATCAGAAAAATAGCAAATATTCAATTTGTGTAATACAAATAAATATTCATTCATTTTTATTTGAAGATAATAATAAGAGATCCATCAATTACTTGTAATAAAAGATGTTCATCGGTTCCTTTGTTATCTACGGAAGTGTTACGCCCCAAAGGATGGTCCCATCATATTTGATAACGTAAATTGACACATCGATAGAAGGTTTCTCCTTTTCCCAAGACATTGAAATTGACATTGTATTAAGATATTGAACAAAGGCGGTCCTTTGTGTATCGAAAGGTAATTCTCGTCTCATTTTATACATAAGTCTCATTTTACTGTGCGTAAGGCTTTACAATGAGATTTCGTAGTTTTCTTGTTCGGAACTCCTACAAGAACATTAGTGGGATGAAAACTAAATTATCCTGTTAAAATTTCAGGAAGTTGTCTATGTGCATGCAACACTATGAAACGGTGATAATTATAATAGATAGTTATGTCATTAAGTAAGTGTAAGTTCTCAGAACCCTTTTAGTATGGTCATGTCCGTCAGTCTGTCCGTCTGTCTGTCCTCAGCTTTACTCCCAAACTTTGTTAGTACTAGAACTATGAACCTGGTTAAAAACTCAAAGCTTCATCTAGGAAGATGTTACAGGTGGTTGAAAATTGCTCCAAATTTTATACTCTTATAATTTGGAAGAAATACAGAAGTAGCAGACTGTTTGAAATCACCTAAATTAATTTCAAATCAAATACTTGCATGAAGGTTCAATAGTTGACATACAAACATCACGCCTATATTCCCGTAGGGGTAGGCAGAGGTACATTACACACCGACTCTTTGATAGTAGTTTCGTAGCTTGTATAAGGTACATTTTACGAAATACGGTGATGGACGTCACCGCTCCTTTCTGTTCAAGAGGGCTAATTACTTTCTATAAAGGCACTGTTACATTCGCACAACTCAGTTGACATTTTGTTTGAATCGTATATTATAATGTATATTGTTGGTAGGTATTAAATTAACTAAATTTAAAATGTCTGTTTTCCTAAGAGCTAGGCAGAGATTGTGAGCCCACATTTCACTACAAATTTTTCGCCAGAGTATCGACGTTTGATTTACAAGTGTACCACTTGCAGGCCTCGAACCCCTAAACTAAGTACCTACAGATTATTCATGAACTATCAAGCGGTCTAACGCAAGCTAAGAAGTTTCATAGTGAACTGTGTATTTGGAACTATTACTGCATTATCTGATGGTTCTGTGTTTTCAAAGCGAAGCTTGTGTGTAAATTTATAAAGGCAAACAAAGTTTGTTGTTTTGTGTTTGTGTATAGAAGACAATAAAGAACTAACTTTGAATACAACACAAGTTACCAGCCAAAGTTACTTCCGAAAATGGACATAGAATTATGTAATGTGCCTCTACTACCTCATCGGAGAAACTGGCGTGATCAAACATGTACTATGAAAATAAGTTAAACATTTTCTGATTTCTTATATTTTACTTTAATTTGACAGGACAAAACTTTTATATGAGAATTACAACTAGTTCTCATATAAAAGTTTGTAATAGGTATACTTAATATGGTTCCGTAGTCACGCCTAATGGCTTCTAGAACTCTAATAGATGATTAATCGGGTCTGAAGCAGGTCGTCCCATTCGCAACTCGTCCCGTTCGCGTCTCGTCTCATTCGCAGCTAGTCCCGTTCTCGTCTCGTCCCATTCGCAGCTAGTCCCGTTCGCGTCTCGTCCATTCGCAGCTAGTCCCGTTCTCGTCTCGTCCCATTCGCAGCTAGTCCCGTTCGCGTCTCGTCCCATTCGCAGCTAGCCCCGTTCGCGTCTCGTCCCATTCGCAGCTAGTCCCGTTCGCGTCTCGTCCCATTCGCAGCTAGTCCGTTCGCGTCTCGCCCCATTCGCAGATAGTCCCGTTCGCGTCTCATCCCATTCACAACTCGTCCTATCCTCTATTTATTTTCGCAACTCATCCCATTCGCGATTTATAGCGTTCTTGGCTCGCATTGGGTTATATACCTAACTGAATAATAATAAAATCGCTGCAAATTATAATTTTTTTTTTATTTTTTATGTTGGGTTCGCCAAATGACACCGCCCGCCTGGTGGTAAGTCGTGACGACGTCTAGCGATTGTGGGCCACTCGCACAGCACACAATACTATAGAGAGTAGCCCTCAACTTGACGACCTACTGATGTGCCTCTTCAAGCTCCGCTTAAAGAACCCAGAGTTATATGTGGGAGGAAACACGGGCACAAGCAGGGCGTTCCAGGCCACTATCGCTCGGCAGAGAAAC